>CM034537.1:15135261-15520261 GCA_020002185.1 Paraescarpia echinospica
ATACTGTTACGCAAATTTTATGAAGACATAATTAATTCACTCAGGGATGCCTCTGAAGTATTACCTATTAAGACGCATAACATGTCTTCAAAGCACGCCGTTCTTGGTTGGAATGATATGGTCAGAGACTCCCACCAGGTTGCTAGAGAATCTTTTCTCATATGGCGGTCTGCAGGGAGTCCCCGCCACGGTCCTTTGTATGACATAATGAAAATCAAACGTGCTCAATTTAAACATAATAAAAGACTGTGAAAAAATGCTGAAGCCCTTAAAGCCGAACGACTTGCTTCAAAACTAAGTAGTAATGACTTTAAAACCTTCTGGAAAGATATCAAACAAATGAACGATGCCAAGTTGCCAAATCCTAGCAATGTTGGCGGTGCATGTGGTGCTGAAAATGTAAAGAATATGTGGCTTCATCATTACCAGTCTCTACTTAATTCTGTACTTGGCTCTCCAACACATACTAAAAAGATTGACATGTATTGCAGCAATATGCAGTTTAATGACCAAATGGTGGTTGATGCTAAAGAAATACAAGAAATAATTCAGGCGATGCCTACAGGAAAAGCTCCTGGTTATGACTGTATAAGTAATGAACATTATGCTAATGAAAATATGCATGTTTATATGATAACAATAATTACAGACCTATTGCTCTTGCAACAATTGCTAGTAAATTATTTGAATCCTTAATATTATCAAGGGCTACCATTTTCTTCACAACGTGTGCCAACCAATTTGGATTTAAAAAGCATCACTCAACTGAGATGATGATATTTCTATTAAAAGAACTGTTTCGACACTACATAGCGAATGGCTCTTCTATGTATGTCACTATGTTGGATGCCTCCGAGGCCTTTGACAAAGTGAACCATAGCAAGCTATTTACTAAACTAATTGACCGTGGCTATCCTGCTTTCATTGTGCGCGTTCTGTATCACTGGTCCAGTACCCAGAAATTCACTGTCAGATGGTGTCAGAGCTTTTCTAGATTTTGGACTGTCTCAAATAGTGTTAAACAAGGTGGAATCCTTTCTCCCCACCTTTTTAATGTGTACATGGATGACTTAAGTGTAAATCTTAACAAATTACAAATTGGATGTCTTTATGCAGGCACCATAATGAATCATTTGATGCATGCAGATGATCTATGTATTTTTTTATCTAGTGTTTCTGGGTTGACAAAACTAACAGATTGCTGTGCCAAGTATGGCGAAATGTTTAACATAACATATAATGCCAACAAATCATACAGTATGGTTATTGACAACAAACCTTGGGACATGAAAAATAGTCATCCTGTCACTCTCAATAATCGTCCGTTACCTCACACTATTAAAAGCAAATATCTGGGTCATATAATTAACAATAATCTTACTGACGATGACGACATTGCCAGACAGAAAAGATCCCTATATGCTCAGGCCAACGTCGACTTAGCACGAAAATTTCGTCTTTGCAGCTCTACCATTAAAACGTACCTATTTCTCTCTTACTGTGGTACTATGTACACCTCAAGTCTTTGGTGTAAATTTTAAAAACAGAGTTTGAAAGGTATTACTGTTGCCTATAACAAAAGTTTTAGAATTTTACACAATTTGTCATCACGCTGTAGTGCTAGTTTTATGTTTGCTACAAACTGTGTTAAATATTTTAATGAACGTCTGCGTTCAGCCATATACAGCTTATTATGTCGTCTTGAACGGTCTGAAAATCCACTTTTTGTGAATTATGTTTATACTGATATACATTTTAGAAGTTCTATATCTTATTAACCATCTATTTTATTTCATGTGTATCTATATGCGCATGCGTGATGCGTGATGCGTGATGCGTGAGGTGTCTTCTTTTCTTTTTTCCCGCTCCTACGTTTATACTTAATTTAATCAATCTAGAGACTGTCATTATCCCAAAATAAAAAAACGTGCAATACTATAATCATCACTATACTTGCATATACATAAATTTGCGATCAACCATTCCCAAGTCTTAGTTCGTTAACTTATTTTGCCACACAACCAACCCAATTTTCAAAACAATATGGCGGATTGGTAAACAAATATTTAAAGCGCGCGTAACACTAATCAACCCCAAGACAACTAATTAAATCAGTGCATACATTCAAACTAAAAGTACATAACTTACAAACATTACATATACAGTAACTATATAGGGAAGACTGGAATAATCCTCCCATCTATTCCATTACCGACTGAGTACTAACAGGCCCTCTTCTCTTACGTCCTGAGTCGGCCCAGGATTAAAACTAGCATAAATTATTAAAACCCATCATAAGTTTCTTTTTGCACTAGCCAAACCCTGCACTTCTTTTCACGTTTATTTTATTATACATATATTATACATAATATATATTGTAGATGTATATATATATATATATATATATATATATATATATGTATATATATATATATATACACACACATTGCATGTCTTTACAATAAGTATAAGTAGTAGTAATAGAAACCACACAAGATACATTAATTACTATCATGGTATCCATCGCCGTCAACGTTCATGAAATCATGCAGTGTTGTTCAGCTTCTTCGTTTTACCACTTGTGTTAGAGGATCCCATACATAAACACACCAACGTGGCAAACTTTTGTACATCATCAAACACTAATCGTGAATGCAGCAAATATCCGTGTGGAACATGCAATAAAAATGTTACATGGAGTCAAAGAGGAGTAGTTTGTGAGACCTGCGATCAATGGTACCACGCAAGCTGCCAGAGCATCAACAGAGAATGCTACGCCTGTTTACAACACAGCAGAGTCAGTTGGCTTTGCATCGTTTGTGGTCAACCAAATGTCAGCACTGTAGCATTTGACCTATATGATTTGGACTCCGAAAGAATATCACCATCCCACACCATATCTACTGACTTGTCTCTGGGCAGCCCTGACCCAGTTCAAAACCAATGGAAACCCCTCCACCGCTCGACACCACAAAGAAATGCCAATGCTCAGAGTAGAGGCAGACCACTTAGGATAGTAAACATCAACTTCCAGAGTATAAAAAAACAAACAAAGTGAAATGTTACATTTAATTAACAGTTGCTCCCCGGATGTAGTTCTGGGGACAGAAACATGGTTTGACCTATCAATTAAGGATGCAGAATTTTTTCCACCAGGATACAATATATACAGAAAGGACCGCGAGACCACCTCAGGAGGAGGAGTGATGATTTAGATAGCCAGGTTGAGAACGAATTTGACTCGAGCTGCGAGATCATCTGGGCCAAAATCAGAATGAGAAGGTGTAGAACGCTGTATATGTGTTCCTTTTACCTCCCTCGCACAAGTGATGAAGAAAGTATGAAAGAATTTGAATTCTCTCTAAGGAAAACAGCAAGTGTTAATGATGCCTATTACGTCCTATGTGGGGATTTCAATCTTCCAGGTATACAGTGAGAATCACACTCTGTGAAAACCTCATGTCCACATCCGGCTATTCATCAGAGGTTCCTGACAGTGCTGGACGACCTTGGAATCGAGCGAATGGTCCAAGTCCCGACTAGAGGGCCAAACATTTTGGACCTTTTCATTACAAATCACCCAAGCCAAGTCATAAGAACGGAGACAATGCCTGGAATCTAGGACCATGATAGTGTGTTTGTAGAACTGGACATTAGCCCTGTTCTTGTGCGCCAAGCACAGAGAAAACTTTTCCTCTACAGCAAGGCCAATTGGCAGAAAATTAAGGACCATGTGACCCAGGTTGTAGAAAACATCGTGAACTGTGATGAAGACACCTCAGTCGAAACCTTGTGTAGACAGCAGTAGTATATACGTGCAGGAGGGACCCCTATGTGTTGTATCGGCCAGCCATAATGTCACTCCCCACTGACCGTTATCATCTCTTATTGTACTCTAAACTGACCACTGCCATTTGCACTAACCTCTACTAACTCCATTAATCACTACTAACTCCCATTGACCACTACTAACTCTCATTGACCACTACCAGCACCCACGGACAAGTTCCCATTGGTTATCAACCCAGCACCCCACGATTATCACTACAATAGATATTGAAAAACTCCCACTCGTGGGAAACCACTCACCTTAATTGAGGCTGACTGTGGTATGCGGAGGGTCTGTCGTACGTACGACACGCTCCGCGCCGATGACATGTAAACACTGTGCTAATTACCCCGCCCCCAGGGTCGGTCTCCACACCGTGGGAAGCACTCAGATAGCCAATGTGTGGCGATAGGGGAAGTTCCAAGGGATTTCATATTATCCTATATCTTCGTAAAGGTCATTACGCCTTCTACAAATATGTCGCTGGATGTATCCAGACATTTCGAATAGTTTATACTTCCTGACAGTTCAATCAAACAGTCTCTCAACTTCTCCTGGAAGCCGCACTATAATTGATGGGTGTACACAAATGTACAGAAATATCCACCATTATCTCAGTACTATATTCCTTTCACAAATGTTTAGCTTCACTCGACGAGACTCCACTAGCTTCCACCCACGCAAACAGAGACCAATTCTCTCCCTCCTCTGGGTCCTCAATTACGCCGTTAAAAAGTCTATGTAGTTCTCCAATGACGTACCTTGCTCATGTGCTAATCTGAAATATATGATTAATTAAATAATAACCTCGTTGACTGCAACACACATACGTGGAAACGATCCACGCTGATAAAGTGTTGTAAGCGCGACTTGTCCGACATCCATAATTAGAGCTCAGCGCATTGACGCAGCATCCGGCTTTTATCCGTCGCCTCCGAGACGGCGCTGGGTCCGGGTACAAGCGGGGTCATGTGTGTATTTTTTAAGAATGCGCGAAAATCTCAACTGTTTTGTGTATTAAGGCGGGATAGAATGAGTTTGAGGATTCCGTTAAATAGCTAAAGAACAGAAGTGCCGTTTATGGTTTATGCGTTCTGGAAAATTTGTTTGATACATTTTCAGAGTGTTTTTTTCAGTTTAGATGTGTATCCAATGATAACCCCAAGAAATTAAAATTAGATACGCTGACCACACTTTCTGTACCTCACACACACGTGCGCATACATACATGCACACACAAACACACGCAGGTACACACGCAGAGAGAAATGAAATTGAGGAATCCGTTAAATAGCTAAAGAACAGAAGTGACGTCTATGCGTGTATGTATGTATAGGTGTATGCTGATTAATTCTTTGAGAGTGGAACCCTTATGAAGCTTGCCTCTTCTCTACTACTCTCTCAATTTATGTTTATATATATATGAATGCATTTATATATGTATGTACGTATGCATGTAACTATGTACAGATACATGTAACTATGTACGTATGTATGTAAGTATGCAGGTACCCATAAAAGTATGAATGCATATATGTAATTATGTAACTATATATGTATGTGTGCGTTGCGTGTGTGTATATATGCATATATGTATGTATGTATGTATGTATGGATGGATGTATGCATGCATGCATGTGTGCAGTATGTATGTATGTTTGTATGTATGTGTGTGTGTATGTAACTATGTGTGTATGTTTGTCACTATGTATGTATGTATGCATATATGTATGTGTGTATGCATATGTGTATGTAAGACTGTGTGTATGCATTTATATATATGTCGAAATGTATGTATGTATATATATATGTATGTATGTATTTATATATATATATATATATATATATATATATATATGGATGTAAATATGTATGTGTGTGTGAGTGCGTGCGTGCGTGCGTATGTATGTATGCATGTGTGTTTGTATATATATATATATATATATATGGATGTATGTATATATGTATGTATGTATGTATGTATGGATGTATATATGTATGTATTTTAGGAAAATGGGTGTACTGGTTTCAAGTATCATCTGTTAAGGATTTGGAACATGAGCGAAGATCCTAATGCACTGGCAACGGTGTATAGGTGGAGAATGTGAACCCTAAACCCAGACATCTGATCAAATCAGTTTAGTCCTTTCGGGTAGATGGTCTTTTCTGCAAAACAATTTTTTTTGTAAATTAAACCTAAAAAAACACGTATGATTAATGGTACACCTAATTAACGACTATCGGTCTACAACGGAGACGAGAATGCGTGATTATTCTGTCATGGCACAGGGATGCATTCAGCCGTTACATTCCCATGCCAATAGACGTTTGTATTGTATAGTATGTATGTTTATATGTATGTATGTATGTATGCACGTATGTACGTATGTATGTGTGTATGAATGTTGGTATGTACATAAGTATGTATATAAGCATATAACTATGTAGGTGGGTTAGTAGCTATGTACGTTTGTGGGTAAGAATGCAACTGTGTACATATATATGTAATTGTGTACGTATGTATGCGCATATTTATATATGTATACATTTATGAATGTACTATGTACGTTGTGAAATTATGCACGTATGTATTTATGCATATGCGTATGTATGTCGGTATGTATGTATGTATGTATGTATGTATGTATGTATGTATGTATGTATGTATGTATGTATGTATGTATGTATGTATGTATGTATGTATGTATGTATGCATGTATGCATGTATGCATGTATGTATGCATATTTCTATGTATATATGCGTGTATGTATGTATGTAAATATGTGTGTTTGTATGTATGTAATATGTATGTATGTGACTATGTACGTATATGTGTATGTGTATGCATATATGTATGTATGTATGTACATATATAAATATATATTTCAGGAAAATAGACGTGTTATTGCATCAATTCCTTCCTTTTTCAGGAAAATAGACGAGTTATCGCGTCAAATCCTTCTTTTTTCAGGAAAATAGACGTGTTATCGCGTTAATTCCTTCCTTTTTCAGGAAAATAGACGTGTTATCGCGTCAATTCCTTCCTTTTTCAGGAAAATAGACGTGTTATTGCATCAATTCCTTCCTTTTTCAGGAAAATAGACGTGTTATCGCGTCAATTCCTTACCTTATCAGGAATATAGACGTGTTATCGCGTCAATTCCTTCCTTTTTCAGGAAAATAGACGTGTTATACATACATAGAGATATACATAGATACACACATATAGACATACATAGATACACACATAGAGACATACATAGATACATACATAGAGACATACATAGATACAGATAGAGAGACAGACACATACATAGAGACAAACACATACGTAGAGACAGACATAGATGCATACTTACATAGAGACATACATAGAGAGATATATATACATAGAGAGAGACATAGAGATATACATAGATACACACATAGAGACATACATAGATACATACATAGAGACATACATAGATACAGATAGAGAGACAGACACATACATAGAGACAAACACGTACGTAGAGACAGACATAGATGCATACTTACATAGAGACATACATAGAGAGATACATACATAGATACATACATAGAGATATACATAGATACATACATAGAGACATACATAGATACATACATAGAGTCATACATAGATACATACATAGAGACATTGAAGCAGCCGTCTTTACAACGTAACAATTCCATATTTTCAAATAGTGCGAGCGACCAGATACGATACGACCTTCTCGAGAGTCGAAAAAGGAAAGACCAGAATCGTCGGAAGCCCGGTATACACACTAGTTTTCGGCGTCATTTCATTTGCATAACCAATCAGACCGAATCACAGTACATCACGTGACTTCCCTTAACACAAAAACTGTGCACGTTCATGAAACAGGCGACATCTGATGGTCCCAACGGATAGCAATGTAACTACTCAGAATAACGCCATCTACCGGACATGACAGATCTCTATTCGTCGACACACTTCCGGAAATGGTGAAACCGTAGAGGCCGCCTTGACAGGTCGTCATGACAATCAAGTAACTTCCGGTTCGACGTTACTTCCGACGTAAAGGCCCTTAGTAGAGACCGCCATGACAATCAAGTAACTTCCGGTATGATATCACATCTGGCGTAGTGCCCCCTAGTGGATAATCGGAGTACTACCCCACACGATGGCGTCCATTTACCGGCCATGATAGATCTCTATTCGTTGACACACTTCCGGAAATGGTGGAACCATAGAAGCCGCCATGACAGGTCGCCATGACATTCAAATAACTTCCGGTACTACGTTACTTCCGGCGTAGCGTCCCTAGTAGAGGCCGCCATGACAGTCAAGTGACTTCCGGTACCACGTCACTTCCGGCGTAGAGACCCCTAGTGGATAATCGGTGTACTACGTCACACACTGCCATAGCAAGCGAATTTGAAAACTGCTACGATCGAAAACGACTATGTCAATAACATGTAAGGACAACCACCTGACAGGACTTCATTCAAAGAGGTGACCATCATGGTTTCCGACGCCACTCAACGGACACCAATGTAATTAGTCAGAGTATTGCCATCTACCGGCCATGATAGGTCTCTATTTGTTGACACATTTCCGGAAATATCGGAAGCGTAGAGGCCGCCATGACAGTCAAGTAACTTCCGGTGCGACGTCACTTCCGACGTAGCGTCCCTAGTAGAGGCTGCCATGACAGTCAAGTAACTTCCGGTACGACGTCACTTCCGTCGTAGCGCCCCCTAGCGGATAATCGGACTTCCGTCGTAGCACCCCCTAGCGGATAATCGGGGTACTACGTCACATGGTGGCGCCATCTAGCGGTAAAAAATATCTAATTAGGTTAGCTAGAGAAAAAAAAGTTGGGGTTAACCTCGCGAAAATTTTTACAACCACCAAAGTGGTTGTATAAATTTTCTAAAAGTTTTCGCGAGGTTAACCCCAACTTTTTTTCTTGTCCGTCAGGTGGCACCACTTGTAGTTCGTGACCTATCCGCCAGGGGTCACTGCGGGGGTCAACATATTTTAGTTCCCAAAAAATCAGCCAGGTGGTGCTGTTTTTGTTCAGAAAAAATTCGCTAGGGGCGCTACCGGTCAAATTATTTAAGTTCACCAAAATCCGCTAGGGCGCTACTTGTAGTTCATGACCTATCCGCCAGGGAAATTTAGCTTAACAATTTCAACTAGGGGCGCTATTTTAGTTCACCCAACTATCCGATAGGTGGCGCACGTGACCTTGACCTTTGACCTTGACCTTTGACCTTGACCTACATCCGGGTACTTTTGCTCTGCTCTTGCTCCGCGCAGCGCACTCGTCCCCGGTACTTAACCTCCTTTACTACTGGTGCGTTTTGGGGACTTTCTCCTACCACATCTACATTTGGTGACATATTTCAAACTCACGGACTCGCACCCTAACTCGAAAGGTCGTATCAGAACAATGTAATCAAAAATACATGTAGCATGTACACCTCTCGCATTGTGTTGTCTTGTCTCGTGATACCGCTAATGAACCGGCACATCCTAGATGGAAGGCAGAAGGAAGATAATTACCGTCGCTAGGCTACGCTACGTAATCGCTGCGACGCGTTTTGTGTTTTATTTTGTTTTGTTTTGCTCAGTATGTAACTTTGACCCAGACTTCTGCAGGCGTGTACAAACGTTCGCATTTCGAAACAAATTACGATTATTGACCAGCAGAACACATTTATATTTACACGATATTTACCAAGAAAATAATGTTTGACAAACGGGAACGTATTTCCACAAAACAAAGTTTGTGGCAATAGGTGTATAATTATGTACTACAACAACGGCTTGATTTACTAGCCAAACCGCCGGTTGAGCTTCAAGACCCCGGACTAATTGCAGAACATCTTCAAAAATCTAGATAAGTTAATTGGAATTGATAGGTTTCTTTAGAAATATACAGAGCATAGTAAATATGTTATATAAATTATGGAAGACTACAGATTCTAGATAATTCCATAGTTCAAAATAGTATATAGAGTAAATCCTATAAAATAATTTATATGCTTGTTTGTTAAGAGAAGACTTCCGTAGTAGATGTATGGAGTCTGTGGCGCATGACCAAGTAGATGAGACGCCGCCATGATCCACCTACAGCAACATTTTTTAAAGAATAGAACAACATTTATTTGTTCTAGATAATATATATATTACGCAACATAATATTCACTGGTGTGACATGCAAAGCATTAATTAAAATAATTGTTTTATTTATTTACTTATTTTTCAGTGCCAATTGCGAGATTACTGTTTATATACCATGATACCAGAATGTGATATTACTATTTTTGGTTACTAGCACTAGTAGTATCAATTCATCACACAGTCAAATACACTAACTAACACTATATAATACGTGAACATGAATAGATTTTAAAATACTTAACAACACATGATAAATTAAGAAGGTGTATTTGTAGTTCAATTCTCTATAAAATTATTGTATTTAATATTTTATACACTTTAATAAATACAATTACTTGTTGTGCCGTTCAACATCTATTGTTGTAAAACAAATAAACTCATTATTAGATATTGTTAGTTTCCCTTCGGTGCGTTGACGGCGGTCATCGTTGAGGCGGGTGCTGCGCAGTTGGTGGACACACAACGACCGAAGAGATTCCCGACGCCTTTGCGAAATCGCTTGTTGAATAACGCGTAAACAGTCGGATTGGTGACGGTGCTCATTATGATCATTGACTGCTTGACCAAGTCCAATGTCGACCAGCCAGAGTCGGAGTCGTCAGTTCCGGCAATTTCTTGCAAGTCGGAGCAATCGCGGTAGTCGGAAACGTTTTGTGATCTAGCACTAGTTCTCAAATAACGGTTTAAATAAAAAGCAACACGATTTCCATCGGTACCGTGACATAAATCAACAGGCTTCAGATAACGCCTGATAATCGGTGCTATTTGCTTACTGCCTGTGAATTTACCGGTGGTCCACAGGGTCGCTATTTTTTTAAGATATTTACAACTAACACTCTTTCTTGATAGTTACCCCATTTGTTATCAGTCAAACTGATTGGCCTCATCATCTTGTCTTTCCTGCCAGGTCTCCCCCACAATGTATATTAATCAAATACCTTTTTTAAATTTACTAAGTGTGTCTAGACTCTACTCCTCGTCCCACTTGTCATTCAGTTTCGTTGTTGAAGATGCTCATCAGAGTGTTGATTGTAGTGCAATATAAGTGTCCTCGTTACGACAACCAGTGTATCTTTGTTTCGTTCACACATACACGCACACGTACAACGACGCACCCTAGCATGGACACCTCTCGCATTGTGTGTTGTCTTGTCGCGTGATACCGCTAATGAACCGGCACATCCTAGATGGAAGGCAGAAGGAAGATAATTATCGTCGCTAGGCTACGCCTACGTCATCGCTGCGACGCGTCTTGTGTATAATTTTGTTTTGTTTTGCTCAGTATGTAACTTTGACCCAGACTTCTGCAGGCGTATACAATCGTTCGCATTTCGAAACAAATTACGAATATTGACCAGCAGAAAACGTTTGTGGTAGTAGGTGTATGTGTACTACAACAACGGCTTGATTTACTAGCCAAACCGCCGGTTGAACTTCAACACGCCGGACTAATTGCAGAACATCTTCAGAAATCTACATAAGTTAATAGGAATTTATAAGTTTCTTTAGAAATATACAGAGCATAGTAAATATGTTATATAAATTATGGAAGACTACAGATTCTAGATAATTCCATAGTTCAAAATAGTATATAGAGTAAATCCTATAAAATAATTTATATGCTTGTTTGTTAAGAGAAGACTTCCGTAGTAGATGTATGGAGTCTGTGGCGCATGACCAAGTAGATGAGACGCCGCCATGATCCACCTACAGCAACATTTTTTTTTAGAATAGAACAACATTTATTTGGTCTACAGATTCTAAATAATTCCATTGTTCAAAATATTCCATAGAATAAACCGTATAAAATAATGTATATGTTGTTTGTTAAGAGAAGTCTTCCGTAGCAGATATATGGAGTCTGTGGCGCATGACCAAGTAGATGAGACGCCATCATGATCCATCAACAGCAACATTTTTTTACAATTTTAGAATAGAACAACATTTATTTGGTCACACATACAGTATACAACATTTTATGACACAGTAAATAACACGTGCGACTCAGGAAATCCTTTGTAAATCCTTTGGGGCTTTTGTCGAGGACCACCTAGAGTACAATTACACAATAAAACAAAATAAAAACATATGGTTATGATTAAATGAACAAATAAAGTAGTATGCTACAGTGTAAAATATTGTGAACACATAATAAATGTACTAACATATTGCAACTAAAAAAATCACTACAAATTACTGATATGCGAATATTTACGCAACAGCATATTTACTGGTGTATCATGCATAGCATTATTTAAAAAAAAATGATTTACTTTTTTTCAGTACCAATTGCAAGATTACTGTTTATACACCATTATACCAGAATGTTATATTACTATTTTTGGTTACTAGCACTAGTATTATCAATTCATTACACATTCCAATACACTAACTACTACTATATAATAAGTGAACATAAATATATTTTGTAATATTTAATAATACATGATTCTGAATAATTTATAGTAATAACATTATCTAACATTAACTACAAAAAAAATGCTACTACTCCTACTGCTACTACAACAACAATAACACAAATGATGCGAATTACAATAACATAGATAACAGACTAATACAAACAAAATGATCTATTACTTAGTAAATAATCACTACTAATACATTAAGGTTAATATATCGACAGTAATAACTCTTTTAGCTTTCATTTAAATAAGTTTAATGATACAAGCTCTCGTAACTGTTGAGGTAGTGCATTCCAGAACAGTGGTCCAGAATAATTTATTGTAAACTTTCTACTATTTGTTCTAATGTTGAATGTAATAACCATTATGGTTTCTAAGATTGTGGCCACGAACATTTTCTGTTCGCATTAGCGTAGATGACATGCTATCTGGGAGTTGGCCATTGATGGCTTTATACATAAAATGCCTAATTTGTTTAAATGTATAGTGTAAGTGTATGAATTCGCCCACAACAGAATGCAGTATTGTAAATGAGATAATATTAATGAATAGTATAACGTCTTCATGATGTACACAGGGAGACAATGTTTTAATTTGTTTAGCATTCCTACATTTCGTGCAATTTTTTTGACAAATTATTAATATTACTTGTCCAGCTCACGTGTTCGTCTATGTATACTCCTAGAAATTTCGTAAATTTCACTTGTTTTATTTTGTTTCCATTTATTGTTATTTCTGCATTGTCTTTACTTTTGGTGTAAATATTATTATGAAATTAGATTTTTTTTACATTTAATGAAAGTTTGTTGGTATTAAAGCAGTTTGCTATTTTTCTGTAGTTCCACATTTTCAAATATATATACTGCAAGGATCAGCATACATTTCTCGAGACACGCAAACAATTGTTTGCTAATGAATTTTTGCATGTTGCCAATTAATGTTATGCTGTTCAATACCCTGAGTGCGGCGTGGGCAAGCGAACTGCAAGTGCGTGCCACCTGCAAACTAATCGGAATAATTACGTGCAGCAATTTTTTCCGCATTCCTTTGGAGTTGACGAGCATACCGGGTCTGTGTAGGTCTCGTTATCTATTTTTTATGTAGCACTTTTCCAAAGTCGTATTGTAATAGCCGTAACATAGTACACTTGTGTTCGGAAATCCGAATGTTCTTCTGTATGCTAAACACAATTAGAAGCACTCTTGCATTGTTGTGTTGTAGTTTATACATTTTTTAGAACAATATTGCATCCATATATTTGGTCTTATCACATTGCCACCAGCGGTGGCACTATTGACATTGCATCCATCTTAATATCTGTGAAAATACCAACAAAGTAGCATGTATTTAATGCATGCGCACATAAGACATTTAACTCTACAAGTTTTTTAAATAATATAAAATGAATGCCAAAACAATTGTGTATGAAGAATACCAACGGTCACATTTCTGAGGGTCCATTTCTCAAATTATCATAATTGTTATAAAATAAATAGAACAGAATAAGGAATAAAGAATAAGGAAATAGGGGCTATGAAGGATATTATATCTCCTGGAGTGCCTAGGATTAACATCGGTGATTTGCAAATTATTAAAAAGACTAATTAAAGATCACATGGTGGATTTTCTTGTTAAACATAACTTGATAAATCTATCTCAACATGGGTTTTTAAAAGCGAGGTCATGCTTAACAAATATGTTAGGTTTTTTGGAAGATATCACTAAGTATCAAAGATTACTGCTTCAACTAAAGGTTCACGGCATAGGAAATGGTATAATTAACGGGATAGAAAAATGGTTGATTGGCAGAAGGCAACTGGTAATAGTTGATGGGAGATTTTAAACTGGAAATCAGTTTTGACTGGGGTACCACAGGGATCAATATTGGGACCTATATTATTCTCAATATATATCAATGATTTGGGCGGCGATATAGCAAGCAAGGTGTTGAAATTTGCGGATGATACAAAAGTGTTTAGAAGAAGTAAACGTGATGGAGAATGATAGCATTTACAAGTTGATCTTGACAGTTTGATCAAATGGTCTGAAAAGTGGCAAATGTTGCTCAATTTTGGGAAATGTAAATGCCTCCACACAGGGCATGGAAACGAAGATGTACAATATACAACGGGGGTACTGTACTAAGTGCTACTGTAAAATAAAAAGACTTAAGATTAACCATTAATGCTGATATGAAGGTTTCAGAGCAATGCAGTTTCAAAGGGAAATTGGATTAATTAGACTAAACATACAGTATAAAAAATAACTAATAATACCGCTGTACAAACCAATAGTTAGGCCTCAGTTAGAATATTGTATACAAGCGTGGATGCCATATTGCAAGAAGGACATATATATATATATGCTAAAAAGAGTACAGAGGAAAGCGACTATAATTATATCAAAATTGAGGGATCTTAGTTACAAAATACGCCTAAAAGAATGTGGTATAACGACACTAGAGACCATGAGAATAAGAGGAGATCAGATAGAAGTGTTTAAAATATTGAATGGTTGTACAAATATTTATAGAAATATATTTTTTTTAGTTAAGAAAGATAGAAGGACTAGAGAACATGACGTTACATTAGAAAAAAGGAGCAGTGTAGATTAGATATTAGAAAGTTCTCATTTTTACAAAGGATTGTAAATGAATGGACCAGATTATCTGCTGATTGTGTGGGTGCTAGTAGCGGGAATATGTTTAAAAATAAAATCGACACATACCTCAGAAGGGCGGGATACACGTAGATAAAAGGAGTGGATTCTCGATATTCTTGCCCATCTGCCATCTAGAGGTAATTCTCTGGGTGACAATCTTATTAAATCTTGATAAATCTAACTAGCCCACCAGAACGAGCGGCTTAATTAAAATAAATGTGTTTTAACTTTGGATTATGGTGAGATTCAAACCATCTTACCAATTAAATAACTAAATCAACATTGCAAATCAGTTAAACGGTTACATTATTTTGACAACTGTCGCTACGTCTATAATATATGTGTGCAAGGTAACAACTAATTAAGCGAGTAGAAAAGACATAATATATTATGGTTGATCTTCAAACTTTAATCGAGCTGGCGTATGTATGTGATTATTAACGCTTTCCTTCTAAACGGCTTGCATGTCGGACGCCAAACTTTCAGGGATAAAGTATTTCGCTAACATATATTTTCTAACAAGTTGTATGCACGCCATTAATGAAATAACTGGTACTGATTTAGATTTGTGTTTGGCGAACATGATATTATTCGACTTATGCTCGCCAGAAACTGTTTGTACGGGTATATGTCGGCAGGAGCGCCATTTATGCTAGAACTTTATGTAAATAACAGTGTATACAGGATAAAAGTGTGCGAGCGAGCGGGCGCGCGCACGCTCACGCGTACTTCTGTAGCTCGGCCCTACGCAAGACTGAGCGGACACGAATCATCAAACTACACAGTTCGAAAGTAACCTCACAGTCGGGCAATAAGGGTAACATTTCGCACTGTTACGACGAATCTATTGCTACAGCCAGAACACTGGCAGACCGCAGGAAGACCATATGCATACGAATTTGCAACATACCCGCTACAGGTTCTTCTGCTTCTACTCCGGGAAACTCCACGCGAAATCTGTGATATAGGCTTCTATGTACAGTGAACGTTGATGCACAACTGAACACTTTTGTGTTCAGTTGTGCATCAAAACACGCATTTATTACTTTTTATGATTGTCTACGTGTTACGTTAACTCTCCTTGAACACTATTTATTTATATACTTGTTCATTTATAAACAATGTAATGCTTTAAATTAACTACTTTATGTATTTTTTATAATTTTACATTTTTTTATTTTGTACTAATCATATATATGTGACTATGTGAACTACAGTATGATCATTTTTCCTTATATGTGTAGGCTTTTTGGATGTGTGCAATATTCACACATTCATCTTATAATTTCTCTAGTGTGATTTACTATAACATATAGTTAGGGGATACATTAACTACAAGTTTTTTACTTCTTGTGTATTCCTTTCAAACAACATTACATATAATACATTATATGTCACAACAAAATCATGTCGAGGCGATTACAGCCTATATCGTCTGTTTGGATGTTTGTTTGAATAAAACATATTGAATTTAAATGAATAGTTCAATGCTCTATAATAAATTTATTGTATTTAATATCTTATACATTTTAATAAATACAATTACTTGTTGTGCCGTTCAACATCTATTGTTGTAAAACAAATAAACTCATTATTATTCTTACTATATATTGTTAGTTTCCCTCCGGTGCGTTGACGGCGGTCATCGTTGAGGCGGGTGCTGCGCAGCTGGTGGACACACAACGACCGAAGAGATTCCCGACGCCTTTGCGAAATCGCTTGTTGAACAACGCGTAAACAGTCGGATTGGTGACGGTGCTCATTATGATCATCGACTGCTTGACCAAGTCCAATGTCGACCCGCCAGAGTCGGAGTCGTCAGTTCCGGCAATTTCCTGCAAGTCAAAGCAATCGGGGTAGTCGGAAACGTTTTCACATAATTAAGGTTTAAATAAAAAGTAACACGATTTCCATCGGTACCGTGACATAAATCAACAGGCTTCAGATAACGCCTGATAATCGGTGCTATTTGCTTACTGCCTGTGAATTTACCGGTGGTCCACACGCTCGCTATGTTTTAAAGATATTTACAACTAACAGTCTTTCTTAATAGTTTCCCCGTTTGTTATCAGTCAAACTGATTAGCTTCATCATCTTGTCTTTCCTGCCAGATCTCCCCCACAATGTGTATTAATCAAACACTTTTTCTTTTTTGAATTGACTAAGTGTGTCTTAACCTTACACCTTGCCCCACTTGCCATTCAGTTTCGTTGAACGTATATCTTTCTCATGTTGAAGATGCTCATCAGAGTGGTGATTGTAATGCAATATAATTGTCTTCGTTACCACAACCAGTGTATATTTCTTTCGTTTACACACACCACACACACACACGTACAACGACGCGCACATGCACGCACACAAACACGCACGCACGCACGCACAAACACACACACACACACACACACACACACACACACACACACACACACACACACACACACACACACACACACACACACACACACACTTGGCTTGGTGTTTAGACGACTCAGATTACTCGATACACATTTGCTCACCTCCATTGCAAACAGAATGAAAAATGGTGCCCACAAGACGGCAAACAAGATGGCTGCGAGCGCGAGCATCTTGACGACTGCTACCTTGCTCTTGGACACGTTCGACGTATTTCCTCCAGATACCTATAACATAAAAATAAAATATAACACACGTTTTATTAGTAAATATGCTTTGATTCACGTCATACAAAGAGAGTAATTATGTAAAGGTATCATGCAATAGTATTACACGTCATTCCTGTTGTCAGTATTTCACATTCTATTAATTGATCTTATATCGTTCTTTCAGCGACCGTCTTCAATATGCCTCCCTCTAGATGACGACACGACAGTCCTTCTGCGCAATGCTGTCACTGGTGGCTCCTTCTTTGATGGTGGACTGGGTGGCTCTTCAGAATAACATCGTACACTCGTTTGAGTCGGGGATAGGATACACCAGTGACAACACTGCACGGAAGGACTGCCGTTTGGCCATCTAGCGGCAGTCGTGGAATAAATTTGCTTGTTGAAATGAAGTTCCATGTACGCGAAAGGTAAACTCACTGTGAAATAGTGAAAAATGAATAAAGATTTTAACCATCTAGTTTGATGAGTTTCTTCACAAATAATCATACAATTTTCCTTAAACCCATGCGTTTATATATATATATATATATATATTCCGAGTTGCATAGCCCCACGGTATTAGAGAGTTGTGTCATCTACTCGTCATAAGTATTGCCAAGCGGTAGGTACATCTTATTCCATATTGGATACGTCTTTTTCAGGGAGCATATTGGATTTGTGTGTGCTTATTCTTTCATCTTATTAAACTCTCTTTAACACAGACAGTGTCGTCTTTCTTCAACCCCTACAGACGTAGGCAATTGGTTATTTTCGCATAGCTTTACCCTGGGAAGGAACATTAATGTGATTTTTTATGTAGCCTTTCAATAGTGTCGGATATTTAATTTTGCAAATCAGTATACCACTGAGGACATTAATATTACCTGATGCGCGACACGCCAGAGGAAGCGGCCGATGTTCATGTAGTTGATGACGATGACAGCCAATGGGAGGAAATAGCTGACACTGACCTGCAGAGAGACGAACGATGTGTTGCGACAGAACAGTGTATTATGTGACTTATACATAACACTAATGTAATAATAATGGCAATAATAATAATTAATATAGTAGAGAAAGAGAGAGCAAGCGATCGAAACAGACAACCATACAGACAACCATACAGACAAACAGACAGGCAGACAGACAAACAGACAACCATACAGACAAACAGACAACCATACAGACAAACAGACAACCATACAGACAAACAGACAACCATACAGACAAACAGACAACCATACAGACAAACAGACAACCATACAGACAAACAGACAACCATACAGACAAACAGACAGGCAGACAGACAAACGGGCAGGCGGGCAGGCGGGCAGGCGGGCAGGCGGGCAGGCGGGCAGGCGGGCAGGCGGGCAGGCGGGCAGGCGAGCGGGCGGGGGCGGGCTCGGGCGGGCGGGCGGTCGGCAGGCGAGGCAGGTGAGCAGGCAGGCAGGCGGAGGCGGAGCAGGCAGGCGGCAGGCAGGCGGCAGGCAGGCGAGGCGGCAGGCAGGGCGGAGCGCAGCGGGCGGGGCGGCAGGCAGGCAGGCAGGCAGGCAGGCAGGCAGGCAGGCAGGCAGGCAGGCAGGCAGGCAGGCAGGCAGGCAGGCAGGCAGGCAGGCAGGCAGGCAGGCAGGCAGGCAGGCAGGCAGGCAGGCAGGCAGGCAGGCAGGCAGAACGACAGGGAAAGAGGGAGAGAGAAAGGGCTGTGATAGAATAGCTGTCTCAAAACGGACTAGTTGATAATGGCAAAATGGGTGCAACATTTGATAACAGCGAAATTAATACATCCATTGTATTTTGAAGATCGATAAATCATTAAACCTGAAGCAGTGGAAGAGGCGGACAGCAGCATATATTATCCCTCAGGTATTTAAGCTACATAAGCTGAAACACATTCAAAAGTATTTTATCGGTCGAAGTTGTTCTGTAACAAAACATGCAACAATCCAAAGTGGAAGGAGGGCAACAGGCCTCGTAGCGTTGCTAAATTAACTCCTAGCGATATAGTGTATTTCTCGGAACTAAGCTGTTCACGTCAGTTGTGACGTCATGAAATAGAAGCGAATGTACCAAAAACACCGTGAAAACCGATGCGAAACAACCAATTTCAGCAAACGGCCTGTTCATAAGATACGAAACAATGCTAGGAACAGCCACGTACGATACGCAGACAGTCACGCATGCATGCACGCACGCATGAACTCTTTCGCACACACACACACACACACACACACACACACACACACACACACACACACACACACACACACACACACACACACACACACACACACACACACACACTCGCTCACCTGCACACATGCACGCAATAACGCACGCACGCACACACGTCGTGTCCCATAAAACGCGCAACAATTCATCACAGACGCTACAAACATTTATAAACGTCTAGAGCTAGTGCATTAGGAACAGCCACGTACGGTACGCAGACAGTCACGCATGCATGCACGCACGCATGCACTCTTTCGCACACACACACACACACACACACACACACACACACACACACACACACACACACACACACACACACACACACACACACACACACACACACACACACACTCGCTCACCTGCACACACGCACGCACTAACGCACGCACTAACGCACGCACTAACGCACGCACGCACTAACGCACGCACGCACACACGCACACACGTCGTGTCCCATAAAACGCGCAACAATTCATCACAGACGCTACAAACATTTATACACGTCTAGAGCTAGTGCATTTGGAGCAAAGGTTTTAGATATTAGTGGCGCAAGGTTACGATATTATTTGCGTAGAGAGGAATCGGAGGATTATATATAAATGGGGCTTAATTTAACATCTTCTTTCACCAGAAATATTTTTATTCTAACTTATTTATTAATTGTCCAGGCTTGCGGATTCTGCAATAATTAATATATATTACTACTTCCATTGGTTGAAACAACTTCTTAAATCAAATTCGGTAAACATATTATTGAACATATTTCTTAATCAGATGTGAACTTAGAGACAGCAGCCCGCAAAATAGGACAACGCAAGTTTGAATGAAGTATGCTGTAGTACATAGGAACAGTCTTTATAAAGACTAAGTTAGTTATTAAATAAATTCTGATATGGCGCCTTGCAAGCAATAAGTCATGGCAAAGCGACACGTGGTGCACGACAGGGAGAGAGAGTTGGGAATACCGTGAGACTGGAGGAGCAAAGTTGTGGCAAGAAGACTGAGGAAAGGAGACTGAGAGGAGGAAAAGTGATTGGAGGGGAGGAAAAAATAGGAGAATCGACGGCAGGGGGAAAGACAACAACCAGACAGATGCAAACCGGAGAAGGAGCTGCTCTGAGGCAGTGATTGGGGAGGGGGGTGCAATGAGAAATGAGAGGGTGATCATGGGCGACTCTAATCTTATAAAGACAGGTAAGATACTAAGCGAGGGGGAGGACGTCGTTGTTTGTCTACCGGGAGCAAAACTAGAAAATGTGACTGAAAGGGTAGAGAAGGTATTGGGGCGTGGCAAGGGATGGTCTATACTATAGTACAGAAAGTTAGTGAGGAAGCTAAAGACGACAATAGTTGAACAGATTATTCTATCAGGAATTTTGCCAGTACTTGAAGGAAGGGGGGCAAAATATAGAAACTGCAAGAGAATGACGATCAACGCACTAGTTGAGCAGATTTGTGAAGAAGAGGGGGTGGGATTCAGGAGAGATGGCCTCCATCTAAGTGGAAAGGGGCAGCAGTTTTCTCAGAGAACCTGCTGCGATCTGTTGACAGTGGGACAAGTTTCATCTATTTAAACTAGATTCGCAGGGGGACTCATAGAGAAGCCTGAAACTAGAGGCTTATATAAAGACAGTACAAATAAATCAGCAAAGAACAGTCTGGGAAACTGAAATTAACTGAACATTATGGTAGACGATATTGACCTACACATAATTTGTATAACTGAATCATCGGCCGATTTATCAGATGCCGAATTGGGACTGACAGGCTTTTAACAAAAGATGCATCATCAATAAAAAACTTTAAAAAATATTATAAATAAAAAAATATATAATAAAATACAGGTAGGTACCTCTGGGTCGCAGAAGAAATTCTGGAAATGTGTGACACTAGGAGAGATTTGAAGAAAGACAAATATATGAAAGAAGGAGCAACAAAGTACAGTGATATCAACAAGAAGATCAGAAAGGGAATGAAAAAAGCCAAAGAAAAATGGATTGAAAAACGGTGTACGGAAATTGAAGACTGCCTCACCAACAATAACCGCAAAAGCGCTTACCAAGTCGTGAGAGAACTGACAAAGTAAAGGCAGGAGCAAGTCAACACAATTCAAGACAAAGAAGAGAAATGCCTCACCGAAGAAAAAACATTATGAACAGATCGACGGAATACTGTTCGTAGTTATACAACTTCCAGACCAACGGAGACCCAAGAGTTCTAGTCAGCCAAGAATCATCAAATGAGGACGACTTTCCAATTTTACGTGAAGAAATGGAGATAGCTGTAAGATCATTGAAGAAGGGAAAACCTGCTGGATTTTACAACATCCCAGCAAAACTGATAATGAACGGAGGAGAAACGGTTATAGTCATCCTCACCAACACCTGCAAATCTGGCAGACTGGAGAGTGGCCAACAACATGAACTCAATCACTGATAATTACTCTCCCCAAGAAAGGCAACCTACAACAATGTCAAAACTACCGATCCATCAACCTCATTAGCCATGCGAGCAAAGTGATGCTGAGAGTCATCTTGAACACATTGAAACCACAAGTAGAAGAGATCATAGCCGAAGAACAGGCAGGCTTTCGCGGTGGAAGAAGCATCACGGAAAAAAAAATATTCAAATTTTCGTGTTATGGGTGAGAAATACCTGCAACATCAACAGGAACTATTCCATGTCTTCACTGATTTCAAGAAGGCATTTGACAGGTTGTGGCATTCCGCACTATGGGCAACAATGAAGAATTATAATATTGGACGAAAACTAGTACACACCATCGAGCAGCTATACGCTAAAGCTAGCAGCGCAGTACTGGTGCAATGCGCTGTAGGTGAATGGTTCCACACATCAGTCGGAGTCCGTCAAGGATGCCTCTTGTCACCTACATTATTCAACATATTCCTGGAACGAATATTGATAGATGCCCTGGAAGATCACACTGGCACAGTCAACATTGGAGGGTGAGTCATCACCAACCTACGGTTCGCTGATGACATCGACGGGTTGGCTGGAAGTGAAGAGGAACTTGCTAACCTTGTTACAGGAGCAGTAAGTTTCCTTTCTCAACACGTGCTAGAACCAAAACGGGGTGAGAATGAGTTAGACATAGGTGTGTCCTCATAGAATGAATTAGTTGACAACGTCAAGTTATTTGAGCCACTGGGGAGTAGTGATCACAACGTGATACATTTTACCATCAAAGTAAAATCAGAAAGGAATAGTAAAAAGCAATACAGGAGCAATACATGAAGAAATATTTAGCAAAGATAGACTAGAATAACACCCTGAAGAATAAGACAGCAACAGAATGCTGGAATATCTTAAAGAGTGAAATTGAATGCATTGTCGATAAATTTGTTCCATTGAAAAAACAATGGAAACGGTCCAAAAAGAAACAAGTGAAAGAAGTCATTAGAAACATTAAGTACAAACAAATGATGTGGAAGTCATATAGACGTACTAGAAATGATGAAGACTACAACATTTATAAAATAGCACTTAACCAAGCTACAGCTGAAATTAGAAATTCAAAGATAAGCTATACAAAATTATAAAATATGACAACAAGAGATTGTATGTGTACGTTCGAAGCAAACAGACAGTTCGGGATGCCAGAGGCTAAGTTCAAAGGAGCAGAATCAGACTATTTAGGACAGTTAATTGTAACCTCGGAAATGGTAGCTAAAAATAAGGGCTATGAAGGATAATAAATCACTTATTGTGGATTGGATTCCGGCCAAACTACTACTAGAAATTGTAAAACAAATTAGCATAACGCTTGCAACAGTTTTAAATTTGCCATTAGAAGAGGGACTGGTTCCTTTAGAATGGATAGAAGCAAACATTATAGCGTTATTAAAAAAGGTTCGATAAACGATTCAGAAAACTATAGACTAGTGAGTTTAACATCGGTGATTTGCAAATTATTAGAAAGACTAATTAAAGATGACATGGTGGGATTTTCTTGTTAAACATAACTTGATAAACGCATCTCAACATGGGTTTCTAAAAGCGAAGTCATGCTTAACAAATATGTTAGGTTTTTTGGAAGATATCACTAAGTGGATTGACGAGGGCTCACCTGTAGATATCATCTACTTACATTTTCAAAAAGTTTTCGACAAAGTGCCACATCAGAGATTACTGCTTCAACTAAAGGCCCATGGCATAGGCACTGATATAATTAACTGGGTAGATAAATGGCTGATTGGCAGAAGGCAAAGGGTAATAGATGATAGGGAGGCTTCAAACTGGAAATCAGTTTTGTGGTACCAAAAGGATCAGTACTGGGACTTAGATTATTCTTAATTTATATCAACGATTTGGACGATGATATAACAAGCAAGGTGTTTAAATTTGCGAATGATACAAAAGTGTTTAGAAGGATTAAAAGTGATAGAGATGGACAGCATTTACAAGAAGATCTTGACAGTTTGATCAAATGGTCTGAAAAGTGGCAAATGTTTAATTTTGGGAAATGTAAATGCCTCCATACAGGACATGGGAACGAAGATGTAGAACATACAATGGGGGTACTGTACTATGTACTACTGTAAAAGAAAAGGACTTAGGATTAAGCATTAGTGCTAATATGAAGGTTTAAGAGCAGTGCGGAATTGTAGCTTAAAAGGGAAATCAAATCCTTGGATTAATTAGGCGAAATATAGCGTATAAGAAAAAAAGAACTAATAATACCGCTGTACAAAACAATAGTTATGCCTCATTTAGAATATTGTATACGAGCGTGGAGGCCATACTGCAAGAAGGACATAGATATGGTAGACAGAGTACAGAGGAGAGCGACTAAAATGATACAAAAACTTAGGAATCGTAGTAATGAAAACGACTAAGAGAATGTGGTTTAACAACACTAGAGACCAGGATATTGAAAGGAGATCAGATAGAAGTGTTTAAAATATTGAATGGTTATGAAAATATTTATAGAAATATTTTTTTCTCAGTTAAGCAAGATAGAAGGACTAGAGGACATGAAGTTACATTGGTAAAGGAGTAGTGTAGAATCGATATAAGAAAGTTCTCATTTTCACAAAGGATTGTAAATGAATGGAACATATTATCTGCTGATTGTGTGGGTGCTAATAGTGTGAATATGTTTAAAAATAAAATCGACACATTCCACAGAAGGACGGGACACACGTAGATAAAAGGGTTGGTCTCTCGATAAGTCAAAGGGCTTCCTTATCCACCTGCCACCGAGAGTTAATTCTCTGGGTGGCAATCTTGTTGAATCTTGTTAAATCCTCATGGAAGCCTACAAAAGTCTACGACTTTCCTTCAACATAAGATAAACCAAGGTTATCCCCGAACCTACTTCGGCGAAGGACGACTGTAATAACGAAGGTAACAACGAGGGATCTACCGAAATCAAAGTTGTCTGGAGATACCCTAGACGTTGTTGGCATTTCCCTTACTTAGTCTTCGACGGGCACATGCCGTGATGGTGTACAAAACCGTTTATGTTACCATGTCTATACATTCATAGAGGACCCAGTGGGTCCAATGATACTGTGTATACATTCCCTTCTCGGCGTCTCTCACGCGCCCGACCGGGATGCAACTCCACAGGCGGGGTCAAGATCCAGTGGGTTAGCAATAGAGACCACCACTCTGTGAGTCCACGACATGTTACACATTTACTCAGTGTGTGGAATCTTTTACTTTTCCCTGACATAGACACCACATAGAAGGAAAACGCTAGCAGGTTGAATCGAATCACCGTCCTCTCGACAGTCCGGTGCACTACTGCGCGACCGCCGCTCCCTACTGCGTTTCCATTCTACTCTACGGGAGCGAGGCTTTGGTAACGTATCGTTGTCACTAGAAGACCCTGGAGAAATTTCATAAGCGATGCCCCAGGAAGACCTTATGCATCCGGTGGGAAGACAGCCGCACCAACGCCAGTTATTGACGTTTGAAAATCCTCAGCGCTTAGCATGTACCAGGTGTACCTGTCGCTGGTTACGTAAGCATTTCGCCGCGTCAGCCCCGTGAACGCGTGCTACTTCTGGCAAACAACACCCTGCAACAATTCCGTGGTGTTCCAGCCATGGAATTTAATGTTTTTCTATATCATTGTACAGGTAATTATTCCATGTACAAATGTGTCACTGGGTGTATGCAGACAAATGTATCAGTTGTTATGTTCTTAACGTTACTAAATCATGTACGCGTAACCCAGCTACCTGTTGCTGATTACATGGGTGAGCGCAAATTTCTTCTGGCAAAAGGTTGTCCCAACAACTATGCCAGTGACCAGTTACAATTTATTAATGCGGGTAGGATGGAAACATTTGGGATGGGTTTGGGGTGTCTGGAACTCAAATGTTGGGCATTTGAGGTTTGGTCTATTTTCAGTTTTCAATTATGTCAACAATAATTTTACATATCAGTGCAAATGATTTGAGGATGTATATGGCTGCCTTTTTCCCCGGACAACGCCGGGTAACTCCGCTAATGTTCTCATATAAAGCGGAGCGTAATGACGCAGTGGATAAAACATCGGTCTCTCAGTCGGGAGAACCCGAGTTCCAATCCTGTGCTGCCGTTTCAATTCTTGGGCAAGTTCGTTCACTCTATGAATAATATTCGCGCATTAATTGCAGAGTGACTGAATGCTTCCCACAGAAATCGATGATGTTTGATTCAATAGGCCTGTGAGGGAGTAAACATTAATATAAAGCACATTGAGCAGTACTAAGTAGTGGATACAACAGCTTACCTTTTTTAAAATGGTCAAGAAAAAGAAAATAAACAAAAAGCGAAAACCAAAATCGAGGCCAGCATCACAGGGAAAAAATGGGAGAACAACAGCAAAGTATTTATTAATTCAAGGATGAGTTGTCACAAAACCGATTGATATATGCATATAATTTAAGTTACTTGCATACGTACAATGACAATGGCGTAGATGAGCTCGAAGCTTTCATTGATTCCGTGAGAGCCACAGGAGAGATGGGTCGTCTGGTTGTTGTCTTCATCCGGCTTGTCGGCGACGCTGTACTCGTAGAGCTGGGGTGCGGACACAGCCAGAGCCAACACCCACACCGCCCCGATGATGAATCTCACCTGTAATGTCAACAGTCGAACACCAGAACTGACGATTCTACGCGAAAAGACGTACACGTGCACGCCAATCACAGAACAATCAAGGGCGTCTATAAAAATGACAATGTAGATTAGGTATCTAGCGGTGATGATTGTACAGTATCGGCGGCTGCATATGAAGTACCACATGATCTAACATAAGACGGCTAGTAATTGTAATAATTTGTCAAGCCTATCGACAGGCTCGCATACATCATGTCACACACGCACACACACAACATACGCACACGCACACACGCACTCACGCACACACGCACATACGCACACATTCACAAATTGTATCTGGCCGTTATCATTGGTTGCCTTGACGTTGCGTTGTGTACCATATAAAAACCACTGTATTGAATGGTATTGCTTCTTAACATATGTTAACATATTAGATTACCTGTTATTTATATCTTTGCTTCACAACAATACTGCTACTACTAAGAAGAATTCTGTTTTGCCTAAATCTTCAGAAACTAGCCTGGGAGGCTCATAAAGACGAATGCATTGGTCTATGATGTTCGTATCAAAAACAGCGTCAGCAACCAATCGAGACGAATAGAATGACTAGCTGTCGCAGATATTTTATGACGTAATCCGACAGTGACGTCACACGTGCACTGTTAAAGGGATTCTTTATAAGCTAATATACATTCGAGGTGTACCGTATCAAAACGTATTAATTTCCCATAAGTACTTTCTCTGTTACTTAAGCTTGCATGTTTATGCAGTTGTTTATCGGCTTGTTGTTGCCACGTGGATGAATAATTCTGCAGCCCGAGTATAATGAATATTCATGCACACGAAGTGAACCACACACAGACCGTTGACGTCACACACACAGCTGACATGTCTGATTTCGAGGTGAGTTGATTCAAGCAATGGCATTGTAAATAAGCAATTTGTAGACATATGTATATTGACAGCTATTTTTATAAGTGTAGGAAGCGTATGCATTGTTTATTTATCCTGCTTCCCAATGCAGTCAGCCGAGTAACGTTTCGATTAAACATAATTATAACGTCCGCCGACGCGGACGGCTGCAGTCGGTGTGAGCTGCCGCGGCGCTGGGACTTTCACTGTCACTGAGTCTGTCGAGCCTCTACTACGTAAATAACATAGTCTTAGGCAAGGTTCTCGCCTTTCTAGTTAGTAAAACTGCATTGTCCGGTATTTGACATGCAGTGAACGAAAATGCACACTAAAATATCAGTATATCCAACCATAAAAAAGATGATTGATCTGGTCGTGGATGTAATTTGTTTGCCTAAAGGCTAAATCTGGGATTTGGGTATGTGTGTCTACGGGTCTTGCCTTTCCAAATTCCAGTCAGCCGTTTTTGAAAAGTCCCCGTTTCCCCACTTATTTGAACCGAAACATAAACATGTGAGATTCGTACGTTCACAGACTGTTTTTAATGCTACAGCTACGATTGTTAGTAAACCTGGCTGGCATGTCATCATTCAATGTAAACGTTTTAGGTTTGTTAAAAAATACACAATACCATGTTGCCTCGGAATTTTACGATGCACGAATTTTGGACACCCGAAATCTGCATTCTAGTATACATAAGTTTTTATCCATGAATATATTACAAAAAATCTAATAATAGATCAGATCAAGTTGCACTGCTTCATGTGAACAGCACATTTGATAATAATAGCACTCGCTAAAACAAATTAAACATTTATTTTCCCGAAATGCCCATATGTATAATTATATACAACATTAATTATTAGAGCAAGAATAAAGGAAAATATGCGCTCTGGATCAGGTCGAACTGCCAGAGACCCATTACAATACTGATAAATGGAATTTCTGATAACTAGAAAGTTATCAGAAAGTCCCCTTATGGGGACCTTTGCCCTGGACCGAGGAAAAGATTGACTTAACTTAGCGAAAATCCACTTATGTGAGTTCGAGTCATCTGGAGTGCACTGTATATGACCAATGCATACAGGTAATTATGTAGAAGCAAATTAAAAGTTGGCCAAAGTAATGGATTGGGATTTTAGTCTGACTGAATCAACGTAACAAGGTTCTCTTGTATTTCTTTTCCATTTCGCCAGCTGTACATTTGGTGATAAGTTCCATCATCCAATATCTAAACTGAATTAATCTGCACAGTGTTGAGTTAGTTAACTCATATTTTTCCTAAATTCAACTTTGTTTATTTGCAGGAACATTGAAAATAGCTGAGCTGATGGAAAGAGGAAATTGAAGAGCTCTACTCAACAGTGCCATTAATTGGACAATGGGTCACCTGACATAAGATGATGTCTGAATTTGTTCTGCCCCATTCTGTTCTGTACGACATCTACTGGGAAGTTGTACCTCACTTCGAGTTTCAAATCGATGTGTGCATCTGATAGCTTTGTGTATCAAAATGCATAGCAGTGTTATTAATAGGGCAAAATGTTAACTGACACAGTAGTGAAGAAGTCAGACTTTGTTCTGCCACATTAGTGCCATGTGGCTTCTACTGGGAATATGTACATCACTACGTTTCAAATGGATTTGTGCAATCGATCGATTTGTGCATTCAAATGCACATCATCCCGTTATTATGTTGCAAAGTAGGAGTACATAATATAATTTATGCTTTCTTATGCTCATCATGTTTGGATTATGTTCTACAGCATATTCTTCAAAATTTGTTGAAATAAGTTTGTGTTAAGTTAACTATACTGGGAGTAGTGTATAAAAAGGTGTCGAAAAAGTTGCTTTTACAATAATTTTGAAAATTCATAAAATATAAATGTTACACAACATTCAAAATGTTTTAGGGATCCACTTGAGCTAAATACACCAATGATGACTGAAAACAGTATTTTAAAATATGCGTTTTAAAGTTTTGTAATTTTATAACTTTATTTCCATCGTACAATGGCCATTTTATTTTTTATTGAAACAGGAGTTCGACAGAAAAAAATCAATATATTTTACTGTAAATGATGGGCAAAACAAATAATTATTGCACCCCTGTACAAAATAAAACATGCTTTTACACTGATGCAATATATTTTAATATTTTGTCGACAATAATGTTATGCTCTTTAGAGATCTACATTTTTCAAACTAAGATTAAACATTATTTAGATGGGAACGTACATAACTACCTCTCCTATCTTAATACCATAAATTACGTTAGTGATGTATACTATATTTATACTAGTTATGGAAATAGAAGCTGGATTTATGGTACAAATAAAATTGTTTCATTATTGAATGTTTCTCGGCTTCTGTAAGTTTCTGTTATCTAAACGTTTCATTAAAACGTCACTTCAAAATGTATAGCCAGATGTACCTACTGAAAAAGGAACATGATAGTACCATAGTTTTTATATTCCAACAAAAACAATGCCAATCATTCAATATGACATCGTCATCCGCTTCGCCATCGGCAGCTTCGTGCATGGAGAGGTGGTGTTTATTATTTTAAATCAATTCGTCTGTCGTGAACTGTCGCAGTGTTCATTCTCCGTTTATTCCATACATTTTCCTTCTTTTCTTTGCTGAATCTGTGACATAAACAGCAGCTGGTCCACGTATCATTCGCATGGCGGTGGCTAATCCATATGTACACACATGTTGATGACGTATTTCTTGCATCTATTAACTCGGCGTAGCTAATCGAAATCCGACGGACAGTTCCGAATATTCATGAGCATGTCTTATACGGATCGTGAAGGTGGGCCCAAAGTAGAAACTCCGCGTACGCAGAATTATTTTTTCGATATATTGTGAGGTTCATTAGTGATTAATAAAACATAATTCTAGTGAAATAAAGGCATACAATTACATGAAATAATCATATTAACAGGATTACCTAATAATTGCGTACATTACAAAGATATTACAATTCTCAAAAGAATCCCTTTAAAGCAAAGCATTTAAATAACCAAGCATAGTCTCTCGCGCAGTGCCCTCTGTTATTCATGTGTGAACGTAATGATATTGTATACGCTACTAGCTCAAATTCAAAATGGCGGATCCCAGAGTGACACTGCTTGGTAATTTAAATGCTTTGGTTAAAGTCATCTTGTTAAGAAGCGAAAGTCTATAATAATATAATCTTGGGATATATCATGAAGAAACGTGTTCAGCAAGCATCCACTATTGTGGCGGAAAAACGTGGGCTCGGATTATTGTGGATATTGGTGCAGAAATTTCGGAAAATACGTGGAAGGATTGAAGAGATAAGCATTGTTATTACGTAAATATTATTCGTAAACTATCCATAGACATATATAATAAGAAACAGCTGTAGGTAAACGGTAGTCAGAGAAAGTGTATTTGAGGAAGCTAGTCGTAGGCCATAGCCGAAGCTTCGGTGGGCGGTATTCGGGGAAAATCGAGTTCGTTGATGTGGCTAGTGTCCCGCGTATTCGCTAGGGCGCAGTGTAACCGAAATAAACAAGGCAATCTAGCGTAAAGTGTAACGTTTGTGCACAGTAAACAGCCTTCTTAAAGGCTATATAGTGAATATTGTAAACATAGTTGACTATATCAGAAAAATACAAGTAATTTCTAGCTAGCATGTCGCCGTGCACACGGAAATTACAGGAAACGCGGAATTGGGTGTGTCGCGTGAAGCAGTTTGATTGATTTTTCGATGTCCGGCTCCCATAAGACGTGGGCTGAGGCAAAGTTGGTAGATTTTGAATGTCAGGATTGTGCTCACGTTAGAAGTTTGAAAAAGGAAGTAGACGATTTAAAGGATATAGTTAGGGTGTTAGATCAGTTGAAAATATTACAACATTCGGTCGTCATTTAAAAACTTATCTTTACAACCTTGCTTATCCACCGTAGCTCCCTACTACAGAGGCAGTTGGTAAGACTGTGAAACAAAAGACTGAGACGAATGCAGATGGAAGAAGACAGAGTGTTCAACAAAAGAAAGGCAAACAGGTCGGTATTGAGGAGCTGCAACAGAAGGAAGGCAAGAGTTATGCATAAGCAGTAGTTTAACAAGATTTAACAAGATTGCCACCCAGAGAATTAACTCTAGGTGGCAGGTGGACAAGGAAGCCTTTTGGCTTATCGAGAGTCCGACCCTTTTATCTATGTGAATCCCGACCGTCTGAGGTATGTGTCGATTTTATTTTTAAACATATTCACGCTACTAGCACCCACACAATCAGCAGATAATCTGTTCCATTCATTTACAGTCCTTTGTGAAAATGAAAACTTTCTTATATCTAATCTACTCTGCTCCTTTGCTAATGTAAATTCATGTCCTTTAGTCCTTCTATCTTTCTTAACTGAAAAAAAATATTTCTATTGATATTTTCATAACCATTCAATATTTTAAACACTTCTATCTGATCTCCTCTCAATCTCCTGGTCTCTAGTGTTGTTAAACCGCATTTTTAGGCGTATTTCATAACTAAGATCCCTCAGTTTTGGTATCATTTTAGTTGCTCTCCTCTGCACTCTTTCTAGCATATCTATGTCCTTCCTGCGATATGGCCTCCACGCTTGAATACAATATTCTAAATGAGGCCTAACTATTGTTTTGTACAGCGGTATTATTAGCTCTTTTTCCTTATACGTTATGTTTCGCCTAATTAATCCAAGGATTTGATTTCCCTTTGAAGCTGCAATTCCGCACTGCTCTGAAACCTTCATATCAGCACTAATGGTTAACCCTAAGTCCTTTTCTTTTACAGTAGTACTTTGTACAGTACCCACCATTGTATATTCTACCTCTTCGTTCCCATGTCCTGTGTGGAGGCATTTACATTTCCCAAAATTGAACAACATTTGCCACTTTTCAGACCATTTGGTCAACCTGTCAAGATGATCGTGTAAATGCTGTCTATCTCCATCACTTTTAATCCTTCTAAACACTGTTGTATCATCTGCAAATTTCAACACCTTGCTTGTTATTTCATCATCCAAATCGTTGATATATATTAACAATAATACATGTCCTAATACTGATCCCTGTCGTACCCCACTCAATACCGATTTCCAGTTTGAAGCCTCCCCATCCACTACTACACGTTGTCTTCTGTCAATCAGCCATTGTTCTATCCAGTTTATTATACCATTTCCATGGGCCTTTAGGTTCAGCAGTAATCTTTGATGTGGTACTTTGTCGAAAGCTTTTTGAAAATCTAAGTAAACGATATTTACTGGTGATCCCTCATCTACCCATTTAGTGATGTTTTCAAAAAAACATAACATATTTGTTAAGCATGACCTCGCTTTAAAAAAACATTTTGAGATGGGTTTATCAAGTTTTGTTTAACAAGAAAATCCACCATGTGATCTTTAATTAACCGTCTAATAATTTGCAAATCACTGATGTTAAACTTACTGGTCTATAGTTCTCTGACTTGTTTCTCGAACCTTTTTTTAAATAACGGTATAATGTTTACCTCTTTCCATTCTAAAGGAACCACTCCCTCTTCTAATGATACATTGAAAACTGTTGCAAGCGGTACGCTAATTTGTTCTACAATTTCCAATAGTAGTTTGGGCGGAATCCCATCCACTCCAGGTGATTTATTATCCTTCATAGCCCTTATTTTCTTAGCTACCATTTCCGGGGTTACAATTAATTGTCCTATATAGTCCGAATCTTCCCCCTTGAACTTAGCATCTGATACTGGCAGAGAACTAATATCTTCTCTGGTAAACACTGAACTAAAGTACTCATTCAGGTCTTCTGCCATTAAGAATCCCTCTGATATTATATTTCCAGCACTATCTTCTAGAGGACCGACCTTATGTTTATCTTTCTGTTTGCTTCGAACATACGCATAAAAACTCTTGCTGTCATGTTTTATATTACTAGCTAATTGTTGTTCATAACTTTTCTTTGAATTTCTAATTTCAACTATAGCGTGGTTAAGTGCTTCTTTATAACTGTTGTAGTCTTCGTCATTTCCAGTACATCTATATGACTTCCACATCATTTGTTTATACTTAATTTTTTTAATGGCTTCTTTCGATAAGTGTTTCTTTTTGGACCGTTTCCCTTGTTTTTTGAAGGGTACAAATTTATAGACTATGCACTTAATTTCACTCTTTAATATATTCCAGCATTCTGTTGCTGTCATATTTTTCAGTGTGTTATTCCAGTCAATCTTTGCTAAATATTTCCTCATGTCCTTATACCTTCCTTTGTGCAAATTTCTCCTATACTGCTTTTTACTATTCCTTTCTGATTTTACTGTGATGGTAAAATGTATCTGGTTGTGATCGCTACTCCCCAGTGGCTCACATATCTTGACATTGTCAACTAATTCATTCTGTGAGGACAAAACTATGTCTAACACATTCTCACCCCTGGTTGGTTCTAGCACATGTTGACAAAGGAAAGTATCTTGAACTAAAACTAAAAACTTGTGGTCCTCACTCCCCATACTCTGAAGAGATTTCCATTGTATATGCCCGTGGTTAAAATCCCCCATAATAACACAGTCCCGTTTGCTTACTTCCCTTATAGCATTTTGTATTTTTTCATTCTCTTCTATGCTTATGTTTGGACTTCGATAAACTAACCCAACTGTTAACGTTGAGTTTCCTGTAACTATGTTACACCAAACTCAACGTTAACAGTTGGGTTAGTTTATCGTTAGTTAATGGGAAAGAGAGGAAACTGCGAGTAGTCATGGGGGATTCCATTATCAGGAAGTTGGACAAGACAATAAACAAGGGGGAGGATATGACTGTATGTCTACCAGGGACGAAGATAGAGGATGTCACAGAACGAGTAGATCAGGTCATGGGTAACGGGTACGGGGGATCTATTTTTGTGCACGTGGACACCAATAATGCTGAGAAGGAAGGTACGACGGCCAATATTGGCAAGTACAGGAGACTGTTCTGCACACTGAAAGAGGCACACATTGGACAAATCATGTTATCGGATATACTGCTGAAAATGGGTGGCAGGGGACATTACTACAATAATTGGAGAAGAATGGCCATTAACACACTGTTACAGATGTTGTGTATGGAGGAAGGAGTCGGCTTTGTAGACATGTGGGCAAGCTTTGTAGGGAAGGAAGAACTGTTTATGAGTGATGGACTTCATCTGACAGGAAAAGGAACAGCAGTTCTATGGTGTGAGTTCATCAGGTGCATAGATGAAGGTACAAGCACAGTTGAGTGTTTAAACTAGATGCGCAGGGGGATACGTAGAGCCACCTCCAAGAGATGGTGCCAACAAACCTACAAGGAAAGATTAACCAAATATCCATAAAATGAAGTTAGATGTGTATGCATAAATGCCAGAAGCATAGTACATAAGAGAAGCGATTTATAAATCATGGTAGCAGATGTTGACCCATATGTAACAGGCATTACAGAATTATGGGCAAACGGAAACATGGTAGATGCTGAACTGGCTCTATCAGATTATGTCATGTTTATAAAGGACAGACAAGAGAGAAGGGGAGGCGGGGTCATTCTGTATATTAAAGAATCTAGACAGGCATATGAAGTACGACTGAAATGTGAAACAGATTACGAGGAAGCTATTTGTGCAACATAGTTACCAGAAAGTCAACATTAACAATAGGACTAGGTTATCGTAGTCCTAGCATACGACAAGAGGATGGTGTAAAAGTACACAATGCTATAAAGGAGATGAGTAAAGGGGAATGTGTTATATTGGGTGATTTTTAATTAGGGACATATTCAGCAGAAATCACTAGAGAGTGGTGGAGGTGACGAGCAACTCTGCTTGTAATACAGGACTGTTTTCTTACCCGACATGTTTTGGAACCAACCAGAGGTGGGAATGTGCTGGATTTACTGTTCTCTTCTCATAGCGAATAAGTTGATGATGTGAAAGTATATGAACTTCTGAGATCTAGTAACCATAACCATATCCATTTTAGTATAAAAGTAAAATCAGAGAATAATGGTAAAAAAGCAACAGAAGAGGAACCTCAACAAAGGCAAATATAAACATATGAGAAAATATTTAGCACACTGACTGGACTACCTTAATGAAGAACAAGACTGCAACAGAATGTTTGACTGCTTCGAGAGATGAGATTGAGGGCATTATTGAAATATTTGTTCCCTTCAAAAGCAAGGGAAACAATACAGGAATAAACACCTTTCAAAGGAGGCTATACGTAAGATTGCTTACAAACAAATTATGTGGAGAGTTTATATAGACACTGGAAATATAGAAGACTACAACGTCTACAAAGAGGCCCTTAACATAGCTGCAGCCGAAATTAGAAAATCTAAACGAATGTTTAAGCACAAATTGGCGAATGATATAAAAAAATTACAGCAAGAGATTATGCGCTGATGCAAGGAGTAAACAGAAGGTTCGAGATAAAGTGGGACCACTTGAAAACAGGCCAGGAAACGTAATATCTGATTGGTTTCAGATGGCAGAGGCCCTGATGAGTATTTCAGCTCAGTGTTTACCACAGAAGATATCAATTCACTGCTAGTACCACTTACTAAATTTGAGGGGGATGAATCAGATCATTTAGGGCAGTTGTTGGTTACTCCTGAAAAGATATCAAGGAAAATAAAGAAGATGAAAAAAAACAAATCAACTGGAGTTGACGGGATACCACCGACACTGCTTAAAGAAAGTGTAGAGCAAATCAGTACACCACTTGCTATGTCCTTTAACATGTCCATTAGAATGGAAAGAAGCAAACATTACGCCATTATTTAAAAAGGGATCGAGAAGCAAGACAGATAATTACAGACCGGTTAGTTTAGGATCAATTTTATGCAAATTACTAGAAACACTTATAAGAGACCACACATTAATAAATGAATCTCAACATGCGTTCTTACATGTTAGGTCTTGTTTAATCAATGTTATATTTTTTTGGAAGAAATTACAAAGTGTGTAGACGATGGGTCACCAGTGGATGTTGTCTACATACATTTTCAGAAAGCATTTGACAAAGTGCCACATTGAAGATTGTTGCTTAACCTTGTATATGGGATGGTGTGCTCAGCTGGATAAAAACATGGTTGACAGACAGAAGACAGAGAGTAATAGTAGAGGGGGAGATTTCAAACTGGAAACCAGTTTTTGGTGGAGTGCCACAGGGTCAGTGTTGGGACCTATTTTATTCTTAATATATATATATATATTATTTGGATGAAGATATATCAAGCAAATTACTGAAATTCGCAGACTATACAAAAGTGTTCAGAGGAGTTAAACCAGATGCAGATAAACACACTTTACCAGATGATCTAGCCAGCCAAATTAGTCAAATGGTCTAAAACAAATGACAAATGCTATTCAATTTTGAGAAATGTAAATGCAATGTGGACAAAATACATAATGGGGATACCATATTAGGTAAAACAGTAAAGGAAAAGGATTTATGTAGTTTGTGCTGACATAAACGTTTCAGAGCAATATGGAATTGCTGCTTCAAAGGATAATCAAATTCCAGGGCTAGTTAGAAGGAATATCACGCACAAGGACAAACAGCTGATTATACCACTGTACAAAGCAATTGTTAGACCTTATTTGGAATATTGCATACAAGCATGGAGGCCATATCATAAGAAGGACATATATAAGCTAGAAAGAGTCCAACGAAGAACAACTAAGCTGATTCCTGAAATGAAAGATTTTACTTATGAAAGACACCTATTAGAATGCAGACTGACAACATTAGAGACTAGGAGACTAAGAGGAGACCAAATAGAAGTGTTTTTAAATATTGAATGGTTATGAAGATATTGACATAAATATTTTCTTCAAACTTAAAAAGGCAGTAGAACCAGAGGGCACAATGCGGCATTAGTCAAAGAACAGTGTAGGTTAGATGTTAGAAATGTACTAATTCTCTCAGAGGACAATAAATGACTGGAACAAATTATGTGATGATTGTGTTAATGCTAACAGTGTGAATATGTTCAAACATAAAATTGACAGCTATATGGGAAGGGCTAGCTATACGTAGTTGGAAAATTGTTGGACTCTCGATAAGCCAAAAGCTTCCTTGTCCGCATACCGTCTGGAGTTTGTAGCCCTGGGCGGTAATCTTGTTAAAACTTGTAATGCCGGCCTGTTGTCCATAAGGACGTGAGCACCGTGGATTTACCTTGACTCGCGCCAGGTTGTACTGATGGACAATAGCGAGGTAGCGGTCCAGCGATATGGCGACCATCGTTGAGATAGAGCAGGTGATGGACAACAGGGGCAGGAACATGATCAACTTGCAGCCGATGTCACCTGGCAACGAGTGATACACGCAGGTTGTAATAATAATAACAATAATAATACTACTACTATTAATAATAAGACAACTTGTTGTGCGCCTTGAATCTAGACAAAAGTCCATTCAGAGGCGTTCGACCCATTTTGTAATAAAATCAGGCTCATTTTGTAATAACGACCCATTTTGTAATATCAGCAAGCCCATTTAGTAATAAACCGATGTATCCATTTTTAATAACATGATGCCAATTTTGTAGTAAATTCAAATAGATTTTATTACAAAATGGACATCCCTGATATTATTACAAAATGGGCCTGAAGTTGTTACAAAATATGTGTTTATTACAAAATGGGTCGTTTATTACAAAATGGGTCGTAACTCACATCTATGAAAATACCTATCATTATAAAAGTCTTAGTTGTCGGCATTGTTGACAACATCGTCGTCATCACCACCATCACCACATCATCAGCATTATCGTCATCATCTTTCTGCTTTGATCCATCACCGGCCCGGTATAATTTTAATCAAACGTAAACTTCATTATTGTCACTCAGTGCATAGCAGTATGTATCTACTTTGAAAAACGCCACTGTTTTTATTGAGTGTACCTTCGTTCAAGGCTTCACAGAAGCAGGGCTGTCTACCTGACAAAAACAATTTCCGCAATGACCCTTCCCCCCGTCGCATCCCGCCCCGCTCCCCGGTCCACGTGGTTGCCAATCAAACGTTTCTCTGACGTAGTTACAGTGACAAGCCCAGCCTGTTCACGGTGCCTGGGAAACCAGGAAGTTACTAATTTAATCATCAAAATAAGAGATATTTTGTTTCAACATATTGTGTTGCTACAGTGTAACTGTTGTCAGCAGTAAGGTCATCCGTTACCACTTCAAAGCGATGCTTGTTTCACAATATACAATATGTTACATTGTGTTAATTACAGCTGTCAAAGTGCATGCATGGCCAGACATGCCCAAGTATTTACGTCTGTAAAGCATCACCGTGGGAAAGACAGCGCCAGTAAATATCCAATAATCATCCAACGAGCTTCTAAATATACAACACAGCATGATTCCCCATTAAACATTATAATTGTTATAATGACAAAGTTAAATTGTTGTATTCAAATAGAAAACTTTGAATAAAAATATGATAGTTTTATATTGCAATTACAACAATTATACTACTTATTTTATATTCTTCTAAGACATTTTATAATTGTATTCATAACTTTCATTTTATTAATGCCTAGACGCGCATTAATGACACTGATAGTTTGCCGCTGTAACTGCTGTTGTTTGACAGTTGCAGACATAATAATTATGCCCACATGCCACGGCTGTCATCAGCAGGCTGCTGGCAGTCAAAGTTGTAACATTGTACACAGGCACAGCATTGGATGACGTCACCGTACTGGCTTTGTAGAACTTGCAGTGGCCTAAATATTTGTTGATAAATTGTAACAAGTGAATGATGACACTGACAGTTTCTTCAGGGCATCTGGAGCAATATTATTTATGCATTTAGCAATTCTTAAATGTGTATCATTTTCTGTAGTCGGATATTTTTATTTCCTTAATACAGCGGCAGTTTCCGTAATGCCGTAATCTGAGGGGAATTTCCGTAATGATTATGGAAAATCCGTAATGCTAGGCAGCCCTGCAGAAGTTGTGTTATTTAAACAATTCTTGTACAACCGTATCGATTCTGATGTCAATGAGACCTAAAAGACTACTACTTCTAAAATCTTCTTTGAAAAATAATTGTTCATTATAATGCAAACGTCCACAGTGCTAATGATAGTTCGTCATTAAATGCAGCTGAAGAGCAGAGGAATTTTAGTACACTGTATTATTATTAGTAGTAGTAATACATATTGGACATACATATTGCATTTATATTATTTTACGTGATCAAAAATAAATGCTCCCCACTACAAACCTGGATGAGATACGCCGACTTAACTTGCTGATCGATACCTACGAATACGATACCACGTGAAACGCGGTTTGTTTTGACATAAAATAACACACCAATGTCACCTAACAGTAAAACCCAGAGCTTCATATCGACACGTGTATGCGAGGCCATCATAACTGTGACATCAATGGTATTTAAATATAAGTTTAATATTTTTAGAGACATTATTCGTGAAACAGTTTTGAGAAATTATTATCAGGGTGTAGATATCGCATGGTAATGAATTTGACAATGTTGCCTATAATTTATTGTGGAAATTGATGTTAAATGAGTACGCGTGTTGCGTAGAATAAGCCAATCTTAACTATACGTTTCGCGTGGTAACGTTGTATATGTTTTTTGCGTGGTATCACCGGTCTCTCATAATATTCATCCTGTAGGCATAAAGTGTAATAGTATAATGAAGATAACACAACACTATGCTTTGGGAACGTATTTGAGACTAAAACAATATATCAAGTTATTGCTTTTTTAAGTGTGTGTGTTTCATAACACATAATGTACTGACCTTCTCACGAATGCATGTCACCATAAATTGTAGATTTCTACCAGCATGTGTTGTCTATGCATTCGCTTTCAAGCTGTATCTACACATCTCGCGGGGTATCAATTATTTAACAAACAACGTATTCTTGCTTTGCATTGTTAATAACGCCATTTTTCATCAACGATGAGAACTGACGTACAATAGCATACAAAACACACCAAGAACGTGAAGCTCATCGAGGTGAGCTCTGCAATGAATTTGTTCTAACAGGAATTTGCTGACGACGTGCGAGCCTTGGTGAATACTCAAGGCAATGTCCGGAAGCGGACGATGGAAAAGGCGTGCGAAGGTGTGTGCCGTGCTATAAAGAGTTAGTGGAAACTGCGGTGAAGAAACGAGTCGTATTGTGGGACAAAAAACTTCAACAACCGCTTCGATGCAAAGGAAACCAAGATGACGGTTGTCCGTGCAACAACCATCTCAGTCAAAGCCAGTTGTAGCATCATCAATTCATGGAACACCACCGCACTTCAACAGTCTCATGACCGCTCACGCTTTGGTCCCAAGTTGAGACCAAACATACATGCGAAACAGATCTTGCTTATTTGGATGTTGCTACGCCAAATACGTTCCTGCGTATTATGTCCGGGTAGGACAGCAACACACATTATAACGTTCAATGTTCATACTGCTAGTGCTGGCGCAGCTTCACTGCTGAAACAGCCACAACTGACAACACAGCCACCACTAATGAGATAACCACCACTGATGTCATATTTAGCGATGTTACTGATGATCCTGCTACTGTTCTCCCCCATATGTGAAAGATCATCAAATACGCAGAAAAAGTTATGTTTGTCGACGTTGACTCTAAAGCATGGTAACAAGTGGTACGTAGAGAAGGTAACTCAAAGGACACGATCTTTGTTAAAGACACCAGCGTGAGGCTGGTTCAAATAGGGAAAGTGGGATATAAAGAATGGGACATGTTATACCAAGGAACACCACAAACCTCTATAGGCAGTGTGTACGACATTCTAGCCAAATATAAAAAAGTCTGGTTGATGACAATACATTTGAACAATAAATGTTGTTATTCTACAGGCGCCAATTGTGTTAAATGTATCAGAATGATATGAATGCCATAATGTTATCAACAAATGGTCAATCACCAGACGAAACGCATACGTTTTTGTAATTGTTGTGCCAAAACTTATTTAAAAATATTATTGCTGTGGTTTCAATGCTAGAACACCCATCATTTAAAGCAAAATATTTGTTAACCAGCTATTCTGTGTATGCTGGTGGGACTGGTAAGAACATGTTATGTTAATTGTGTTATGGTTAAGTTAGAAACAAAACTGTAAAACAAAATATGTTATTAAATATGTTTCACCGTGTGTATATACATATATATAAACATATTAATATACATATATACACTATATATATATACATATTAATTACACAAATAAATAAATAACTATACATGTATGCCTGCCTGATTTCGGCAAATGTAACGATTTTAAGGTATTTTGAAATATGGTGTTGATCAACGTAATAAGACCTTCTTCAGAAATGCCGTTATTAATTAATTAAATTGTAAATAAGCTGATTCCGAATAATTGGCGTTACATATAAGTTATATGATATAACCACTGAGACACTTGTGCGACATTCTGAAGAGTTGAAAGAATACTATAATCAGGCCAATGTATTGTTGATTTACGGGGTCAGACCGATAGGTTCTGCATGTTGCACTTCACTAAGAACACTACTTGTAGTAAATTACCTTCGTTTGTAAGACTGCATTACATAGTATCAGCGTTCTTCAGCAGACGTCAAGTGGGAATTACAGATATGTTCTGTTGTTTTGGTGCCGTAGATATGTATTGGTTTTCTTGGAACGTACCCAGCGGCGACCGTAAGATCCAATTAGGCATTAATTAATAACACTCGGGAACACGCCATTGTCAGGAACACGCCATTGCATCTACTTACTCAACAGCAAACTTGTCTTTAATTATAATGTAAACGGTTGGCACTAATGCTTGTTTGTTGAAACATTATTCATTCGTGGGTCTGTCATAGGTCGGTTAATAAGAAAGGATAAGCGGCAAGTTCATTAACAATGTTACAGTTTACTTTATTACATACCATCGGTACGTTCGTTTACCAAATCTAGTCGGGGGGGGGGGGCTGGGATTTATCTGGGGGACAGACATATGGTTCTGCCCCCAATTAAATGTGAGCTTAAATGTGTTTTTTTTGTGTGGCGAGGGTCAATGGCGGGTGGAAATGTACATTTTATGAGACGATTAATGTGTATTGTTGTTGACTGTGAAAGGTATATGCAATTGGAGTGGGAGTGTAGACATATTGTTTTATGCCTCCCTCCCAGTAACAGGCGTCGTGGTGGCGAAAAATGTGTTGAAAGCACCCCGTCTTCGAATGTCATAATTTCAGCGGAAGCTGGAGAAGGTAAATTGACAGCAGCGGCGCGACGTAAAAATGTAACTTTTTAACAGCGCTGTCCATCCCCCGTGTTCACAGCCGAGACAGAGGAGAAGCTGAAAGTGAAAAATGTTCAGTGGTGCTGAAGATCCGTTAGCCCCCCAATATGAATTTCGTTCCCGCGTCACTGCTTGCAACGCGGTAATTCTCTGTATGACCAACATAATCGGTCGATATGAAAATGGAGAAGATTTTGTTAAATACATGACCGATGCGAATATACTTCTTATTATCAAATTATTTAGGTGCATAGTTATGTGCGTGCAACAGCGTAGGCATGCGTGTGTGTGTGTGTGTGAGTGTGTGTGTGTGTGTGTGTGTGTGTGTGTGTGTGTGTGTGTGTGTGTGTGTGTGTGTGTGTGTGTGTGTGTGTGTGTGTGTGTGTGTGTGTGTGTGTGTGGTGCTGCTTGGATAAGATAACGATGCTGCTCTATTGTTGTAAAAGTTTGTATAATTCCCACCAGAAGATGCAACGACACAACAATAAATTCCACAGCAGCCCGCATTGAAAAGGGTTTAAAACGAATATGATTTCATTGTAAAAAAAAACGGCTGCAACTTTATCCATTGTTATTCCTTTCAGCAGAGTCACAAGTGTCGCGTATTTGAGGAGCCGAAGAGATCCAAATAATGGTGACCGTCAACTTCAGGGATAACGGACGAATTAGCACACGGGTACTTTGTTAGAATAACACCACTAATTACGTTCACAGGATTAGAACGTGCGACATGGCTCCGGTGATGACTATATATTGATTATTGTATTGCTTTTGTAGTGATAATGTCATACATAAGGCCGTATTACACTGTTCGACGGCAACGGCAAAACCTCGACGGCAAAGCGGCAAACCGCGAGCAGAGCCTAGTACACAGAGCGCGGCAATATTCGACGGCATATGCAAATTTGTCACGTGAACAACTTGTAGATGCTGTAAAATATGGCGGACAAAAGAAGGAGGAAGCACTAGTCCTACTGTTGTTAGCCAGAAGGCATAAACAACAATTGTAACTTGTGATTCTAGCAAAGTTATGTTTGGTCGATCAGATATGTGGTAGGAACAAGTGTGATGATGAGCTTTTTGTGTTATAATTGAAATTTCTATTGACAAGACTTTTAATATCTACCTCTACGACAAGTTTTTCTGCCTACATCATGAATTTTGTCAGGGCTACCAACAGATCGCGCTGCTAATTCAGGGTTATCAACCACTGTTATCAACAGACGGCGCTGCTAATTCGAATCCGTTTTCCTTTTTTAAGTGTTTATATCGCTTTATTGGAACACGTGCAATCTAACATATGCACTTTGATGTCATACCAAAACAACAACGCGGAATCGTCAAAGGGAAATTTACCGCGCGGCTTTTTCTAAAAAAATCGCTTCTGTTTCGATTCTCGACGGTTTGTCGTCGAGCAGTTTTGCCGTCGAGTGGTTTGCCGTCGAGCAGTGTACTAGGATCTCGGTAATTCAATATAGAGCGGTTTTTATTTTGCCGTTTGCCGTCGCGGTTTGCCGTTGCCGTCGCGCAATGTAATAGGGCCTTAAGACGGGCAGAGGAATGATGGTCAAAAGAGAATAAAAGCGGGTGGTAGATGGACAAGAGGAAGAAAATAAGTTAGACATAACGATATTGTGAGAAATATGTCATCAGCGAAGGTAGGAACAGCTGTGAGTGGAAGGCCGGGAGATATGGAGAAGAATCGTCGAGAAGATTGCTCGGACAGCATGATACGGACACCATCCGCAAGGGAAAAGAAGGTATGGAAAACATAGGAGAAAGTAGAAGGAGAAGAGGAAACCAACATTACGACGGAGACACATCGAGAAGAGATATAATCTGAAAAGGGCATCAACATTTGAAAGTAATAGATCAGTTGATGTGACCAAACCGTGTAAGGAAACAATAAGAAGAACATGTTGTAGCACCACTGTCATGGACATATCACACGTACCTTCAATGAAGTCTTCGCTGTCCGAAGCTGCTTGCTTCAGCTTCAGCGGCACGCCGATGCCGGCGAGGATGACATCACTGAGAGCGAGGTTGACGAGGAACATCTCGGTGACGCTATTGAGCGTCTTATCGAGCACGATGACGACAATGACAAACAGGTTGCTGAGGACGGCTATCGAACACACGGCTACCATGAGCCACACGAACGTGAGGGACTCTACTTGCTCCGCCACCGACATGCTGCCAGGTCGTCAGCTGCATTGACGAGTGCAGCCGCGATATATGTTAGCGCCAAGGCACAAAGTTGCTTATTGAAAGAGCGGCCCCGAGGAGGTAGTCGTTGATGAGATATGGTCATTATTAGCGAGAGGCTGCGATAAGGTTCGACAATGGGTCAGACAACTGTCTCGCATTTCGGTGGATGTTCGCGGAAAGGTGGCCATTTCTAGGACCTATGATAAACCGTATATATATATATATATATATACGCACTCATACGCAGGGCGTATATAGGAAAGTAAATCTTATAAAAAAAAAATTAACCTTGTAATAAACATATTGTAATCGCTGATGCTAACGTTTGCTTTCCGCGTCACTGTTACATCTGGCAATTCTAACATAACTTTTCCAAGACGACGACCATGGGTCCGGGTAAAGTGAGAAGAGACACCGATAAATGATCGACACCGTCTTAAAACGTATCATATAGTTTACTAGCTTGTTCGGAAGTAAGTAGTTTGTCTGACATCTAACAAGGAGAATGTTTCCTTTAAGAAAATTCGAATTGCTGTTGCGAATAGTTTAACCAACTAACATTGCTTAAGTTGTTGTAATTGTTCGATTTAATGTTTGCTTTTAAATATCTACCTGCCACCAGACGAAATATCATAATTGCATACTGACGGCGTCTATTTTGCTTTGCGGCGTTGTACTTGTGTGCAATATAACCTGTTGCCAATTTAATATAACGAGAATAATACGTCAATTTTGTTATGCATATAAATAATATAATAAAGAGGACAATGACTTTCTCTCGAATCCTTCAACGCTAGCCTTTTGTTACTTCACTCCACCATCTTGCCTACATTTCGCGGTCTCCGCAATTATGTTCACTCAGATACCACAGGCAACGAAACGTGATGAAAACCTTCCAGAGACGAATTCGATGGGTCCGAGTAAAATGAGGCCGTAAATAGTAATATGACGTCATCGTAACCCAAGAAACACATGGTATACATAATTATGCAAAAACAAACCATATCACTTTTGTTTTACGCATATATTTTTGTCATGCAAATGATGAGGGCCTTTTGGCTATAATTAGTTGGCATAGGTCAGAAGTTCATAACCGCAGGTTAGCGACCACAAAATTAATCGCGAAGCCATTTTTTGTCGCCAAGAGTCAGTGACAATCCGTCCAAACTTTCCTTTATTGTCCAGCTTCGCTCTACCAGAAGCACGCGAGGCGTATAATAATAAAGTTATCCTACTTGAATATTGCATGGGGTGTGATATTATAATCATGACGTAAATTGTTTGTCTTACATGGATCATGGGTAGGAATATCAAACTTCATCATTCACATTATGGGCGAAACACGGGGCTGCTTTGAATTCAGCCCATTTCGAAGACTTCAAACTATCAAACAAAATGTCGCTTTGATCAGCACGTCCAAACACATTATACTATCTATGCGGATACATGTCTCCTTATTATCACCAGTCTGAAGTAAATTGTCATAATAAAATTATATCCTTCAAACGTTGTCGAAATAGTACGACCTTCCCAACTCCCTCTGCCACCTTTGCTTTCTTTGCAACGAGAGTCCTGTTTCTAGGTCGTTAGACCAACGGACAGATAAGCGTTAGCGATTCCTCATGTTTAAAAAGCTTTTTTAAAAATACAAATTATGATTTATTATTTACTTTATGTTATGCCTATTAATTTTCATAATTTATTTTATCTTCACAAATTAACTGTCTGACTGTATGGGTTGCCGAGTGAGTTCCCTGATAGCATTTAGTTCCTGCCTCTCGGAACATGTACTATGTTTGTAATGTGTTACTACAGCAGACTAGGAGAATAGGATGGATCGAATGATCATTACTTCACCTATAGGCTAATTTATATAAGGTGGGGTCACTCTATTACCATATATCCAGGCGAAATGCCTCTCATATAACACCGCCAATGCTACCTATAATCGCTGTCGAAATAACTAAAATATCCCGCAGAAGCGTCCACTGGGACATGCATTTGTTATGCCGCTGCATTTTAGGGGATCTTTTTTTAGTTTGCTTAATGTACTTAGTGCAGTTGAGTTTTGTAACTCTATAAATGGAACTAAGAAAATAAAAGACAATGAGAGACAATAAATCAAATGTAGTGAATGACATTCCACAAAGGTTGTAAACGGAAACATGTACGCAAATGTTTGCAACAGAAGCAAACGTTACTAACGGAGTAATAACTTTATCCCTTCCATATGGCGTGCAAGTTAAACAATAGGCTAGACCTGGTGATTGTTGAGGAAGCCTTTTCATGCAACCACTGCCTCTATTATAATCGCTGATGCTATCGATTGCTTTCCGCGTCACTATTACATCTGGCAATCACAACATAATGGGATGGATTATGATAAATTATTAAATGCAACTGCAAGTGCAATAGCATGTAAGTGTATATGCTAGACCTGGTGATTGTCAAGAAAACCTTTTCATGTAACCACTGCCTCCATTGTAATCGCTGATGCTAACATTTGCTTTCCGCGTCACTGTTACATCTGGCAATTCTAACATAACTGGATGGATAATAATAAATAATTAAATGTATGTTCAATAGCATGTAAGTGTGTATGCCACAGTTACCCTGTCCTTTTCCGAGACGACGACCATGGGTCCGGGTAAAGTGAGAAGAGACAGCGATAAATGATCGACACCGTCTTAAAACGTATCATATAGTTTACTAGCTTGTTCGGAAGTAAGTAGTTTGTCTGACATCTAACAAGGAGAATGTTTCCTTTAAGAAAATTCGAATTGCTGTTGCGAATAGTTTAACCAACTAACGTTGCTTAAGTTGTTGTAATTGATCGATTTAATGTTTGCTTTTAAATATCTACCTGCCACCAGACAAAAGATCATAATTGCATACTGGCGGCGTCTAATTTGCTTTGCGGCGTTAGTAGATAGAGTGAGCTGTACGATCTCAAAAGCCTACTTATAAAAAAGAATTTAATGACCCGCTAATGGCTTTTGCACATCGCTGAGTCAGCAATAATGCGAGACTAATCCTATGCATAAAAAAAGATCAAAGGCTTCGTGGTTGACACTAATGAGTTTGGGAAACCTACTTATAAAAAACGTGATTGATGAGCGATGTAATTTGATACTAATTGAATGATTGACAGTACACTAGAGAGATGCCACCTAGCGGTGAGTGCGGAGAGTATTTTAGTCCTAGCGATCAACGCCGTACCTAGAGCGCGCTGACGTAAGCAATAATGCGTTTAATAAGTTTAGTTTCGTACTTTATAACCATGCTAAAGTATATAAGTTTAGTTTCGTTTTTATAACCACGCTAAAGTGAAGTGGACCACCTATAACTGGGGTAAGCAATACGTTGGGGTAGAGTTGTGCTGACGTAAGCAATACGCTAACCATTGTGTATTAAATAAACGGACCACTGGGGTAAGCAATACGCTGGGGTAGGAGTTGTGCTGACGTAAGCAATACGCTAACCATTGTGTATTAAATAAACGGACCACTTATAACTGGGGTAGTGCTGACGTAAGCAATACGCTGGGGTAGGAGTTGTGCTGACGTAAGCAATACGCTAACCATTGTGTATTAAAACCATTGTATAAACGTTGAGATGTCCCCGTATGTGATGTTGACAGCAAGAGGAGCGACGACGACTGCTGCAGCGATAAGGGCTGCTGCCCTACTGGTCTCTGACCCCTGGATGACAGCATAGCTGGCTAACGGCGTTGTTCTGGTGGACGGATTAAAACGAAAGCAATGCGTTTAAATACGTCTAGTCGTGGGATTATCAAATGCATAAATACACTAACATTCAGTAGGGTGTTTATGCATTGAAAATTGACGCGTGAAAACGTGAGTAGTGACTGGAATATTTATTAATATGGTAGCGTTCGCTCGCGACCGACGGGTTGGTGCCTGTCGCTCGCGGCCGGCGGAAGACCGAAGCCTTCCCGCCGATAGAGTTCTGGAGGCGTAACTGTTCTCCATAGACCGTTAGGTTGCTTCATCAGAAACACGCGCGCTAAATCGGGGACAATTTCATCATCATCGTCACTGTCGTAAGCTGCTGCTGCTGCTGTGACATCCGGCGCTGTTGTGTCATTGGAAGCCGGCGCACGGACGGTCGGCGTGACCCTACATGTTGGTATCGACTTTGTCGTCGACGCGTCGGGGAGGGCAATCGCCCTACGCGGGCTATATTCGCCCCTTGTAGGCAGTCGGATCGGTCTATGAAATAGACAAAGGATGAATAAAATGAGTGAGATAGTAAATACTGTCTTGGTAAAATACATTGTTTAAATAAAATGTTTAAACGGTAAAATGCGTACTAGTATGCATTAAACAACAATAAAAACGTGCATTTAAATAAAATGCATGTTTAACAATAAAAACGTGCATTTAAATAAAATGCATGTTTAACCGGTAAAACTAGTGAAAACGTGCATACTAGTAAAACATTTAAATAATAAAAAACATAAATAAAATGCATGCATGCAAAACTAGTGAAAACATGCATTACAACAATAAAAACGTGCATACTAGTAAAACATTTAAATAATAAAAACATGCATTTAAAAAATGCATGCATGTAAGCACTGTTTAACAATTTAAATAAAATGTCTTACCGTGTTTTCGTTGGGGCCATGTTGTGAGAGCGATGGGTGGAGACGACGTGTTTGCGTGGTTGTAAAATCGTGTATGAAATGTGCGCGTCGTGAAAACACCGGCGGCGGCGCATGACACTACGACTGATTTTGATTGACACGTGAACGGAGAACAAAGGGATTTTTACAAACGTTAAACGAAACGTTAAAAGTACGAAATTAAACGTTATATACGATCACTGGAGGGTCAGGAAACACGAGATGATTGTATATTAGAGAAATTTGCGGTAAAAGTCACATTTGACGATGAATGCACTGACGTGAACGTTAGCTTTTTTTCCTAAAACAAATTCCTCGGAGAGTAAACGGAATGCGTTAAGCGCACATGTGTGACATCTGTTGCGCGTGTCTTAACGAGTTGGAATGTGAACGGAGAACAATGGATTTTTACAAACGATAAATGAAACGTTAAAAGCGCGAAATAAAACGTTGTATAAGATCGCTGGGGGATCAGGACACACGAGATGTATAGATATTAGGGAAATTTGCGGTAAAAGTCACATTTTAAGATGTATGCACTGACGTGAACGCTAACTTTTTTCCGAAAACAAAATGCCTGGGTTGGATGAAGTATGCGCAACGATAATTGAAAAAAAGATAAGGATATGAGTGAAGTGCGCATGCGCGTTATAGTGTAGACAATGACATTTCAAAAACAATAAACGAAACGTTAAAAGCACGAAACTAAACGTTGTATAGATTCTCTGTGGAGTCAGGACACGCGAGGTGCATCGATATTAGAGAAAATCGATGTAAGGAGAGATTTAACGGCGAATGTACCGAGGTGACCGGATGCTTTTTTTCGAAAACAAAATGTCTGAAATGTACGAGGCACTCACGCTGATAATTGAATATTAGGGTGAAGTGCGCATGCGTGTTATTTGGAAAAGGTATATAACGGCTGAGAAAATGTTATATCGTATGACGGCGAACTTCTAACCGTGTATTCTTTATACAGAGCAGCAAGCAGCAGACGTTCTTCCGCAACATGGCCGATGAAAGTCAACAACAACAACAACAAACAAAAAAGCCGAGGGCGCCGCGTAAGCAGTCGATGAAGGCGGCGGCCAGCAGCAGTCAACCTTCGACCAGCAGCAGTCAACCTTCGGCACTGATTGCAGCCTTGTCAACGGGGGTGTCACCGCCCGTTAAGCGTCCCGTTACGCTGATCGCGGCTCCGTTGACGGTCGGTCGAAAACGGAGCGCCGAAGAGGCACGCTTGGAACAGCCCGACGAGACGGCAGCGCAGCCCCCGGTCCTGTCGCGGAGCGGATCGATGGAACGCGATTCGACGGCGTCGACACGCGCCACAGCGGTGAGTCTGAGACATCTGAACTGCGCCGTCAACGGCGTATATAGAATCCTGTCACCCGTTACGATTGAGGCCGTCTCGTACAAAGGCGAACCCGGCACCACCTATTTGGGATGTTCCCGTTGTCGGCGAAAATTACAGACAAACAAAGACAGGGTCCTGATATGTCGAACGCACGGGGAAGTGTTTGTACCGAAATATTTCTTCGCGTTGCGTGTGATGGTGAAGGACGGCGAGGAGGACGAAGATGAGCTTTGGCTTACGTTGTTCGATAGCCAAATGTCTAATCTCGTCGAGTTCACGGCCGAGTACCTGACGGAATTGAATGAGGAGGATCTCCGCGATACCGTGCTCGAGTTAACCGGTACTAAAGTGGAGATTAGTGTGCGGAAGACGACTTGGAACGGGGACCCCTCGTATACAGTCCGCACACTAAAAAGATATGACGACGACGATGACTAATGTTGTTGTTGTTGTGTTGTTTGTAGGAAGAGGAGGAAAATTGGCCGCTACTGGTAGATTTATTGAAGCACGCCAACGAACGACAACGAATGAGAGATCGTCAGGGGCTGGAACTAAGCAAGCAGAGCTTTGAACTATTAGCCGAGTCGGCCGAACAATATATAAAAGCGTTTTGGTTGGCCTATGAAGCAAGCCTATTTCGTAGTAGTTTGATGTACTAACAGTTGTGCTTTATGTGCTTTAGGAAGTGCGCTGCGTACTCCAAAAAATGCTTGCGAACAACGAAAGGATTCGCGCTCAGTACGACGAGGTTGCAACGTTCGTAAGAACGTTGTTGGAACGAGGTGTGCCGGCGGGATCAGTGGAGGAGAAGGAGGAGGATGAGAACTAATAATAATAATAATATGTTGTAGGACGCTCTGATGCAACACGCCAGACGTGAATGTATGAGCGACTTCATACACGCGTTGCTGACGGTGATATCACGTAAAGAGTAGAACTGCTTTGTGCTGTAGGGTAGTGGCGGAGGAATACGTGACGTTCACGTATTGGACGCAATAATTGAGGAGGCGCTGGGACCCCGAACGCGCCCCCCTCCACCGACGTATAACGACAGCCTGGCGACGATGGGACCGTACTGGAGCGTATCGGAGGAGCTGGGGACATGTCGGCAACTCGTCGTGCCGAGCCGGAGTCAGTTGATCGTACGTTACGAACGACTGGCGATGGATCTCATCGCCGAGACTATCGGGGAAATGGTCCTAGAGAAGGCACGAGACCATTGCGGACTATGCGAATCAAATGAAGGCTGCCCCTACGTTCACATGACCGGCTATCGCGCGGGGCGGCCGAATCGCGTCTACATGCAACGTTACGTTAAGCCGGGGTGTATCGTGACGCGACACTTCAACGAGGTCATGGAAACATTCTTACGACGATCACTTATTCCGTGTTTTACGAGACTTGTCCATATTCTAAGCGAAACGACGGTGACGATTTCTTCCGGTGATCAGCAGCCGCAAACGGGTCGTGCAGGAGAATTGTATTTGGTCCAATTCGTATCCAACTGGTTGTTGGGTACGAATTGGCGAGATTACATGAATCGCGTGCAACTGGAGTCGGCCGTGCACACGTACGTGCAACGTCGGAGCGGCCTTGAATGAACGAACACTAGTAGAATTTGCTTGCTATCGAAACGAAGGCTTCACACTGTTGTAAAAGTACCGAATAAAACGTTGAAAATGTTCTTTCCGTTTCCGAGTTACCTAGTTAGAAAAATTACCGCTCAGTTAGAAATCCCGCTACACACCACCGCTAGGGTTAGTTAGCACACAGTTAGAAAAACCACCGCTAGTTAGAAAAATCCGAGTTACCTAGTTAGAAATCCCGCTACACACCACCGCTAGGGTTAGTTACCACACAGTTAGAAAAAACCACCGCTAGTTAGAAAAACCACCACCACCACCACACATTCTTCCCGCTAGGGTGTACTTACCACCACCAGTTACCACACAGTTAGAAAAAGCACACACCACCGCTAGGGTTAGTTAGAAAAACCACCACCACCACACATTCTCCCCGCTAGGGTGTACTTACCACCACCACCACCGTCACCGTCGTCGTTATAAATAGCGACGGTCGAAAAATATTCATTAGAGAGAATGCCACCACCATCGCCATGGCAATGTCCGAGATGTCGGCGCTATTTCGCGACGCGGTCGATGTTAGAACGACACGAAGCGCTAGAGTGCCCAAAAGTGCGAGATTGCCCAAAATGTGGCAAGCTATACACCACGCGTTACGCTATGCTACGACATCTGAGGCTGCAGTGTGGCCGTTCGTTGCCACCCGAATCAGTGGAGGCCGCCGCCGCCGCTAGCGCGCCGTCGCCGTCGCCCGACGATCTACAGCGTGTCGTAGACGAGCACCGGCGTAGCATAGAGACGTCGGTGGCGCGCGGCGTCGTACAGTCGCGTTATAACTATCGTATGACCGCCTGTACGAGTACGCGCGTACTCGAACCGCGTCTGAGGGAAATGTTTCGCGCGCAAAAGAACGCGTTTAAAATTAACGTTAGTTATGGTTTTGTATTACGCCACAAGGTGTCGGGTCGGTACCGATATTTTCATTCTTCGTGTAACTGTTGCGGACGCCTCCTCGAAACACCCGCCCTAGTTACCGATAGCCGTTCATTCGAACGATTCCTCGACGCCGTGCGCACTACCGACGTACTGCAGTACGCCATCGCGCAGCGTCCCGACTCGGGATGGATCGTCGAGCTCGTAACTAACGCCACCTACTTCGTGAACGTCATCATCAATCATCCTATCGGCTGCGTTGGCGTGACGACGCTTCCCGCCTACGTGCGCCTCAACAGGTCCATCGTGTCGTTGACGAACGATGTTCGAGGCGCACCCTACGACGATCATCTGTGTCTCTTCCGATGCATCGCCCTTCACCTGCAAGGTCACCGACGAGGTCAAAGTATCCGTCATACGAACCGTTTAACGAAAGACGCTAAACGTCTGTACGCGCGATATCGTCGCGACACGGCGACGACCTCGAACGATGGCGGCGTGCGCCTGAACGAACTGGATCGCGTGGAGACGGTTTTCGGCATCAACGTCGTCGTCTATCGTCGACTGACGAACGACGTCGCCGAACTAGTCCGTCGATCGCTCGAAGCGCACCCCACGACGCTGAACGTCAACCTGTACGAGTCGCACTTCTCGTACATAAGCGATCAGCGCGCGTACACGAAAACGTACAAGTGCGGGAAATGCGGCAGCGTCCTCTGGCGGAGAGCGCACAATCTACGACGTCACGAAGCGACGTGCGAAGGCGGCGTTCGTCACGTGTTCCCCGGCGGCGTCTACCGACCGACGGCGTCCGTATTCGAGCGGCTCGACGACGAAGGCATCGACGTCGGCGACGACGACCTGCGCTACTACCCGTACCGCGCGACGTTCGATTTCGAGTGCTATTTCGCCGATAACGATCTGCCGACGAATAGCGACAAATGCCGCTGGATCGCGCGACACGAACTGCTCAGCGTGAGCGTCGCGTCGAACGTGCCCGGTCACGAAGCGGCGCGCTGTTACGTCACGACCGGCGATTCGTCGGAACTCGCGCGTCGCCTCATCGACGACCTGGAAGCGGTGAGCGCGACGGCGTGCGCGATTCTACGTCCCCGCTACGACGCGACCTTCGAGGCACTCGACGCGCTCGACGCCAACTGGCGGCGACGATGCAACGACGACGCCGACGCGTCACCGTACGCCACACTCGCCGACCGACTGTGGACGTACCTTCGACAAATGCCCGTATTGGGATTTAATTCGGGTAAGTACGACTTGAACGTCGTCAAAAAGTACTTGACCCCCCTGCTCATAACCGACGACGCGCAGCACACGTCGTCGGCGTTTACCATTAAACGTCAGAACAATTACATGTGCCTGTCGACGACGACGTTGAAGTTCCTGGACATAACGAATTACCTCGCGCCCGGCGTTAGCTACGATCGCTTTCTGAAAGCGTACGGTTGCTCGGCAACGAAGGGCTACTTCCCGTACGAGCACATCGACGCGTTGTCGCGTCTGGACGAAACCGCCCTGCCGTCGCGCGAAGCTTTCTACAGCCAGCTGAAACGCGAGGGAATCTCCGCGGAGGCGTACGAGATTTGCGCGACGGCGTGGCGCGACGAGGGCATGACGTCGATGCGCGATTTTCTTGTGTGGTATAACAATCGTGACGTGGCGCCGTTTCTCGAGGCCGTCGATCGCCAGTTCGCCTTCTATCGGCGCCGACGTATCGACATGTTCAAGGACGCCATCAGCGTACCGGGGTTGACGTTGTTGTACCTGTTCAACGACCTGCCGAAGTCGATCCATTTCTCGCTCTTCAACGAGCCGAACAAAGATCTGCACCGTCTGCTGCAGGCGCAGATCGTCGGCGGCCCGTCGATCATCTTCGCGCGCCACCACGAGGCCGACGTGACGTCGATTCGTGGCGGCGCGCCGTGCCGATCGATAGTAGGCTTCGATGCGAACGGCCTCTATCTATGGGCGATAATGCAGGAGATGCCGACGGGCTGGTACACGCGCCGACGCGCTGAGAACGCCTTTCGAGCGGAACGCGTGCACCGCTACGGTCGTATGGCCGTGGAGTGGTTGACGCGCGTGGAGGCGGAAACCGGCGCGCGTATACGTCACCAGTTGAACGGACGCGAGAAGCGCATCGGAAAGTACCGAGTCGACGGCTGGTGCGCCGCCACGCGAACGGCGTACCAATTTCACGGCTGCTATTTTCACGGTTGCCCGACGTGTCAGGCGCACGTGACGACGAACGCCGTCAACGGTCAACCGATGACGACGCTGTACGCCGCGACGATCGCCGTGACCGCCTACCTGCGCCGTTTCGTCGACGAAGTCGTCGAAATGTGGGAGTGCCAGTGGCACGCCGTGCGACCGCCGGCGGTGCCGACGCCGCCCGACGCGTCACGATGGCAACCGACCGCCGCCATTACGCTCTCGACGATACTGGAGGCGGTGCGCGACGGCTCTCTGTTCGGCCTCGTGCAGTGCGATATCGCCGTACCGGAAGCGCTGCGCGACAAGTTCGCCGAGATGCAGCCGGTATTCAAGAACGTCGATATCGCGCGCGACGATCTCAGCCCGTTCATGCGCGACTACGCCGAATCGCACGATCTCCTCACGCGACCTCAACGCACGCTCGTCGGTAGCTACTTCGGCGCGGCGATCTTGCTCGCGACGCCGCTCCTACGCTGGTATCTGGCGCACGGGCTCGTCGTCGAGCGCGTCTACCAGATCGTCGAGTACGCGCCGATAGCGTGCTTTCGCCGCTTCGGCGACGCGGTTTCGACGGCGCGTCGCGAGGGCGATATCGATCCCGACAAATCGATCATCGCCGATACATTTAAACTTCTCGGGAACAGTTCCTACGGGAAAACGATTACGCGCGTCGATCGGCACCGGGAAATCAAGTACGCGACGCCGGTCGGCGCGTCGATGCTCGTCAACAATCGCCGCTTCCGGCAACTGGACGCCGTCGTCGACGACGCGCTGTACGAGGTGGCGCTGAATAAGCGTAAAATCGTCTACGGCCTGCCGATACATATCGGCTATTTCGTATTGCAGTACGCAAAATTGAGAATGCTGGAATTTTATTACGATTTCGTCGACGCCTACATTCCCCGTCGGCTCTTCCAGTACTGCGCTATGGACACCGACTCGGCGTACATAGCCCTAGCCGGACGTGACGTCGACGCGCTCGTACCGGAAGAACGTCGCGAACACTACTTCCGGAATCGCTCGCTCTGGTTTCCGGCCGAATGCTGCGACGCGCACGTGGACGCCTACGTACGACGGCGCGTCGCCGGTCTAGCGTGGGACGGCGAGGCGGCCTGCTGCGCGCGCCGACGCCTGTTCGATCGTCGAACGCCGGGTCTCTTCAAAGAAGAGTGGCGCGGCGACGGGATCGTGGCGCTGTGCAGCAAAACCTACTACTGCTTCGGCGGCGTCGCCGGTCCGAAGTACAGCACGAAGGGGCTCAGCAAGCGACAGAACGCCGACATCGACGAGCACACCTTCCTCGCCGTACTGCGCGACCGTCGCAACGGCGTCGGCTGGAACCGCGGTTTCCAAGTGAAAGACTCGTCCGTGTTGACGTACGTTCAAGAGCGCGCGGCGTTGAGCTACTTCTACGCTAAACGCCGCGTGCTCGACGACGGCGTCACTACGGCGCCGATACTCGTCTAACTCGTAAACTCGTCTAACTCGTCTACTACTAACCTAACCCCCACCACCCCCCCTAGGGGTAGTTTCTGTATGTATGTATGTGTGGGTAATAATAAACACCAACAATTGTGCGTACATGATTCGTTCGTTTTTATTTCTACTACTACAAGCGGTGAGGTTTTAATAAATCGTGTACGAGACAGTCATTGTTCACCCTATCGGTGCCGAATAGGTTCTGAAACGTCGTCAACGGCATCCCGCGACATCGGAGGAGAAGGTAGGCGACGCAATATTGTCCGCACACGTTAGAGATGACGCTCTGCAGGCGCTTGTCGTTGTACGTCCACGCGTCGCCGCAGTGGCGGCGCAGGAAGGCGCGGAAGTCGGCGTGCAGCGGCGGCAGACCGTACGAATCGAAGTACTCGCCTCGTCGGTCGGCGCCGACGTAGACGGCCACCCAGTGCTGTCCCGGTTCGCCGCCGTCGTCGGTGTTGCACACGAAGGCCGTCGGGTAGGTGGCGCCAATGGCGGCGGTAAGTAGCGCGTCTTTAGGCACGACGCCGACGACGATACGTTTAGCGTACGTATCGAGTTCCAGACGACGCATCAGTTGAAACGTATCCATAGTTACCAGTCGTAAATGACGTTCCGGTTCCGGTCGATTTCCATCACCGTCTCGAATTCCGCGTACACGACGACGTTCACCGGACGCGCTAGCGGCGTCTCGAAATGCATATCGACGCCCACGCACCCCTGACGCACGACGTTGAAATGATCGCCGTCGCAACAGTCGGGGGTCAGGTCGAAACCGAAGATGCTGTAGCCGGCGCCGAAGTCCGTGCGCGATACGTCGTTCCCCTCGTCCTCGAACGCCTTTCCGGTCGCCTCGAAGAGATTCATGTAGCTGCGCACGTACCGGTTGTGCGCGAAGTCCGGCTGCAGCGGCTTGCTCGGCACCTGACGTCCGTCGACGATGACCGACAGGAAGTTTATGTCGTTGTGACGCGCGTCGAACGGATTTCTAGTGTAGTCGCCGTTGTAGGCGACGTTGTCGATCATCATCAGGAAGAGGCGTTTCGGAATCGCGCCCATGTACAGGTTCTCGTGCACGTTCGATAGCGCGCCCGCCGTTATCGAGAACGATTTGCAGTCGACGCGACGCATCGGAAACTTAGCCGTTCCCAACGTCCACGCTTTGATATGTCCTATCTGGACGGCCGGGTTCAACTTCACTTTTCGCACGTGCAGTCGCATCTCCTGCAGCACGACGCGCCACCCCGGTACGGCTGCCGCGCCCATCAGCGCGAAGGCGTCCTTCGAGCGCACTATGCGCACTTTCGTGTCGACGCCGTTCGGTAGGTGTTTGTTTAGCATAAACGCGTCGACGTGCAGCCGTCCCATCATCTCCACCTCGTGGCTATCGGCCGTCGCGACGCGTCGCGACTCGAAACCGACGTTGGCGTTGCCGAGCGTGTCCATCCGTCCGGCGGTGTCTTTGTACCACAACGACGCCGTGAGATGCGAACGTTTCGCGTCGCTACCGTAACTTAGCAACGTCTCGAGGTAGGCCCGGTACGCGTACGTATTGGTCGACGGCGTCACGAGGGTGTTGTTCAGCGACACGTCGATTTGACTGATCATCGAATGCAGGAAATTGTTGACCGGCGCCACCGCGGCCGCGGCCGCCAGATCGGTACCGTCCCCCCGCGTCACTTTGAAGCGTACGTACAGTTGAACGCTCGCCAGGTCCGTATAGTCTTCGCCCGAACCCGGCACGAGGAACTCGATAGGGCCGCCGGCGTCGAGAGTCGTCAGCGGCTGGTAGACGGTCCAATGACTACTCTCGATGCTCGTCTGCGTCACCGGTCCGCTGAACAGGTCCAGTTCGCCCTTCACGCCCTCGCACGTCGAGCCGTTCACGAACGCCATCGTCGTCGTTGTCGTCCGTTCGACGTCTTCCGCCTACTGACGACCGTCGCCGCTAGGCGTGCTCTCTTTATGCCGCCGCCGCCGTCGCGACGGTTTTTTGTTTTTCCTCGAGTTGACTTAATAGCGTATGCAGGATCGAATCTCCTCCGCGCGGTGGCGCCATCACCACCACTACGACGCGCACTCGAAAGTACGGCGAGAACTGACCGTCGTTCTCGAGTCCGCTGCGCTCCATCGTCGTTACTCGTCGAATATGTCCTTTCGACGCGCTCTTTTCCGCCTACTGACGGTCGTCGCCGCTAAGCGCGCTCTCTTTACGCCGACGCGGGGACGGCGCTGCGTCTTTTTTTGCTTCTTCTTTGGCGCCGCCGCCTGCGGATTCAATAGGCCGTCGAGAAGATCGGCGCCGGCCTCCTTCGCGCGCCTTTTTAGCGACTGTTTCAGATTGCCGCCGCCGACGACGTCGCGCGCCACGTGCATGCCGGTGTTGAGCGCCCGTTTTCCCAACGCCATCGCGCCCCTCTTGATAAGCGGCATGGCGCTTCGAAACAGACTCCCGAAGAGATTACCCAGACCGTGACCTCGTTGACCCCGAGCGCCGACGAAGACCGGCAGCTGTCCGCCGACCTGACGAACGTAGTAGTCCACGTACGGGTTCTTCGACGACATGTTAAAACAATTTCGATTTACAACGTCTGAAGTGAAGCGTCGTCACCACCTTCCCCTGCTCGAATGGTATCGGTTGGCCGTGATCGTCTCTTATATCGACTTCGACCTCGTCGAATTGATTCCGCATCAGCTTAACGTATTGCACGCGAACGAACGATTCCGAAATGACGTCACCGTTCTCACCGCGGACGGCGATGTTTCGAAGCAGCGGCGCGAACACGTCACCGACGACGCGCGGTTCCACGAGATCCGTGTACACGTACAGACTCTCGATGCCCGCCGACATGTTCACCGTATCGCGACCTTCGTACTCGAACGTGTACGCGGCGGGCGACGTGCTGATGACGGGTCTCGTCGCCGGCGCGGGACCGAACGCGGGCGAACTCGTGATCGTGTTGCTATGGAAACCTAGCACGTGTCTCAGACGGCTCGTATGAGGTATGATAAATTCGACACCCGCCGACAGACGTAGCGTAAAGCGGTTAGAGACGGCGCAGTATTCTAGCACGGCCTTGGCCTTCCTGGTGTGTAATTTCTCTAGCGCCTCGTTGATCCTGTTGCACAACGTATAAACGTTGTTGTAGAAACCGTGAGGAATCGTCGTCTGACGATATATCAGCAAGGTCGTGCCTTCTTCGTCTATCTGCGTGTAAACGTTCCGTTCGCCCGCCGCGCAAGTCAGAAAGAAGTAGGCGTCCTTCTTTCTCACGTTGTACCACGTGTGCGGATACTGTACCGACACGGCGCCGCATTCCCACTCCCCCGACAGGTCGAAACGTCGCGGCAACGTCGTGACGTAGTGCGTCAACGTATTTTCGGGGTGACGTTTCATAGACGCGTTGCTCGGCAGCGTCAGGTAAAAATCAGACGAGACCGCCATCGCGTTGTCGTCGACCGACACTCATAGACGGACTCGGGAGCAGGTAACCGAGACAGCTGCTCAACAGCGCCGTCCACAGGTTGGAGTCGCCTTGACCTTTCGTCAGATTGTATATACTAACGGCGATGACGAAGTACAGGACGACGACCTGACAGAGGAACACGATTTCGGCCTTAGGGCATTCGTTGCCGCAGATTCGCCATGGAACGGGTTCGGCGGCGGTTGCTGTTGTAGCGTCGATGGAGTCCGCGTTGCGCTCGTCGTCGACGACGGACGATTCGTCGGCGATCGTTCGACGCTCGCCACTCGAGGTAGTTTCGTCGTCTTCGCGCATCGTCGCGCCACTGCGCCCTGTCGATGCAACAGGGACCTTTATACGGTAAGAACGAAGAGCCGTTGCATAGTCCCGCCTCGTGCAGTCGCCAGCAGCCGGTGTGACGCATCCAACGATTCATAGGTCCACGAGCGACTCGGCGTCGATCCAGCTGTTGAATGAGGCCGGATATCCGCTCCATTTTACGAGCGCCTCCGAACCGCCGCCACGACGTCGACGACGCCGAATAACCGCCTCCACGCGATATAGTTTGTCTTTCGGAACGACTACGCGTTGTAGTTCCTGTTCGTAGAAGGTGCCCTCTATCGGCGTCTCGGCGTCGTCCTTGAGGCGATAAACGGGCGGTTCGGAAGGGTGCACCTCTACGACGGTGAACAGCTCCTCGCTCCAGTTAGCCATGTATCCTTTTTTGAAATGACCCCTCGTCTTGCTGATACGTACGCGATCTCCCACGCGTAGTTTCGGTTTTCGTCGTCGTTCGACGCCGTCGCCACCGTACAGTCGTTGCCATACGGCCTCCTGATTCGTCGCGTCGACACTCGCCGGCGTCCTACCGATGCTTCGGTGGTAGGCGTTGTTGTACGATTGCACGAAATCCGGTAACGCCTCTACGTAGCGCAGCGTTTCGTGTTTCGTAAAATAGCGCCACATACGCGTCTTCAAAGTTCGATTAAACCGTTCCACGACGCTCGCTTTGGTCTCCTCGTTATGCGTCACGAAATGATGAACGCCGCGACTCTTTAGCAACGTTTGCAGGGGTCGGTTCAAAAACTCGCTCCCCTTATCGGTCTGCAGCGTGTGCGGCGTCTCGTCGTCGTCGTTCAGCAGGCGCTCGAAGGCCGCGACGAGCGACGCTCCGGACTTATTCTTCAACGGAACGCACCACGCCCGCTTCGAAAACACATCGATCACCGTCAATAGGAATGTTATACCGTCGTTGTGCGTTTTCAGTCTAGTCAAGTCGACCAGATCGGCTTGCCACTGCTGGTTTCGACCGCCCACGATGACGCGACGTCGTTTGAAATGACGTCTAACCGGTTTGTGTAGGGTATAGGCGTCCTGCGACGCTAGCCACCTCTCGACGGCCGGACGTCGGAGCTTCGACGCCCGGTGCAACGCGTCGACGCCTCCGTAACTCCCCACCCGTTTCGGATCGAAGTACGCGTTATTCAGCTCCTCGTCGTCGTCGTCGACGTTTCGTTGCTGTCGAGGCTTTCGTTTTGGACGACGACGACTCCACCCGGACACCATGACGACGACGACGACGACGACGACGACGATACGATTATACAGATAAGCGCGATGATGAAACCGACGACGCCGACGATGATGATCGCTCGTCGTGACGTCGTCATGACGACAACGTATCCCACTCCGTGACGTCCCACGAAACGGATCTGCGTTTAGGTTCGTCTCGCATACGACGTCTCCGCTCAGTCGGCGCTGCTGATGAACTAGACGTCGACGGTCTCGACATCCTCTCTTCTAGTAGCCGCTTCCGTCGTTGCTTCACGTACGAACGATAGCGCGGGTTGCCTACGAATTCCATAGGGATATTCATATCCTTCATGCGCAATCCGAACTCCCGCCATCCTACGGGCGCCGTCGTCTTCGATCTCGTTCGCATGAGATCGTTTACTAGATCGACCATATTACTCCCCGCGATCGCTTTACCGTCGTACACGAATTCACCGCGATCGTTCCATCGAGACAACGGATCGGCTTTCATTTTTTCGATCAGCAGTCTCGTCTTCTCTTTCAACGTTTTCGGCATGCTGGCTACGATTTCGCGCTCTATCGTCTCCGACGATGGTGGCGCCGCCGCTGCTGGCGCCACCGGTACCGCGGGTGTCTCGCCGCTGTTCACCACCGACACGCGTACCGGTTGCGCCGCTCGAGCCGTCTCTATCGTATTGTACCGACTCAGCAGTTGATTGTACGACGCTACCTTTTCTCGTTCCGATAAATCCGAACGTTCTAGAATGTCCTTCATGTCGCTGTCAAGACTACCCAGCACACGTGATCGAGGCGTGCTCGACGACTGATCGACGCGTGGCAGGAGGCTTTCCACCAATCGTGGATCGACCAACGCCATCTTCTTCGCGTACTGCATCAATTACCGCCGGCGCCACCGCCGAACACCTGTCTGAGCAGCGGCAAGATAACGGTACTCGCTAACGGCGCTAGCAGGGCCGTCAAAAAACCACCCGCACCCTTTTGCAAGATGACACGCTTCTGCTTACGCGTCACGTGTTTGTCGACGAGTTTACGCAGGTGATCCCGGTATTTCGACAATACGCGTTTCTGTTTCGGCGACAACTTCACGTTCCCTTTCAGAATGTTGTACGCGCAATCGCACAGACTACAAATGAGACCGGTGTCCGCGTGGGCGAGTAGCGCTTTTCGCAGAGCGATGTTCCGCCTATGTCTCTCCAACAGCTGCAGGGCGACGATGTGTCTCTTTATTTGATTGGTCGGTCCCGCCACCTTCGGTCGTCTCTTCGCTCCCTTCACGCGCCCCGTCATAGCGACTAATAAACGTACGCCCCGTCGTCCCTCTCTTCTTATAGTCCGCCGACGCCGCCGCCACCACCACCGCCGCCACCCTTCCGTACGTACACGTACTGAAGGTCATCGTCCGGAAATATGCACGTACGCAAACGCATGTCCTCTTCCGTTTCCTGTTTCAGATCCACTAATAGATACCCGTACGCCGACGACGTCGCGTCTTTGAAAGCCTCTATCATGTAGTTGACCTTTCCCGGGTACATCTGTTTCGCTAGGTGACCTACTTGACCCGCGTCTCGAGGACTCTTGAATAGAACTATGTATTGAGCGTTCAGGCTGATTGTACGGTTTTCTTTCCCTTTCGGAAACATGTTCTGACGTAATTGTACGACCGACGTATTACAATGATGACTTTTTTTAGTAAATAGTACCGTCACCCGGCTATCGGTCTCCTCCATGAGGTCGTCGAGTACTAGAAGCGTTCTCGCTTTACCGTCTAAACGTTTCGGATCCGGCAGGCCGTCTACGAACTCTATTTTCGAAGACATAGACGCGTAGCCGCTCTGCCACTGTCCGTAACACCACAGGATTTTCTCCGGCGGCGGATCGATCATAGTGTCGTAACGTATCAAACGCTCGACGAACGTCGTCTTACCGCATCCCGTAGGACCGGCTACTATACACGTAAAAGGATGCTTCAACGACGGTCCGTTCATTTTTCACGACTGAACGACGAACACTTTTTTACTCCTTTTTATACTCATCGCGCAACTCCATCAACATTTTACCGAGCGTGTTCTTCCCCCGATCGCCCGCGATTCCGCTACCCCAGAAACCCTCCTTACTCGCTACCCATTCCACCAATTCGTCGTCCCCGGTCGCCAACAGTGAATCCTTCAAATCGCTCGCTCCGTCAAACTTCCTCTTCAACAACATCTTCATACATTCCACCCTAACGTCGGTCCATTTTTTTTTCATTCTCTGTAGTCGAATGTCGTAACTGCGTCGTTTCGCTGCGTAAGAGCTTAGCGAACTTTTGATTATTTCGGCGCATTCCACGTCCTCGTAGAATAGCGCCTTCCTATACTGATAGGCGTGCTCGACGGATCGAAAGCCTCGACCGAACGCCGACAGTCGACGCATATACATATTCGACAAGAACGACCGCGATCCACCAAACCTTATAGGCGACATCGTACCGACTACCGATCACCCGCTACCGCCACCGCTTATATACCACTTGCGACTGACCTTTCGATCCACCGCTAGGTGACCTCCCGAATCTAATACAAAGCTGCGACTAGGGTTCAAACCCTCGATCCCTAGGCGAACACTCTCCCAAGAGAGCTATACCGTCGCCAAGGATTATGCAGGGTTTTGCCCCGGTTATATCTCACCGCTAGGTGACCTCTCGAATCTACAAACGTCAGCACTACGAATGTTCCATGGTTTTAGCGTGGTTAGCGCGATAAACGCATTATTGCTTACGTCAGCGCGCTCTAGGTACGGCGTTGATCGCTAGGACTAAAATACTCTCCGCACTCACCGCTAGGTGGCATCTCTCTAGTGTACTGTCAATCATCCAATTAGTATCAAATTACATCGCTCATCAATCACGTTTTTTATAAGTAGGTTTCCCAAACTCATTAGTGTCAACCACGAAGCCTTTGATCTTTTTTTATGCATAGGATTAGTCTCGCATTATTGCTGACTCAGCGATGTGCAAAAGCCATTAGCGGGTCATTAAATTCTTTTTTATAAGTAGGCTTTTGAGATCGAACAGCTCACTCTATCTACTGGCGTTGCACTTGTGTGCAATATAACCTTTTGCCAATTTAATATAACGAGAATAATACGTCAATTTTGTTATGCATATAAATAATATAATAAAGAGGACAATGACTTTCTCTCGAATCCTTCAACGCTAGCCTTTTGTTACTTCACTCAGCCATCTTGCCTACATTTCGCGGTCTCCGCAATTACGTTCACTCAGATATCACAGGCAACGAAACGTGGAGAAAACCTTCCAGAGACGAATTCGATGGGTCCGAGTAAAATGAGGCCGTAAATAGTAATATGACGTCATCGTAACCCAACAAACACATGGTATACATAATTATACAAAAACAAACCATACCACTTTTGTTTTACGCATATATTTTTGTTATGCAAATTATGAGGGGCTTTTGGCTGTAATTAGTTGGCATAGGTCAGAAGTTCATAACCGCAGGTTAGCGACAACAAATTTAATCGCGAAGCCATTTTTTGTCGCCAAGAGTCAGTGACAATCCGACCAAACGTTCCTTTATTGTCCAGCTTCGCTCTACCAGAAGCACGCGAGGCGTATAATAAAGTTATCCTACTTGAATATTGCATGGGGTGTGATATTATAATTACGACATCATACTGTATTTAAAAGTCACGCTACACGTGGCGTAAATTGTTTGTCTTACATGGATCATGGGTAGGAAAATCAAACTTCATCATTCACATTATGGGCGAAACACGGGGCTGCTTTGAATTCAGCCCATTTCGAAGACTTCAAACTATCAAACAAAATGTCGCTTTGATCAGCACTTCCAAACACATTATACTATCTATGCGGTTACCTGTCTCCTTATTATTACCAGTCTGAAGTAAATTGTCATAATAAAATTATATCCTTCAAACGTTGTCGAAATAGTACGACCTTCCCAACTCCCTCCGCCACCTTTGCTTTCTTTGCAACGAGAGTCCTGTTTCTAGGTCGTTAGACCAACGAACAGCTAAGAGTTAGCGATTCCTCGTGTTTAAAAAGCTTTTTTTTAAATAAAAGTTATGATTTATTATTTACTTGATATTATGCCTATTAATTTTCATAATTTATTTTATGTTCACAAATTAACTGTCTGAATGTATGGGTTGCCGAGTAAGTTCCCTGATGGAATTTAGTTCCTATCTCTCTGAACATGTACTATGTTTGTAATGTGTTACTACAGCATAATTGGAGAATAGGATGGATCGAATGATCATTACTTCACTCATAGACTAATTTATATAAGGTGGGGTCACTCTATTACCATATATCCAGGCGAAATGCCTCTCATATAACACCGCCAATGCTACCTATAATCGCTGTCGAAATAACTAAAATATCCCGCAGAAGCGTCCACTGGGACATGCATTTGTCAGGTCGCTGCATTTTAGGGATCTTGTTCTTCTGCTTACGTTCAGCTCAAAACTCTGTATCAGCCACACGTATCTGGGTAGAGTATTGTCGAGCTTGCGTGGAACGACGCAAGCAGCAGGTGGTGTAGCGCTGGTTTAGGTCTATTAGTTATTTTGATGATGTTTAGGCAGATTAGAAGACTCTATAGCCGGTGCGTCTATAGATTCATAAGCAAAGTTAATTACTTTAGGCAGACGTGGAGAGCATATGCTTTCTAAATAAGTCCAGGGCCCGAGGTTATAAAGCGTACTCGGTGCTCATACTCAACTCCATGCTCAGACTCGAGATTTCATGCTCACCGGAGAATCCGTGCTCACGGTGGTTATAAAACTTCTTGGGTACGTGCTCAACTGAGTACGCCGCCTTGAGTACGAGTTAAAATGAAAGAGCTCTTTCGGAGCTCTCTTGTTGACGAAGATAACAAACCTACACCTATTTATAAACAACATCAACTTCCGACTATAAAACGGTGATTGACGAAGACTTACGCCGTTGACGTTGTGAATGTGTTTATTTTATGGTGAAATGCGCAGAGGAATATCGACTGAATAACGCTGCGAGGAAAGTACTTCGCCGTGCACGATGGAACAGACATGGCACAAGACAATTCAAAAGATAAAATAGCGTAAAACAGTAGTAACATGACCTGCCACTGCCACTGGTCAGTCACGCTGTATACTGGACCACTCGGTTTCTGCCTTACGCAAGCATAATAATTATGCAGTTTTCACCAACAAATTTTGAAATCGTTCAACAACGTATCAATATTATTAATTAGAACCACTTATTTGATCAATGGCATGCGAACGAAGCGTCAAATAAGTTGTTTTTAATGAAATACTTGCAATATTCGTAAGACGATACTTAACGCGCTAAACGGAAGCACTCGGTTTCTGCCTCATCGTGTTCAAAATCACCACTGCGACAAATCGCAATGCATTCACTGTATTTAACTGTATGTTAACTTTCGGGCTGTTCGTTAACTTTCATGTGGTGATTAGGGTGAATAGATGCTTACAATTTCGCCCGATAAATTTAAATATTACAGTTATTTACATCACCGTAACCGATGTGTTGCACTGTAGTCACGTGGTCTGCGTTCGCTATCAAAATATCTGTCAAAAACCTGTTTGCCTCGGTTTAATTTGAGACAAATAACTTTGTTGCAAGTTTGTAGACGTCCTTTGCTTATTGTGTCCAATATATCTGACTAACGATGTATTTAATATGAGATCCAGCTATATAATCGTAATGAGGCAGAAACTAAGATAGGGTAGAAACCGAGTAGGTGAATATATAATGTGTTATTTTGTATCATTGTAACAGTAAATAGGTACAATAAATTCGGGCTCGACGGCGTCGATGTTACCTTGTTTATAATAAATAAATACCTTACACACATCAAATTGAGTTGGCATTCGTACTTGTGATACAACTTACATTATCTGCAACAAATGAACTGACAAAGTAGTTGTATGGGAGCGGCCATTACTTTTCAACTGTGCCGGAGGATTCGGGGACATACATACTCTGATCTAAAATTCAGCTCACACCACAGCTCACTCCAATCATATTGTTGCGTGTCCCAAATTCGTGCAATTCTTTGGCAATAATTTCATAACTGTTTCATTAAACAGTAATTATTATTTGCAAATCCTAAAGTTCAAAATAGGTATTTATATATAATTGACCCAAATCCATGTTATACATAACTTGTTTTTATACAGATGTGTATATAATATTTTGCTGTACAATAAACGTTTAAAAGGATAATAATTATATACACACAACATACTTGTATAATAACTACATTCTAAGTTGTTTTACATAGTTTGCTTCACATTTGCTTGTTGCATCTTTGAAATACTACTTGGTTAAACTGCACTACATTAGTCACTATTATGTTCGTATTTAACACAACATGTGCTTCTAGTTTCAACAGGAAGTGATGACCCTTTATTAGGAGAACGATAAAATAACATGGTAGCATATCAAGATATAACCAACCCGTTATAACGGTCTCCAGCTATAGTACAATCTATGACATCCCTTTTTCTGTTTTTTAAATAACAAACGTATACAATTATAGCTCAAAATTGTATAACGAACAAAACATCAACATGCACATGTATAACTCACAGTAGTGTAACAAACAAAATGTTCATATGTACTCTTTTCTTTTAGAGTTCAATGTCAGATAATTCTGAAACAAAAATACAAATTAATGGTTGTTGTAAACACCTATTCACACAGGAAAGCATCCTAATGTCAATTCCACTGTTGCTAATTTAGCCTGTTACATTTTATGTAACATTGTTATATCGCTTAGGTGTTCTGATCACACGACCATATCTGGAACGGCGTTCAGCTTGCGGGAACTCTTCCATCATGGGTGGTACCTCGGCTCGGAGTGGTTGCGCTGCCAGCTGTAACGGTGTAGTTGGTGACGGTGGCGTGACCGATCGGTCGTCCTGGTGGATCGGTAACTGTGGTGCTGAGTCTGCTGGCTTGCGTGCGTCAAGAGTGTCAGGCTCATCCAACCGAGGCAGTAGCAATGGTGGTTGCTCTAGTGTCCTCAGTAGGTGACGGCGATTGCGACGGAGCTCACCTCCCTCGTGTTGAATCACATAAGACCGAGGACTCTCGTGAGTAGACTTAACGACAGCGGGATCCCAGCCCCATTTACGCTGGACACGGACATCACTTGGCCTGAGCAGTTTCAACAGCTTGGCACCACGATCGTAGACACTTTTGAACCGTGCCTGCCTGGTTTGCAGATCAGTTTGGGCATTTACTACCCTCGGCTTGAGTGCGGATTTGGTTGCAGGCAGTTTCGACTGCAGCATCCTACTCATCGCCAGTTGTGCTGGTGCATATTTCAGTCCACTGATCGGGGTGTTCCTGTACTCTAGCAGAGCAATGTAGGGGTCCCGACCTTCCTCATCGGCTTTCTTCAGCAAGGACTTGAGTGTCTGCACTACTCGTTCGGCTTGTCCATTTGACTGAGGATAAGTTGGGCTGGACGTGGACACTTTGATGCCCCAACTTTGTGCAAACTTGCGAAACTCGTAACTACCGAACGGTTGATTGTCTGCGACTATCTCGTCTGGTATGCCGTGTCGTGCGCTGATACTCTTGACATGAGCTATCACTGATCCGGTCGTCTTATTCTCCAGCCTGGCAATCTCGGGATATTTCGAGTAGTAGTCCACAACTACCAGATAATCGTGACCCTTGAATGTCATGATATCCATTGCGACTTTCTGGAATGGTCCGTCCGGTATCTCGTGTGTAATCATGGGCTCCTTCTGATGACTTCTCTGGAAATGTAGACATGTGTGACATTTCGCAACTGTGTCCTCGATGTCCTTAGACATCCCTGGCCAGAATATCACTGTCCTAGCTCTCGATTTTGTCTTCTCCATGCCCATGTGTGGCTCGTGAAGAACTTGCAACATTTCATGCTTCATTGCCTCGGGTATGATGACCCTGTCACCTGCAAACAGTAAGCCTACATTTGCACTCAACTGGTCTCTCATATTCCAGTATCCTTTCAAGTCTGCTGGTACCGATTTCCACCAAATCAGGCCAACCATCCTTCATGATCGTTGTAGCTGTTGGAGCGTTGCGTCATCAGCTGTTGCTCTTCTGATTTGTTCCAGTCTCCCTGGACTTGCCGGAAAGTCTCGTGTCAAACTGTGGACCATGACTTCCACGTCGTCGATCAACTCCTTGTCTGGCTCACCCTCTACGTATGCTCGTGAGAGAGCATCAGCAACATGTAGATGTTTTCCAGGCACATACATCACATGTAGTGTATATCGTTGCAGTTTTAGCATCATTCTTTGCACTCGAGCTGTCGCATTGCCGATCGGTTTCTTCATGATTATTTCAAGTGGCTTGTGGTCTGTTTGGGCCTCAACATCTTTGCCATAGATGTATTGGTGAAACTTGCTCGTTGCAAACACTACAGCGAGAAGTTCCTTCTCTAGCTGAGCATAGTGTAGTTCTGGGCCCATGAGTGCCCGTAACGCATAAGCAATTACATGCCCTTCCTGCAGCAGACATGCTCCCAGACCACTCTGCGAAGCATCTGACTGCAGTGTCACTGGTTTGCGTACATCGTAGAACTTTAGCACCGGCATGCTGCTGAGGAGTCCTTTCAATTTATTCACAGCATCTGTATGCTCTGGCTGCCAACACCACACTGCATCTTCTTTCAACAGTGCTCGCAGTGGTGCGGCAATGTGCGACTCTCCAGGAATGAACTTTCCCTGGTACTTGATCATGTTCAAGAACCTGAGCAGTGAACGCTTGTCGGTAGGATGCGGCATGCCCACAATAGCTTCCACCTTGCTCGGGTCTGGGCTGAGGCCTGCTTCAGACACTACATGTCCCATGTAGAGCACTTTGTTCACTTTCAGTTGTACCTTGGAGGCGTTGAACTTTACATTCCTCTCTCTGGCCCTTCTCAGTACCCTGAGCATGATAGCATCAGATCTCGCTCATCATCTCCAGCGATGATGATGTCATCTGCGATGATATAGGCCCCATCGATGTCGCCGAATGTGTATTGCATACGCTTCTGTAGGACTTCACTTGCCGAACTGATGCCGAATGGCATGCGTAAGAAGCGCTCGCGCCCCCATGGTGTGTGAAACGTGCACAGATAACTGGACTCCTCAGTCAGTTTCACGTGCCAGTATGCCATCGACATGTCTATAACTGAGAACACTTTCTTGCCTGCCAAACGTGCCTGGACACTTTCTGGTGTCGGAATTTCAAAATGTTCACGTTTGATTGTTCTGTTGAGAGGCTTTGGGTCAAGACATATTCTCAAAGAACCATTTCTCTTCTCAGTTATCACCAGATTGTTTACCCAAGGTGTGGGCTGGTCGACATCTGCGATAATTCCATCTTTCTCCAATTTGTCTAGAGTCGCTTTCAAAGTCTCTATTCGTGCATATGGAATCTTCCTTGTTGCTTGGATCATTGGCTCTACATCATCCCTCAGCTCAATGTGATATGGCTGTTCAAGTTCACCAATCCCAGTGAACACTTCCTTGTACTCTGACGTCAACAGGTCTTTGGTTAACGGTTTCTCATGTGATACATCATTGATGCGTTTCAGAAGTCCCAACTTTTCGCATGTTTGACAACCAAGCAGTGGTGTCTTGGTGTGGTTTGTCACATAGAATTCAATGAACGTTTGTTTCTCTGAATTCTCTGGAATGCACTGTAGTGTCACAGTGCCCGCTGGCCTGACTTTGACACTACTGACAAATGCTGACAATACTGTCTGTGTGGGCTGCATCGGTATTATTGGCATTATCTTGTCATACGTTGACAAGGGAAGCACGTTTGCTTGAGCACCAGTGTCCAGCTTGAAGCTTACTCTCTGGTTGCCTACCATCATTTCTGTTGTCCAGTCTTCAACAGACGGATTGTGTGCATATACATCTAGGAAAAGAGCTCCCAGAAACAGACTTTCATTGCCCTCGTCTTCTTCATAGACCGCCTGTACATGCTTATCTCCTGTAGCTGTACGCTTACCATGCATCACGGCAAAGTGATTCCATCCCTTGCATCGGTTACATTGTTTACCATGCGCAGGACATGACTTTGGAGTGTGTCGTCTACCACATGACTTACAGTCAATGATTCCTTCGGTACGACCTTGTTTAGATGGAGCTCCATGGCTATTTGTAGCATCTTTACTAGCTACCCATGAACCTTTGCCTTGCGATCTGAAGCCTTTACTTGTTGTCTTCCATTTTGGTTTGTCCTGTCTGACAACATTCACTTTGGCATCTAACTTTCCTTCAGTTGTCATGACCTTTAATTGCGCCTTTGTTGTCTCAGCTGCCCGACAAACATCTATTGCCTTACTCAGCGTAAGCTCCGACTCTCTCAGAAGTCGTTCTTTTACACGTTCGTCATTCACACTGAACACAATTTTGTCCCTGATCATCAAGTCTTCCTGATCACCAAATTCACACAATTTGGCTTTACTTCGTAGATCCTTGACCCACTGATCCACTAACTCACCACGGCCTTGATGTCTGCCCCAGAAACAATATATTTCGTAGACAGTGTTTTTTCGGGGCTGGCAGTATTGACGGAACTTTGTAAGAACAGTCTCCCAGTCATTATTCTGTTCAGCTGGTGGGTTATTGTCAGGTCCTGCTGGCCTGAATACGAATTGATTATAAACTTCTTGTGCTTCAAGTCCAGCAGAATGGAGCAGTATTGCTACCTGGACTTCAGGTGCCTTCGCGTTTATTTCACAAGCAGTGAAGAATGTTCTAAACTGCTGTTCCCAGCTCCTCCATGTTTCATCTAGGTTGGTTGTATCAAACGCGATGTGACTGGGTGGTTTGAAAAATTCCATTTTCAGTCACACAGCTTTAACTATCAGACTATTTGTAGACAGTCACCTGCCCTACCTTATGGGTATACCAACTCAACCTTTAATATTCATTATCACATAATAAATGCCACTTATGACACCATATTATGTTCGTATTTAACGCAACATGTGCTTCTAGTTTCAACAGGAAGTGATGACTCTTTATTAGGAGAACGATAAAATAACATGGTAGCATATCAAGGTATAACCAACCCGTTATAACGGTCTCCAGCTATAGTACAATCTATGACAGTCACTGTCTACACCACCATGCTGGGTTTGAGCTCATAAGGGAAACACACAGTTATGTTATGGTTTTCCGTCCTGATGCAATAACCATCTCAGTCAGCTGTGCAGCATTCCCCATAGCCACTGTATGGCTACATTTTTAGTATATCTTATATTCGATTCTCAACAAGTATTACTTCAGTATAATTGTTATAGTTTGTATAATTTTTATTTGGAAAACATTGTTTTACTACGGGATAAACCATTTTATATAAACGATGTATTGCTTGTTAGTTCATCCTACTAGTTAAATTTTGGTAGCCTTGTAAATGTGATCATATTAATTTTCTAAATATACACTTTAACAAAAATAATGACCGAGTGACCACACCAATGACAGTATAATCACATATGCATTTAAGTTGTCAACTTATCGAGGATGTCTGCATATGTTGTGTATCGTCTACCTCTGTGTTGAAATCTTATTCCTGCCCTTGGATTGCAAAATCATAGGTATTACACATTTGTAATATCATGACATCCAGAAAGCCTTGGACATGGCTACCAATTATATCAACGTTGCATGGGCTTCATTATTAGTATGCTATTCATATTAAAAACGATGAAACAATATAAATACTATATGTTTTATACTAGTACTCCATTATTCCCAATTGAAAAAACGGTACTACAAAATAATGATATATTAATTTTGTAGTGCCGTAGATATTATTAATAACAGTTTCAGGCAATAACAAAACTTGGTTGTGTTGAGGGGTAAACTTTGTGACCTCGTAATTTTATTAGTTATTTTATATTTTTAAGGTATACACATGTATGTTGTATTGATATGGCTTAATGTCTGGCGTGGTATTTTATCAATCGTCCAGGTACACAACACTGTTTTGGAGAAGTGTTTCGTATGAACTGCTCGGCAGTTGATCGTGAAATTGTATCGCCAAGCAGTAGCGTTAAACGAATGGTCCCCGTCGTCGAAAAAGTGCCACCAAAACGTAAACGTTGTAACATTGTGTCGTAGTGTCTCCCGCTAGATTTGACAAATGTTCAGTAAATGGTGCAGTTTGGGGCATAACACGGAATCTTTCGCTAATTTCGTGTTGCTGCACTTCTTGAAATGGATTGATTACATCTCGGAAGCGACTCGGACGCTGGTATCGAGCTGCATTTCTTCTCGAAAACATCGAACTTGGACAACGAATTCGACTAATTACTACGTGAGCTGCCATCTTTGTTTGTTTGAGTACGGCGTTGTCCGTTGAGCAAGGTTCATAGCATACTCAGAATTTAGACGTTTCTTGCTCAAGTCTGAGTACGATTACGTGCTCAGAAAGTGTTATAACCTCCGTGAGTATGAGCATGGTGTGAAAGCGAGGCTTGAGCATGAAATTCTGAGCACCGAGTACGGCTTTATAACCTCGGCCCGGGCCCAGTGATTGTTTGCTAATTAGCCGTTGTGTGCGTTTGTTCCATGATTTGATGGTGCTTTGAAAACAAATTGTATAGGTCGATGCGGGTGAATGTTTGTGGAAGTAGCGACAGGCGTTGCCTCTAGTATGAGTTGAAGCGGCGGTAAGTGAAGTCGTTGTTATGTCCTCTAAATTTGTCCTGATACGGTAGAACATTATGAGCTTGGCATTAGCTCGTTTATTCGCAAGACTCCCATTTTAGACTTTTGATCATTGTTGTCATACAGTGCTGCGTCGACGGTAGTCGCTCTTCACGAAGCGAGCAGTTTGTTGTTGAACATTCTCCACAGACTTGACGTTCTTCTGTGTGGAAGGATCCCATATTCCACGATGGGTCTAACGAAAGTCTGATAGCATAATGCTTTGATGGCTTGGCGGCATCTAAATAAACTTTCTACCACTTCAAACATTATATATTATGTATAATTCTCTTATTCTCCCTCATATTAATTATGAAATCCTCTTATGGGGTCATCAGGCACATCGAATTTTCAAATTACAGAAAAAGCAAAGCGAATAATATCCCTAAGTAAATAGAATGCTCACACGAGTCCTATATATAAAATATTTCAATTACTAAAGTTGGATGACATTTATAGACTCCAGCAACTAAAATTATACTACAAATTAATTAACAATAAAATACGTGGATATTTCAAAGTTATTCTTTGCACACACAACTATGACATTCATGTAGAGCGGTGTTTATTTTGCCGTTTGCCTTCGCGGTTTGCCGTTGCCGTCAAGCAGTGTAATAGGGCTTTAAGACGGGCAGAGGAATAATGGCCAAAAGAGAATAGAAAACAGAAGAGGGTGATAAATGGACAAGAGGAAGACCATAAGTTAGACAGAACGATATTGTCAGAAATATGTCATCAGCGAAGGTAGGAACAGCTGTGAGTGGAAGGCCGGGAGATATGGAGAAGAATCGTTGAGAAGGTTGCACACCACCCGCAAGGGAAAAGAAGGTACGGAAAACATAGGTGAAAGGAGAAGAGAAAAACCAACATTACGACGGAGACACATCGAGAAGAGATATCATCTGGAAAAGGGCATCAAAATTTGAAAGTAGTAGATCAGTTGATATGACCCAACCATGTAAGGAAACAATAAGAAGAACACGTTGTAGCATCACTGTCATGGACATATCACACATACCTTCAATGAAGTCTTCGCTTTCCGAAGCTGCCTGCTTCAGCTTCAGCGGCACGCCGATGCCGGCGAGGATGACGTCACTGAGGGCGAGGTTGACGAGGAACATCTCGGTGACGCTATTGAGCGTTTTATTGAGCACGATGACGACAATGACAAACAGGTTGCTGAGGACGGCTATCGAACAGACGGCTACCATGAGCCACACGAACGTGCGGGACTCTACTTGCTCCGCCACCGACATGCTGCCAGGTCGTCAGCTGCATTGACGAGTGCAGCCGCGAGGCCGAGATATGTTAGCGCCAAGGCACCAGGTTGCTTATTGAAAGAGCAGCCCCGAGGGGGTAGTCGGTGAAGAGATATGGTCATTATTAGCGAGAGGCTGCGGCAAGTTTCGACTATGGGTTAGACAACTAACTCGCATTTCGCGGGATGTTTGTGGAAAGGTGGCCATTTCTAGGACCTAGGATGAACCGTGTATATATATATATATATATATATTGTATTGTATTGTCACACACACACATGCGCGCGCACGCGCTCATACGTAGGGCGTATATAGGAAAGTAAATCTTGTAAAAAATGTAAACCTTGTTAAAGTACAAACAAATAAACATATTTACATGTAGGACCCGGTTGCAAAATCATGTTTCATATCAACAATTATTATTGATGGTGGTATCGAGGATGAAGTTTACGTCGACCCAGAAAGACCGTTGTGAAGTTAGGCACTGATGTAGTTCTGGTTTTATGTCGTTCCAACTAGAGACACCCCATTGATGGTTAGCCATGTTGTTTCCCTTCACGATTGCTGGGGATAGTTGTATAGTTTGTGGATGGGTGTGGGTGGGTAATGGTAGTCAGCAGGTTGTCGGTGTGTTCACCTGGGTAGAAAATGTCGAGACGCATCCTGTTGATGTGTGAAAAACGTGAATGGTGTACTTTGCGTCCAGTGAAAGTTGTTTGACAATATGTTTGAGAGGATAACATTTAATTATTTGCTGATCTGTTCAAATCACCACCCAAACGCCAACTGTCTTCCTATCGGCAAGAAAGTGACGCTGAAAGAGAAGAAGAACGCGACTAATATCTTGTTGTAGTTGCTGGTCAATGGTTTTGTGTTTTCCACAAAAATCAAATATATTACTTATCTACTTTTTGTATTTAATGCCTTGTTTTACAAAAACAAACAAATATGCCTAATTTGACATTTTCACCTGTTTTGCGACAGTTGTATATCCCTTTGCTTTCGTTTTTCTCCTAACTAGTTATGCATGAGACTTGCTTGGATCATAAGTTGAGTTTTAATTATCGATACACTTTTTGTACGAACGTGATCGGTTGTATGTGCCTACTTGGTCTTATAAAATGCCATATATGATAAAACAGGCTATTTGATTGGTTTTCTGTAAACAGTAATATATGGCCAGTGTACCACCATGTTTCATTAATATAATATGCTAATATCACATACTTAAACTGTAAATGTGTTTTTCAGCTTTGATTTGTTTTCGGTTTGCCCTCAATATGTTAGCCACCGTAAACCAAGACGTGATTGTAGTTGCAAAAGGTTAAATTGTAGTAATTGTTGTATGTGTATAGGTCCTTTTGTTTCCCTTTAAAGTGGCGAAATGAGGATACGGTTGGCAAAATTTGAGTTACTACGCTCTTTTGCCATCCGATTAATGACGCACTGTATTATTGGGCTCCTTATAACTACTGGTAATAACTTGTTATGTATCAAGACATAAATATTGTCTTGTTTTTGTGTTTAACTTCAGTAACTGACAAAACAATGAACACAAACAAACACTGTAGCTCTGGTATAAACGCAACTATCGAGACCATAAATAACATCATAGTGTTACTCGACCAGTTGGTTTCAAAAAACAGTTTGCGGAAGTGGAAACTTGAAAAATCAATTGACTGTTTATCGAGATTGTGTACAAAAATACAAACATATGGATTGCTGGAGTAATAACGAACACAAGATACGTAACTGTAGTATAAATGCGACAGGTTTCTACACACCACACACAGACGCACATATACACGCACGCACGCATGCACACAATCGTGGGACAGTTCGTTCACTCTACGGTGCACCAATTCACTCAGCTGTGTGACTGAGTGCTTCCTTACATACAGTTATGGATGTTTGTGTACGAATAATCTCCGCGCAGTAATTGCAACGTGTCTGAAAGATTCCCAGATAAGTCGACACATGCACACACGCGCGCGCACACATATATAAACAAGCAAACGCACGCAAGTAGTAAAGGAGGTCCCTTACCGGGCATGGTTGGATTCGGATGGGTGCAAGTGCAAAGTACCCGGATGTAGGTCAAGGTCAAGTACCCGTATGTATGTCAAGGTCAAGTACCCGAATGTAGGTCAAGGTCAAAGGTCACGCGACCCGGATGTATATCAATGTCACGTGGTGCCCCCTACCGGAATTTTCCGGAACTAAAATAGCGCCACCTAGCGGATAGTTGGTGAACTAAATATTTCCCGCCAAAACTATAACAACTCAAGGTCAAGTACCCGGATGTAGGTCAAGGTCAAAGGTCACGCGACCCGGATGTATGTCAATGACACGTGGTGCCCCTACCGGAATTTTCCGGAACTAAAATAGCGCCACCTAGCGGATAGTTGGTGAACTAAATATTTCCCGACAAAACTATAACAGCGCCCCCTGGTGGATACTTGGTGAACTAAAATATTTCCCTCCGAAACTAGAATAGCGCCACCTAGCGGATAGTTGGTGAACTAAAATAGTTCTGCGTCCTGACGGATTGTTGGTGAACTAAATATATATCCCGCCAAAACTAGATAGCGCCACCTACCGTAATTTTTTGGAACTAAAATAGTGCCACCTAGCGAAATTTTTTGGAACTAAAATTATTTCCCGCCAAAAATTATTTCCCGCCAAAACTATAAAAGCGCCACCTGACGGATAGTTGGTTAATTAAAATAGCTCCCCTGGCGGATAGTCGGTGAACTAAATCAAGGTCACTCGGCGCCATCTAGCGGATTTTTTTGGAACTAAAATATTTCCCGCCAAAAAATAATTCCCCGCCAAAAGTATAAAAGCGCCCCCTGACGGATAGTTGGTTAACTAAAATAGGTTTACCCGCAGCGCCACCTAGCGGATTTTTTTCGAGACAGGTCAAAGGTCAAGATCAAGGTCACGTGGCGCCCCCTGCCGAAATTTTTCGGAACTAAAATAGTGCCACCTAGCGGAATTTTTTGGAACTCAAACATTTCCCGCCGAAAAATAGTTTCCCTCCAAATCTATAAAAGCGCCCCTTGACGGATAGTTGGTTAACTAAAATAGGTTGACCCGCAGCGCCACCTAGCGGAATTTTTTCGAGACTGAAGTTTGAGAGCAATTTTTAGAGCTCCTTATTTTGAGAGGTAGTTTGAGAGCTACTTTGAGAGGTACTTTGAGAGGTACTTTGAGAGCTCCTTATTTTGAGAGGTAGTTTGAGAGCTACTTTGAGAGGTAGTTTGAGAGCTCTTTAGTTTGAGAGCTACTTTGAGAGACTATTTGAGAGTTACTTTCTACTCTGCGGTCCGTGCTTGTGTACATTCTACTCAGCAGTCCGTGCTTTTGAATTTTCTACAATCCGTGATCTTTCGGCACGCCCACGTGACCTTAATGTACTATCCTACAATCCATAATCTTTCGGCACGCCCACGTGACCTTTACGTTCAAAGTGTGCCTATATAAGACCGTGGAGACGATCTGCTTGTCATTCGTCATTTGACATCGTCATGGCTAATTTCACTCGTTTTGGATGGAGCTACGCTGAGGCGGCCAGAGGGCCGCAGGCCATTACGGCCAGGACAGCGGGGTTGACCCCCATCACGTACAGGGAGGCCTTTCCCCCACTACCGGCCACGGTATCGACAGGACCAACCCCGGCGCCTACAGTCCCGACCCTGGCGCCTGCAGCACCAGCAGTCCTGACAGCGACAGCATCACTACCGTCCCGTATGGTAGGTCTTTATTAATATTATATTTCCATTTCACTATTTTTCGTGTGTATAATTATCTAGAATTAAGACACTGATGAAAACGTCTAATAACAATCCTTTGTACATTTAGAACGTCGACTGTGGGATCCCTACGGGTCCTCCCCCCTCCCTTGCTCCCTTCACCTGTCCGTCGTGTAAGACACATTTCACACGGCGGAACAGTTGGAAGCGCCACGTAGCTCGCGGGAGTTGTGGAGGTCGGAAAAGGACGGCTGAGGAGGCCGAGCTAGACGCGCTGGTGGTGAGTTAAACTTTATATTGTGTTATTATACACTTTCGCCTAAAATGGCGGCTCCTACCTTCTTCCCACCAAAAAGGTGGCTCCCTTTGTATTTTTTCACTAAAATGACGTCCCTATATATTGTTTACATGTATTTTGTTTATTTCCGTCAAAATGGCGTCCCTGTATATTGTTAACTTCCGCTAAAATGGCGTCCCTATATATTGTTTACATCCGCTAAAATGGTGTCCCTATATATTGTTTACATGTATTTTGTTTACTTCCGTCAAAATGGCGTCCCTGTATATTGTTTACATGTATTTTGTTTACTTCCGTCAAAATGGAGTCCCTGTATATTGTTTACTTCCGTTAAAATGACGTCCCTATATATTGTTTACTTCCGTCAAAACGGCGTCCCTGTATTTTGTTTACATGTATATTGTTTACTTCCGTCAAAATGGCATCCCTGTATTTTGTTTACATGTATATTGTTTACTTTCGTCAAAATGGCGTCCCTTTGTATGTTTACTTCGAATAAAATGGCGGCTCATATATACTTCTTGTCAACATACCTGCTCCCGTCCTATTCCTATTGAAGCACTGTCTCCATACACTTATCATCTTCCTATAGGCTTCTGGTCACGTGACCAAAAGTCACGTGCCTTTTGATTACATTTTCCCTATAATTTCGTCTGTAATAATTAATTATTCTTGTAGAAATTCATCACGGGGCCTATGCCCCCAAAGAGACAACCAGCCCCGATAGCCACGGCGACAGCGCCGGCGGTCCAGACAGCCACTGGAACAGCCCCGGTACCGACAGCCACTGGGACAGCGCCGACGGTACCTACAACGACCGACACACCACTGATACCGCACTTTGCCTGTTGCCTGTGCAACAGCACATTCACCAAAAAACATAATTGGCAGCGACATATCAACAAGGGGCGATGCCAAAGAAAAATACAGAAGGACCAGCGGCGGGAAGCGCTCGTTCAAGAAATAATGGTAACTTGATTGTATTCTATAAATGTTTTCAGATGCTGCTACAAATGTCATATGTTCATATTTTGTATACCATGATTAAAAGTCAGCTTGTGTTTATTTCAGGTGTTGCTACAAATCCCGTCTTATTGTACTTTATATATCATAATTAAAATTCAACTTGTGTGTTTATTTCAGCGCCAAGAAAAGGAGCGCGTTGCTGTTGCTGCTGATGTTCCAACTACCTCTGCGCCGCCTGCGCCTGTGACCGAAGGCACTACGGTGAGTAATCTCTGAAGATGTCGGGTATTATCACTGACTACGTCTGTATTTAATGTACATATCAACTGAAGCAATTCACTACCGTACCATAAAAGATTTCTATTCTCCCGTCTAGTGATACGTGCCTTTATTGCAGTGTTTTTGAATCTTGTGTGATTAATTAGTTGAATACTTTACTACATGTTTCACTATCCAAGTTATGAACAACTTTGTTGGTTGTATTAACTTAATTAACTTAATCAAACAAGGAATATGTTATCTTCAACAAAAGGAAAATTAGCCTATTAATTACTATTGGACAATAAACTCCTATTGTATTGTATTGTAAAAAAACATATGTTGTTGTAGAAATCGCGAAAACGCCGACGGTTGTCATCACCGACCAGTTCGTCAGCGCCGACCAGATCGTCACCGACATTTTCACCGACATCGTCACCAGCAGCAAAAAGGCCGTCACCCTGTCACTCACCCCCGCCCTCTCCGTTACTCCTGGTACAAGATCCGCTTGTACCACCGGAGGTTGTAGATTTTGTACCTGATAATTTGTTAAATTTTTATAGGAGTCAGTGGTCGACAATTCGTACACATTATCGTAGGGGGCCCGTCCAGAGAACCTACAACATTCGATTATCGGATACTGACATAACCTCATTACATCCAACATTGTGGAACATTTTTGATGAACAAACTACCGCCTTCAAAATTAATTTAAGTTTCGGATTTATTTTATATAACCAGAAAACGAAAGAACATCGTTATTTTCATTCTTCAAAAAATGTTTCCGGTAGGTTTCTGGACAGGCCCCCTTTAATTAGTAATGCCGATGAATTTCAGTTGTTTTTAAAATCGTTTGAAGAAAAAGATATTTTAAGTTGGGCAATTAGACAGAGGCCCGATTCTCAATGGATCTGTGAAATGGTAACAAATGTTACATTTTACATAAACATCATACCTGATCACCCTATAGGTACTGGTAATATAGTCCTTCCCGACTATATTCTCATCAATAAAGGTTTACATTCGTTGTCCTGCGACTTGTCCCGATACGACAGGTCACCTTATAAAGATAATCTTTGTTTCTTCCGTGCTCTCGCACTAAGTCGGGGAGGTGATATTCGTAATCTCGAGCCTCATGTTGCTGCTTTATACAACCTGTACCAAGAGTCTATAAACGATGCCCCATCTATGAAGTGTTTCACTGGCTTTAAGCTAAGTGACCTTTATGACATTGAAAAGCTTTTTCATATCAATATATATGTTTATGAATTACTCGATCATCACGACGACGACGACAAGAACTTGGTAGCGTGTCATTTACTGAGACGTTCAACTTGTAAATTCCCCGATACTTTAAATTTGAATCTTTTCGAAACACATTTTTCTTTTATCCACGATATTAAAACGTACACACGGTCTTTCAAATGTATCAAATGTGACAAACTTTGGCATACTTTAAAGTCCTTAAAAAGACACCAACAAGGTTGCGAAGTCGAGGTGAAGAGAATATTCCCTGGTGGTATATTTCATGTTCAGGAAACCATTTTTCAGAAACTTGATGAGTTGGGTATTGTCGTCAAAGAAAAATACCGGTATTATCCGTTTCGGGCCACCTTTGATTTTGAATCTTATTTTGACACGGCCAACTTACCGGTAAATACTCCAAAGGTCGAGTGGTTGGCTCGACACGAAATACTTAGCGTTAGTATATCATCCAATGTTCCCGGGTACAAGGAACCATGCTGTTTTATTAGCGAGGGTGAGCCGAGCCAACTAGTCGATCGTTTTCTAAATTACCTTTACGAAATTAGCGATACCGCTTCCGAAATTCTTAAAACACGTTATCAGTTTGTTTTTGATGAATTAAACCAACAACTAAAAGATATTCAATCACCAGAGGCTAGAATGCTCGAGCCCGACTTAGACGAAATTCTAGATGACGGGTCACCTTTACCTATTATCACAGAAGATGAAATTTCAAAATTAATTGGTAAGCTTCGCGGATTTCTTGAAGAACTACCCGTCATTGGCTTTAATTCCGGAAAATACGATTTGAACGTCATAAAAAAATATATCACACCACACTTCCTGACAACCGACGTAGGTGACGAGAAGGACGAGAACGAATCTAATAAGAAATCTAAAAATATCATGTTCACAGTAATGCGTCATACTAATGTGATGTGTTTAAAAACAGCGACTTTGAAATTTTTGGACATCATAAATTATTTGGCCCCCGGTTTTAGTTACGATAAATTTCTGAAAGCTTACGGATGTGTACAAACTAAAGGCTACTTTCCCTACGAGTGGGTGACTTCGTTAAGTAGACTCGACTGTGAATCCCTTCCTTCAAAGGAAGCTTTTCACAGCGATTTGAAAAACGAAGACATTTCTGACGAAAATTACGCGTACTGCGAACAAATTTGGCGCGATCACGATATGAAAACTTTTCGTGATTTTCTTATTTGGTACAACAACAGAGATGTCGTTCCTTTCCTTGAAGCTATAAAAAAACAGTTCTCTTTTTACAAATTGCGCCACATTGATATGTTTAAAGACGGTATTAGCGTTCCCGGTCTAACCATGAAATTTATGTTTGACACATTACCACGTGATATTTATTTCAGTCTGTTTAATCAAAAAGATTCGGATTTACACGATATGTTAAAAAAAGCCATCGTAGGGGGCCCGTCTATAATATATCACCGCCATCACGAAGTCGACGTTACACGGCTTCGTGAATCGGAAAGGGGCGACTCAGCCCACCCCTGTCGTTCTATTGTTGGCTACGACGCAAATGCATTATACCTTTGGGCTCTTTCGCAAGATATGCCCACCGGATGTTATACGCGTCGTAGCCGAGAAAATTATTTCAGACCTAAAACATCACGTGTTTACGGAAAAATGGCTCTTGAATGGCTAGAGTGGGTAGCTCACGAAAAAAATAAAACGATAAGGCATCAATTTAACGGAGAAGAGAAACGCATTGGGGATCGTAAACTTCCCGTTGACGGATGGTGTGCCCAGACTCGCACCGTTTATCAATTTCACGGTTGCTATTTTCACGGTTGTCCTTGTAACGTGGAGCACACCAACTCTATCAACGGGAAGTCTATGGCCGATCTCTTATCGGAAACTAAAAAGAACACTACGTATTTGCGTAAATATACCGAGGTCATCGAAATGTGGGAATGTCAATGGAAAGAAATTCGGAAAAATTCCGAAATAAGAAATTTTCTAAATTCAAAATTTCCTAACCGTAACCTGAAGTGGGAAATGACCCAAGATAAAGTTTTGCAAAATGTAGTTGAAGGTCGCCTATTTGGTATGGTTGAGTGCGACATTTTTGTTCCGGATCACCTTAAAGATTATTTTGGTGAAATGCAACCCATTTTCAAAAACATTGACATTACCCGTGACGACATCGGCCCCTATATGCGAACTTACGCCGAAGAGCACAATATATTATCTACTCCTCGGCGAACACTGGTGGCTTCGTATTTTGGTAAACAAATTCTTTTAGGTACACCTTTGTTAAAATGGTATTTGAAACACGGACTGGTCGTTTCTCACGTTTATCAAGTCTTAGAATACGAACCCAGTCCGTGTTTCAACCATTTCGCCAATGCCGTCTCGAATGCACGCCGCGAAGGTGACGTGCACCCGGACAAGGCCATTATTGGTGATACGATGAAACTTCTTGGGAACAGTGGCTATGGAAAATGTATAACTAATAAGGATATCCAAAGAGATATTATCTTTTGTAATAGTAAAACGGCGAGCCAAGGTATTAACAGTCATCGTTTTCGCCAGCTAGACCTAATTACGGAATCCGTGTACCAATTGACAATGAACAAGAAATCCATTAAATACGATCTCCCTCTTCAAATCGGTTTTATGGTTTACCAGTATGCAAAATTGAGAATGCTGGAATTTTATTACGATTTCATAGATTATTATATAGAGCGCCCTCTCTTCCAATATTGCGAGATGGATACGGATTCCGCATATTTAAGTCTAGCTTTTTCTTGTTTAGACGATTGTGTTACCACCGATAAACGACACGAATATTTTATAAACTTGTCCCGGTGGTTCCCCGTTGCTTGTTGTGACGCGCACGCGTCCGATTATGTCACTTGTCGGATGGAAGGGAAAGAATGGGTCCCTTCGGAATCGTGTTGCATTGCGCGTGCGCGTCACGACAAAAGGACACCCGGTCTGTTCAAAATAGAGTACGAAGGTAGAGGTTTCATCGGCTTGTGCAGCAAAACATATTATTGTTTTGGTGATACGGATAAATTCAGCACGAAAGGTCTAAATAAGAGACACAACGAAATTGACAAAGACACGTTTTTGAAAGTACTGAAAACCAAAGAGAGTGGTGTTGGAAAAAATCGAGGGTTTCGGGTGAAGAATGCTTCAGTTTTTACATATATTCAAGAACGTTCTGCACTAACCTATTTTTATTCCAAACGACCGGTACAAGCCGATGGAATCTCTACCTCTCCGTGTCTGGTATAATAGACACGCCAGTAAATCTTTTCGTGAGCTACCCGTGTATCATTCGGTATTGTTGTAACATTTGGTATTTGTGTAACATATAGTCTTGGTGTAACCGTGATCAGGTATGATGTTTATCGACCACTGACTCCTACTTGTTACTTGTCGATTATTAAAGAGTGTACATTTCACATTTCACATTTACTGTTCGGTACACTCGTGAGAAAGCCGTGTAATATCCGGTCTTAATGTAGCCGTGATGAACTATTGTGTATATCGAATCCTATCTTGTCAATTGATAAAGAGTGTATCAACACACACACACACGTCATTGTTGCATCATCATCATCATGATGTTGTTTTTTTCTTTTTAAGTAGGATACTGGTGAAAATAAACAAAGTATATTGTATATTTCAATCGCTGCAAAAAATCGTGTCAATAAACACAGAGTGTGGCATACTGTCTATCAGTGACTGTGTATCATGTGGAGTCGATTTGTATATAGTTGTTAAGGTTTACAAGATTTTATAATAGTGACACTTACTCTTGGGTGTCTCATAACAAGAATATATGTGATATCATTCACAGGGATACTTTCTCTTGGGTGTCTCAATACAATGTGTGTACCATATGAAATAAATCTGTATGTAGTTAAGGTTTACAAGATTTTATAAGATTGATACTTTCTCTTGGGTGTCTGAATAAAAAAAATTCATGAACGCACATATGGTGTCGACTTTGTTATTGCTTAATTAAGGTAATACAAGAACGTGCATGCCAACATTACATGCAAACATTACATACCACTCTTAAGTCAAAATTCACTTAGGTATATTGAACACCACCCACATTGATAACGTTGACAAAACAATTGTTGTTACTGAAACGGGGAAAAGCGAGGTGTGTCTTGATGACTATGAAAACGAAAAACACACTCATCCATAGCATCAACACGATTTTATTTGAATATTTCACATATAATATATCTTGCACACTGTTCCTGTAGATTTCAAATCGGTAATGCTAATAAGGTTCCCAACGTGTGATTTGCAAAGATGTCGCCGAATGAGCTGCGCGCCGCGACGATGCATGTCGTCTACGATTCCGATGACGACCACTGTCAAACGGAATGCTGGTTTCCTTTGATACGTCGCCGTCCACTGACGTTGTCTGCATGTAAAGCCAACGATCTGAGTTCCCAACTAAATCCATTGGCGTGTTGACGTCCTTGAGACCACGAGCAAAGGTTTCCCATCCCACCGGTTCAAACGACTTCCGTTTTCTCAACACGTCATTCACAAGGTCCACGATATTACTTCCGGGAACCGTCTTGTTTCTGTACATCATCTCGCCACGATCGTTCCAACTTACGGCCCCTTTCATTTTATCGAGTAGTCTTCGTGCTTTCTGCTTCATAGTTTTTGGAACGCTGTCGATGATTTCGTTTTCGATGCTCTCCTTTTCGACGACTTCATTTTCGTTAGCAGGTTGTACTTTGTTTTTCTCTTCACTGGGAATTTTTTCGATGACCACACGCACGGGTTCTTGGATACGTTTGTCGGAAAGATCGTTGTACCGATTCAACACCTGGTTATACAACACAACCTTTTCCCTCTCGTGTATATCGTTTCGTTCTAGTATGTCTAGCATTTCATTGTCGAGTCGTTGCAAGACCCTTTCGATAGGGTTAGCAGTCGAAGGACGTTGCGGTTGAATGTTTTCCAAAATACGGGGATCGACCAGGGCCATCTTCTTTGTATACTCCATGGTCACCTGAGATGGAGCCGGGAATGTCGAGCTTATTGAAGGAACCGTAGGCACATGTGTCATAGTGGGCACCTGAATTGGAGACGAGAATGTCGAGCTTGTTGCTGGGGCCAGAGACACAGATGTCGAAGTAGGCACCGAGGCAAGTGAATTGAACAATGTAGTGCTTGTCGTCGTAGTGTTTGTCGATGACCTACAGCGATTGTGAGCAATGTGACTTTTCCAGTTGTTCCTACGTGTAAAATATCTCTTGCAATCTGGGCATCGGAAAGGTGCCAAGGACGGTGATGGTGTGGGCTTGTTGGCAGCCAGTAGAACAGTAGATAAGCTCATGATGGAGGTGTTTACTGTTCAAATGCAAACAACGAAATGAACCACTAGTTGAAATGCGCGATAACCTGTCTATTTGCTTTGCTTTGCTTTGATAACCCGTCTATTTGCTTTGCTTTGCTTTGCTTTGATAACCCGTCTATTTGCTTTGCTTTGCTTTGATAACCTGTCTATTTGCTTTGCTTTGCTTTGCTTTGATAACCCGTCTATTTGCTTTGCTTTGCTTTGCTTCAGAAGCAAATCTCACGCGATAACCCGTCTATTTGCTTTGCTTTGCTTTGCTTCTGAAGCAAATCTCACGCGATAACCCGTCTATTTGATTTGCTTTGCTTTGCTTCTGAAGCAAATCTCACGCGATAACCCGTCTATTTGCTTTGCTTTGCTTTGCTTCTGAAGCAAATCTCACGCGATAACCCGTCTATTTGCTTTGCTTTGCTATGCTTCTGAAGCAAATCTCATGCGATAACCCGTCTATTTGCTTTCCTTTGCTTTGCTTCTGAAGCAAATCTCACGCGATAACCCGTCTATTTGCTTTCCTTTGCTTTGCTTCTGAAGCAAATCTCACGCGATAACCCGTCTATTTGCTTTGCTTTGCTTTGCTTCTGAAGCAAATCTCATGCGATAACCCGTCTATTTGCTTTCCTTTGCTTTGCTTCTGAAGCAAATCTCACGAGATAACCCGTCTATTGTGGTGGAATTCCACCTCAATGTGGTGGAATCTCACGCGATAACCCGTCTATGTGTCATCCGTAGTCTCGTCTCTTGTCTCGTCCGTACTCTCGTGTGATGTGTCATCCGTAGTCTCGTGACATATCTCGGTCATAGTCTCGTCTCTTGTCTCGTCGGTACTCTCGTGTGACATGTCATCCGTAGTCTCGTGTGATGTGTCATCCGTAGTCTCGTGACATATCTCGGTCATAGTCTCGTCTCTTGTCTCGTCGGTACTCTCGTGTGATGTGTCATCCGTAGTCTCGTGTCATCCGTAGTCTCGTGACATATCTCGGTCATAGTCTCGTCTCTTGTCTCGTCGGTACTCTCGTGTGATGTGTCATCCGTAGTCTCGTGTGATGTGTCATCCATAATCTCGTGACATATCTCGGTCATAGTCTCGTCTCTTGTCTCGACGGTATTCTCGTGTGATATGTCGTCCGTAATCTCGTGTGATGTGTCATCCGTAGTCTCGTGTGATGTGTCATCCGTAGTCTCGTGACATATATCGGTCATAGTCTCGTCTCTTGTCTCGTCGGTACTCTCGTGTAATGTTTGTGTAGCGTGTTGGTCAAAGCATAGTGTAATGAGTGCGTGAGTGACTGCGTGAACAGACACAAAGGATGAGCGAGTGAGTGAGTGAGTGAGTGAGTGAGTGAGTGAGTGAGTGAGTGATTTGAGTGATTTGTTAATCGGGACTTAGACGAGTACCTTTACTTGTGAAGTGTAAGACACGAAAAAAGACGCAAGCTAAGGTTTGCACATTTTATTACAACACAAACGTATTTACAAGTCGCGCTCCATAACTGCAAGAACAAGAGACTAGACATTAATACAGAGTCTTGCAAAGTTTAATCGTGTACAAGACAACACCGCACCTCACTACTTCAGTCTTGCCTGCCATACGACGAGGAGCCCTTGTGGGTCCAACAAAGTCGGTTCGGATACTCGGTTGCGGTATTGTTCCAGACAGTCAACCAGTCTTTAATCACTACAGTTGAATTAATGTCACCAAAGGTCTCATAAAACCACAAGACAGATTTACAGATCATCCTCCATTACTGCCAGAACAATTTGCTTTAATTTGTTTCGCCACTCCTCTGAAAACGGCTCTTGCAACCAACTCCCGATAGCACACAAGTGATCGGACGTTTCTAGTTTTGGCGGGAAATATTTTATTTCACCAGCTATCCGACAGGGGCGCTTTTTAAGTTTTGGCGGGAAATATTTTAGTCGCGAAAAATTCCGCTAGGTGGCGCTATCTAGTTTTGGCGGGAAATATTTTAGTTCACAAACTATCCGTCAGGGGGCGCTGTTCTAGTTTGGCGGGAAATAATTTTTTGGCGGGAAATAATTTAGTTTACCAACTATCCGCCAGATGGCGCTGTTCTAGTTTTGGAGGGAAATAATTAGTTCACCAACTATCCGCCAGGGGGAGTGTTTTGGCGGGAAATATTTTAGAAGCGAAAAATTCCGCTAGGTGGCGCTATCTAGTTTTGGCGGGAAATATTTCAGTTCACCAACTATCCGCCAGGGGAGCTATTTTGGTTTTGGCGGGAATTAATTAGTTCACCAACTATCCGCCAGATGGCGCTGTTCTAGTTTTGGCGGGAAATAATTAGTTCACCAACTATCCGCCAGGGGGAGTGTTTTGGCGGGAAATATTTTAGAAGCGAAAAATTCCGCTAGGTGGCGCTATCTAGTTTTGGCGGGAAATATTTCAGTTCACCAACTATCCGCCAGGGGAGCTATTTTGGTTTTGGCGGGAATTAATTAGGTCACCAACTATCCGCCAGGGGGCGCGATTATATTTTTGGCGGGAAATATTTTAATTTAGTTCACCAACTATCCGCTAGGCGGCGCTATTTTAGTTCCGGAAAATTCCGGTAGGTGGCACCACGTGACATTGACATACATCCGGGTCGCGTGACCTTTGACCTTGCCCTACATCCGGGTACTTGACCTTGACCTTGACATACATACGGGTACTTGACCTTGACCTACATCCGGGTACTTTGCACTTGCACCCATCCGAATCCAACCATGCCCGGTAAGGGACCTCCTTTACTACTCACGCACAAACGCCTGTGGATTTCTTGTCCACTTACCATTTACAAGGTGTTACGTTGTGAGTAGATTAGGCTTGACGTATCGATCGCTGGTAATTCATGCGAACAACGATCAGCTGAGTACGTTGACTTTATAAGGTTCATTCACGTCAACGTGAACCGTATTTTATACAATATGCTTTTTTCAAGTTTTGCTAAGATTAGTTATATATATATATATATATATATATTATTATATATATGTATACAGGTGTATATATCAATGTATGCTGTTTGATCTAACCACCAATCACAGTACTTTAATAATCGATTATCTGTAAAACAATGGCGTTAAAGTGATACAAGTTCTTATATATATTGATAATTATAGGAGAAAATCATGATGAAAAACGAATGAATAAAAATTGCGTATTAACGACTAAGTGTCTGCATAAACCAATGAGCACACGGTAGTTAAAATACATTGTTTAGCATATGACTAGCTTGCACCAATAGTAAACGACACAAATTATGTTGATAAATCCGCCCCGTACTTGTCATTAACTCCACCCATTATGGCACCTCTATGATGATGTTATTTATGCTATGTCATGAACGTTATCGTACATTCTCCACACCACCGATTCGCAGTTAGATCGATCACGCTCTGGGCGTTGGGATTAGGCGACAACGAGTACTTGTGTAAGGATCTGCGGGACTAATGCAATTAATCGGGGTTACTTGGAACAGTTATTCCCTTTTACGATGTGCATTTTGCAAGCATTCACGATCATCACCTGTGCTATTGTTTTTATTTTGTTGGGTTTGCATTTCAATATGCTTAAGACTGCTTAAATATTCTGTATTAAAAGAGGGATGTTCAATTTTTACGGTGTTCCAAGAAAGCATTGAACTAATTTCTATAAGTAACCATCATTCTCTTTTCAGGGTTGCTGTTTATGACATTATGTTTGCTTAATGTACTTACTGCAGTTGAGTTTTGTAACTCTATAAACGGAACTAAGAAAATAAAAGACAATGAGAGACAATAAATCAAATGTAGTGAATGGCATTCCACAAAGGCTTTGAACGGAAACATGTACGCAAATGTTTGCAACAGTAGCAAACGTTTCTAACGGAGTAATGACTTTATCCCTTCCATATGACGTGCAAGTTAAACAATAGCCTAGACCTGGTGTTTGTTGAGGAAGCCTTTTCATGCAACCACTGCCTCTATTATAATCGCTGATGCTATCGATTGCTTTTCGCGTCACTGTTACATGTGGCAATTCTAACATAATGGGATGGACTATGATAAATAATTAAATGCAAGTGCAATAGCATGTAAGTGTGTATCAACCTCAGCAAAATGAGGCTTAAATGAAATAAATCCAAGGAAGCAATTATATTATTAAACGCGTTGTGTTGTCTTCTTTATGGAGACAACACGTCTCTTGGTGTCATACTAGTGCACCGTAGTAGTAAAGGAGGTTAAGTAGCGCGTACGGTGGCGCTGCGCAGAGGAAGATCAAGAGCAAAGTACCCGGATGTAGGTCAAGTACCCGGATGTAGGTCAAGGTCAAGGCCAAATATCACACGACCGGATGTAGGTCAAGGTCACGTGGCGCACCTACCGGACAGTTGGTGAACTAAAACAGCGCCACCTAGTGGATATATCGTGAACTAAAACAGCGCCACCTGACGGATAGTTGGTGAACTAAAGCAATGTCCGGTCCAAGCTGGGACTAAAATATGTTGACCCGCAGCGCCCATAGCGGGATATTTTGGAACCAAAGCAGCGCCACCTGTCGAATAGGTCATGGATTAAAAGCAGCGCCACATGGCGGAATTTTTTGGAACTAAAATAGTTTTACAATAGCGCCACCTAGCGGAATTTTTCGGGACTGCCTATGCAAGTGGTGCCATCTTGTGGACAAATTGTTAACTAAATGTTCGGGTACTGCAAATATTCGTGTCTCTTGCACGCTTGCGTGCAATAGAGCCCCCTGACGGGTACATCACGAACCACAAACATCATCCCCTAGTGGCTAAGTGGGCGAACCACATAAGAGTACGGCAAAAATTCGTGTCTGTTGTTTTTTCTCGTCCATAAACTCCTGGTGGATATATCATCATCAACTGAAAGCACCCCTGTTAGATAAGTGGTGAACTAAATATAGGTCCAAACCTGACGAATCGGTAGAGATGCACGAGGTGAGTTGGTTATACAGGTAGTGATCTGGTTAGCCATCATTTTGAGCTCTCGTCACAAAAGAGTATTAGCTATTCTCATAGGTTAGAAATTTCGTGTTCGTTCGGCACGACCACGTGACCTTTATGTTCTGTCGAACTGTTATAAAAAAATACGTTTGTGTTGTAATAAACTGTGCAAACCTCATCTTGTGTCTTTTTCATAGTGTAATGCAAAGCGTATGTTGGGAACCATACTAATAGTCTTACACATCACAAGTATGTCTGTGTAGTTCAGTACAGATATGTTAACCACTTATGTATCTGTGTAGTTCAGTACAGATACGTTAACAAGTTATGTCTGTGTGTGTAGTTCAGTACAGATACGTTAACCACTTATGTCTGTGTAGTTCAGTACAGATACGTTAACAACTTATGTCTGTGTAGTTCAGTACAGATACGTTAACCACTTATGTATGTGTAGTGCAGTACAGTTATGTTAACCACTTATGTCTATGTGTAGTTCAGTACAGATACGGTAACCACTTATGTCTGTGAAGTTCAGTACAGTTATGTTAACCACTTATGTCTGTGTAGTTCAGTACAGAGATGTTAATGTACTCAGACCAACTAGTGGTGCAAACGAAACACTATGCTTTGACCAACACACGGCACGAATCGAACTCAGACCAACTAGTTGCGTAAACGAAACAGAAACTTAACCGATTACGCTGCACGAATTGAACTCAGACCAACTAGTTACGTAAACGAAACAGAAACTTAACCGATTACGCTGCACAAATTGAACTCAGATCAACTAGTCACGCAAACGAAACACTATGCTTTGACCAACACGCTGAACGAATCGATCTATAGACACGAGTTGTACAAACGAAACACTACCCTTTGACCAACACTTGTCACAAATTGAACTCAGATCAACTAGTCACGCAAACGAAACACTATGCTTTGACCAACACACTGAACGAATCGAACTATAGATACGAGTTGTACAAAGGAAACACTATGTTTTGACCAACATGCGGCACGAATTGAACTCAGACCAATTACGAATTGAACTCAGACCAACTAGTTGCGCAAACGAAACAGAAACTTAACCGATTACGCTGCACGAATTGAACTTAGACCAACTAGTGGGACAAACGAAAAACTAAACTTAGACCAACACGTTGCACAAATTGAACCATAGACACGAGTTGCACAAATGAAACACTAAACTTAGCCCAACAGGTTACACGAATTGAACTTAGACCAACTAAACACATCACACGATACTATGGCCGAGATATGTCACGAGATTTCGAATGATACGTCATACGAGATTACCGACGAGACAAGAGACGATACTATGACCGAGATATGTCACGAGACTACGGATGACACATCACACGAGAGTACCGACGAGACAAGAGACGAGACTATGACCGAGATATGTCACGAGACTACGGATGACACATCACACGAGAGTACCGACGAGACAAGAGACGAGACTATGACCGAGATATGTCACGAGACTACGGATGACACATCACACGAGACTACGGATGACACATCACACGAGAGTACCGACGAGACAAGAGACGATACTATGATCGAGATATGTCACGAGACTACGGATGACACTTCACACGAGACTACGGATGACACATCACACGAGACTATGACCGAGATATGTCACGAGACTACGGATGACACTTCACACGAGACAACGGATGACACATCACACGAGACTATGACCGAGATATGTCACGAGACTACGGATGACACTTCACACGAGACTACGGATGACACATCACACGAGAGTACCGACGAGACAAGAGACGAGACTATGACCGAGATATGTTAAGAGACTTCGGATGACACATCACACGAGAGTACCGACGAGACAAGAGACGAGACTATGACCGAGATATTTCACGAGACTACGGATGACACGTCATACGAGAGTACCGACGAGACAAGAGACGAGACTATGTCACGAGACTACGGATGACACATCACACGAGAGTACCGACGAGACAAGAGACGAGACTATGACCGAGATATGTCACGAGACTACGGATGACACATCACACGAGACTACGGATGACACATCACATGAGAGTACCGACGAGACACGAGTTGTACAAACGAAACACTATGCTTTGACCAACACGTGTCACGAATTGAACTTAGACCAACTAATGGGACAAACGAAACACTAAACTTAGACCAACACGTTGCACGAACCAAACTATAGACACGAGTTGCACAAACGTAACACTAGACTTAGCCCAACAGGTTGCACGAACCAAACTATAGACACGAGTTGCACAAACGTAACACTAGACTTAGCCCAACAGGTTGCACGAATCAAACTATAGACACGAGTTGCACAAACGAAACAAGATTTAACAAGATTGCCATCCAGAAAATTACTCTGGATGGCAGGTGGACAAGGAAGCCTTTTGGCTTATCGAGAGTCCAATACTTTTTATCTACGTGTATCCCGCCTTTTTAAGGTGTGTGTCGATTTTATTTTTAAACATTCACGCTACTAGCACCAACACAATCAGGAGATAATCTGTTCCATTCATTTACAGTCCTTTGTGAGAATGAGAACTTTCTTATATCTAATCTACACTGCTCCTTTACTAATGTAGCTTCATGTCCTCTGGTCCTTCTATTTTTCTTAACTGAGAAAAAAATGTTTCTATCAATATTTTCATAACCATTCAATATTTTAAACACTTCTATGTGATCTCCTCTCAATCTCCTGGTCTCTAATGTTGTTAAACCACATTCTTTTAGGCGTATTTCGTAACTAAGATCCCTCAGATTTGGTATCATTTTAGTCGCTCTCCTCTGTACTCTTTCTAGCATATCTATGTCCTTCTTGCGATATGGCCTCCATGCTTGTATACAATATTCTAAATGAGGCCTCACTATTGTTTTGTACAGCGGTACTATTAATTCTTTTTTCTTATACGCTATATTTCGCCTAATTAATCCAAGGATTTGATTTCCCTTTGACGCTGCAATTCCGCACTGCTCTGAAACCTTCATATCAGCACTAATGGTTAACCCCAAGTCCTTTTCTTTTACAGTAGTACTTAGAACAGTACCCCCCATTTTATATTTTACCTCTTCATTCCCATGACCTGTGTGGAGGCATTTACATTTCCCAAAATTGAACAGCATTTGCCACTTTTCAGACCATTTGATCAACCTATCAAGATCATCTTGTAAATGCTGTCTGTCTCCATCACTTTTAATCCTTCTAAACACTTTTGTATCATCCGCAAATTTTAACACCTTGCTTGTTATATCATCGTCCAAATCGTTGATATATATTAAGAATAATATAGGTCCTAGTACTGATCCCTGTGGTACCCCACTCAATACCGATTTCCAGTTTGAAGCCTCCCCATCAACTACTACACGTTGTCTTCTGTCATTCAGCCATTTTTCTATCCAGTTTATTATACCATTTCCTATGCCATGGGCCTTTAGCTTAAGGAGTAATCTTTGATGTGGTACTTTGTCGAAAGCTTTTTGAAAATCTAAATAGATGATATCTACTGGTGATCCCTCATCTACCCACCTAGTGATGTCTTCCAAAAAACATAACATATTTGTTAAGCATGACCTCGCTTTTAAAAACCCATGTTGAGATGGGTTTATCAAGTTATGTTTAACAAGAAAATCCACCATGTGATCTTTAATTAGTCTTTCTAATAATTTGCAAATCACTGATGTTAAACTCACTGGTCTATAGTTCTCTGACTTGTTTCTCGAACCTTTTTTAAATAACGGTATAATGTTTGCCTCTTTCCATTCTAAAGGAACCACTCCCTCTTCTAATGACAAATTGAAAACTGTTGCAAGCGGTACGCTAATTTGTTCTACAATTTCCAATAGTAGTTTGGGCGGAATCCCGTCCACTCCAGGTGATTTATTATCCTTCATAGCCCTTATTTTCTTAGCTACCATTTCCGAGGTTACAACTAACTGTCCTAAATAGTCTGAATCTGCCCCCTTGAACTTAGCCTCTGGTACTGGCAGTGAACTAATATCTTCCCTGGTAAACACTGAACTAAAATACTCATTCAGGTCTTCTGCCATTAAGAATCCCTCTGATATTGTATTTCCAGCACTATCTTCTAGAGGACCGACCTTATCCTGAACTTTCTGTTTGCTTCGAATATACGCATAAAAACTCTTACTGTCATGTTTTATATTACTGGCTAATTTTTTTTCATAGCTTCTCTTTGAATTTCTAATTTCAGCTGTAGCTTGATTAAGTGCTTCTTTATAAATGTTGTAGTCTTCATCATTTCCAGTACATCTATATGACTTCCACATCATTTGTTTATACTTAATTTTTCTAATGGCTTCTTTCGATAAGTGTTTCTTTTTAGACCGTTTCCCTTGTTTTTTGAAAGGTACAAATTTATCGACTATGCACTTAATTTCACTATTTAAGATATTCCAGCATTCGGTTGCTGTCTTATTCTTCAGTGTGTTATTCCAGTCTATCTTTGCTAAATATTTCCTCATGTCCTTATACCTTCCTTTGTGGAAATTTCTCCTATACTGCTTTTTACTATTCCTTTCTGATTTTACTTTGATGGTAAAATGTATCTGGTTGTGATCACTACTCCCCAGTGGCTCACATATCTTGACATTGTCAACTAATTCTTTCTGTGAGGACAAAACTAAGTCTAACACATTCTCTCCCCTGGTTGGTTCTAGCACATGTTGAGAAAGGAAACTATCTTGTACTAAAACTAAAAACTTGTGGTCCTCACTCCCCATACTCTGTAGAGATTTCCATTGTATATGCCCATGGTTAAAGTCCCCCATAATAATACAGTTCCGTTTGCTTACTTCCCTTATAGCGTTTTGTATTTTTTCATTCTCTTCTATGCTTATGTTTGGACTTCGATAAACTAACCCAACTGTTAACGTTGAGTTTCCTGTAACTATGTTACACCAAACAGCTTCTTCGCAATCTGCTTCTCTTTCTAATTTTATTTCATAAGCCTGGATAGATTCTTTAATATATAAAATAACTCCACCTCCCTTTCTTCCTATTCTATCTTTCCTAAACATTACATATCCTGTTAGTCCCAATTCGGCATCTGATATATCAGTGGTGGCCCACGATTCGGTTATACCTATTATGTGAGGGTCAATATCTTCTACCATAATGTTTAGTTCACTTCTTTTGTTTACTATGCTCCTTGCATTTAAACAAATGCATTTATATCCTGATTCAGAACAGTTTTCCAGGCTGTTCTTTGCCGATTTATTTCTGCTGTCTTTATCTATGCCTCCAGTTTCAGGCTTCTCTGTGAATCCCCCCTGCGAATCTAGTTTAAATAGATGCAGCCTGTCCCACTGTCAACAGATTGCAGCAAGTTCTCTGAGAAAACTGCTGCCCCCTTTCCACTTAGATGTAGGCCATCTCTCATGTACATATCTTCCCTCCCAACAAAGTATCCCCATAAATCTACGAATCCCACCCCCTCTTCTTTACACATCTGCTCAACTAGTGCGTTGATCGCCATCCTCTTGCAGTTTCTATATGTCGGCCCCCTTCCTCCCATTACTGGCAAAATTCCTGAGAGGATAATCTGTTCTACTCTTGTCCTCTTTAACTTCTTCACTAACTGTCTGTACACTAAACTTAGCCCAACAGGTTGCACGAATGGAACCATAGACACGATTTGCACAAACGACAAACTAAACTTAGACCAACACGTTGCACGAACCAAACTATAGACACGAGTTGCACAAACGTAACACTAGACTTAACCCAACAGGTTGCACGAATCAAACTATAGACACGAGGTGCACAAACGAAACACTAAACTTAGCCCAACAGGTTGCACGAATTGAACCATAGACACGAGTTGCACAAACGAAACACTAAACTTAGACCAACACGTTGCACGAACCAAACTATAGACACGAGTTGCACAAACGAAACACTAAACTTAGCCCAACAGGTTGCACGAATTGAACTTAGACCAACTAGTGGGACAAACGAAACACTAAACTTAGACCAACACGTTGCACGAACCAAACTATAGACACGAGTTGCACAAACGTAACACTAGACTTAGCCCAACAGGTTGCACGAATCAAACTATAGACACGAGTTGCACAAACGAAACTTTAAACTTAGCCCAACAGGTTGCACGAATTGAACTTAGACCAACTAGTGGGACAAACGAAACATTAAACTTAGACCAACACGTTGCACGAACCACCCTATAGACACGAGTTGCACAAACGAAACACTAGACTTAGCCCAACAGGTTACACGAATTGAACGGGTTATCGTGTGAGATTCCCTCAAAAGGAAGCAAAGCAAAGCAAATAGAGGGATTATCAAAGCAAAGCAAAGCAAATAGACAGGTTATCGCCAAAGCAAAGCAAAGCAATTAGACGTGTTATCAAAGCAAAGCAAAGCAAATAGACGTGTTATCGCGTGAGATTTGCTTCAAAAGGAAGCACAGCAAAGCCACTCACTCACCCTTCGTGGCTGTTCACTCACTCACTCACTCACTCACTCATTCACCCTTCGTTTCTGTTCACTCACTCACTCACTCACTCACTCACCCTTCGTATCTGTTCACTCACTCACTCACCCTTCGTATCTGTTCACTCACTCACTCACTCACTCACCCTTCGTTTCTGTTCACTCACTCACTCACTCACCCTTCGTATCTGTTCACTCACTCACTCACTCACCCTTCGTATCTGTTCACTTACTCATTCTCTCACTCACTCACCCTTCGTGTCTGTTCACTCACTCACTCACTCACTCACTCACCCTTCGTGTCTGTTCACGCAGTCACTCACTCACGCACTCATTACACTATGCTTTGACCAACACGCTGCACAAACATCACACGAGAGTACCGACGAGACAAGAGACGAGACTATGACCGAGATATATCACGAGACTACGGATGTCACATCACACGAGACTACGGATGACACATCACACGAGAGTACCGACGAGACAATGTCCGAGATATATCACGAGACTACGGATGATACATCACACGAGACTACGAGTGGTGTGTCTAATGTTCACGAGACTTCGGATGACACATCACACGAGAGTACCGACGAGACAAGAGACGAGACTATGGCCGAGATATGTTACGAGACTACGGATGACACATTACACGAGACTACGGATGACACATCACGCGAGAGTACCGACGAGACAAGAGACGAGACTATGTCCGAGATATGTCACGAGACTATGGCCGAGATATGTCATGAGACTATGACCGAGACTACGGATGACACATCACACGAGAGTAAGGACGAGACAAGAGATATGCTACGAGACTACGGATGACACATCACACGAGACTACGGATGTCACATCACACGAGAGTACGGACGAGACAAGAGATACGCCACGAGACATTCAAAGAGGTGACCATCATGGTTTCCGACGCCACTCAACGGACACCAATGTAATTAGTCAGAGTATAGCCATCTATCGATCATTATAGTTCTCTATTCGTTGACACATATTCGTTGGGAATATGTGTGTCAACGAAAAAAGTTGGGGTTAACCTCGCGAAAATTTTATGTTTTTGTCCCAGAGGGACAAAACCATAACATTTTCGCGAGATTAACCCCAACTTTTTTCTCTAGCTAACCTAATTAGCTATTTTTAACCGCTAGATGGTGCCACCATGTGACGTAGTACTCCGATTTTCCGCTAGGGGCGCTACGACGGAAGTGACGTCGTACCGGAAGTCACTTGACTGTCATGGCAGCCTCTACTAGGGACGCTACGTCGGAAGTGACGTCGCACCGGAAGTTACTTGACTGTCATGGCAGCCTCTACTAGGGACGCTACGTCGGAAGTGACGTCGCACCGGAAGTTACTTGACTGTCATGGCGGACTCTACGCTTCCGAGTCTCTACGCCGGAAGTGACGTGTTACCGGAAGTCACTTGACTGTCATGGCGGCCTCTACTAGGGACGCTACGCCGGAAGTAACGTAGTACCGGAAGTTATTTGAATGTCATGGCGACCTGACATGGCGGCCTCTACGCTTCTGCTATTCCCAACGAATATGTGTGTCAACGAATAGAGAACTATCATGATCGATAGATGGCTATACTCTGACTAATTACATTGGTGTCCGTTGAGTGGCGTCGGAAACCATGATGGTCACCTCTTTGAATGTCTCGTGGCGTATCTCTTGTCTCGTCCGTACTCTCGTGTGATGTGACATCCGTAGTCTCGTGTGATGTGTCATCCGTAGTCTCGTAGCATATCTCTTGTCTCGTCCGTACTCTCGTGTGATGTGTCATCCGTAGTCTCGGTCATAGTCTCGTGACATATCTCGGCCATAGTCTCGAGATAAATCTCGGCCATAGACTCGTGAGATATCTCGGACATAGTCTCGTCTCTTGTCTCGCCGGTACTCTCGTGTGATGTGTCATCCGTAGTCTCGTGTGATGTGTCATCCGTAGTCTCGTAACATATATCGGCCATAGTCTCGTCTCTTGTCTCGTCGGTACTCTCGTGTGATGTGTCATCCGAAGTCTCGTGAACATTAGACACACCACTCGTAGTCTCGTGTGATGTATCATCCGTAGTCTCGTGATATATCTCGGACATTGTCTCGTCGGTACTCTCGTGTGATGTGTCATCCGTAGCCTCGTGTGATGTGACATCCGTAGTCTCGTGATATATTTCGGTCATAGTCTCGTCTCTTGTCTCGTCGGTACTCTCGTGTGATGTTTGTGCAGCGTGTTGGTCAAAGCATAGTGTAATGAGTGCGTGAGTGAGTGACTGCGTGAACAGACACGAAGGGTGTGTGAGTGAGTGAATGAGTGAGTGAGTGAACAGACACGAAGCGTGAGTGAGTGAGTGAGTGAGTGAGTGAACAGATACGAAGGGTGAGTGAGTGAGTGAGTGAACAGATACGAAGGGTGAGTGAGTGAGTGAGTGAGAGAGTGAGTGAGTGAGTGAGTGAGTGAGTGAGTGAGTGAGTGAGTGAACAGAAACGATGGGTGAGTGAGTGAGTGAGTGAGTGAACAGATACGAAGGGTGAGTGAGTGAGTGAGTGAGTGAGTGAACATATACGAAGGGTGAGTGAGTGAACAGAAACGAAGGGTGAGTGATCAGTGAGTCAGTGAGTGAACAGCCACGAAGGGTGAGTGAGTGGCTTTGCTTTGCTTCCTTTTGAAGCAAATCTCACGCGATAACACGTCTATTTGCTTTGCTTTGCTTCCTTTTGAAGCAAATCTCACGCGATAACACGTCTATTTGCTTTGCTTTGCTTTGATAACCCGTCTAATTGCTTTGCTTTGCTTTGGCGATAACCTGTCTATCTGCTTTGCTTTTCTTTGATAACCCGTCTAATTGCTTTGCTTTGCTTTGGCGATAATCTGTCTATTTGCTTTGCTTTGCTTTGATAACCCGTCTATTTGCTTTGCTTTGCTTCCTTTTGAGGGATCTCACGCGATAACCCGTCTATTTGCTTTGCTTTGCTCCCTTTTTGAGGGAATCACACACGATAACCCGTTCAATTCGTGTAACCTGTTGGGCTAAGTCTAGTGTTTCGTTTGTGCAACTCGTGTCTATAGGGTGGTTCGTGCAACGTGTTGGTCTAAGTTTAGTGTTTCGTTTGTCCCACTAGTTGGTCTAAGTTCAATTCGTGCAACCTGTTGGGCTAAGTTTAATGTTTCGTTTGTGCAACTCGTGTCTATAGTTTGGTTCGTGCAACGTGTTGGTCTACGTTTAGTGTTTCGTTTGTGCAACTCGTGTCTATGGTTTGATTCGTGCAACCTGTTGGGTTAAGTCTAGTATTACGTTTGTGCAACTCGTGTCTATAGTTTGGTTCGTGCAACGTGTTGGTCTAAGTTTAGTGTTTCGTTTGTGCAACTCGTGTCTATGGTTCAATTCGTGCAACCTGTTGGGCTAAGTTTAGTGTTTCGTTTGTGCAACTCGTGTCTATAGTTTGATTCGTGCAACCTGTTGGGCTAAGTCTAGTGTTACGTTTGTGCAACTCGTGTCTATAGTTTGGTTCGTGCAACCTGTTGGGCTAAGTCTAGTGTTACGTTTGTGCAACTCGTGTCTATAGTTTGGTTCGTGCAACGTGTTGGTCTAAGTTTAGTGTTTCGTTTGTCCCACTAGTTGGTCTAAGTTCAATTCGTGACACGTGTTGGTCAAAGCATAGTGTTTCGTTTGTACAACTCGTGTCTCGTCGGTACTCTCGTGTGATGTGTCATCCGTAGTCTCGTGTGATGTGTCATCCGTAGTCTCGTGACATATCTCGGTCATAGTCTCGTCTCTTGTCTCGTCGGTACTCTCGTGTGATGTGTCATCGGTAGTCTCGTGTGATGTGTCATCCATCGTCTCGTGACATAGTCTCGTCTCTTGTCTCGTCGGTACTCTCGTATGACGTGTCATCCGTAGTCTCGTGAAATATCTCGGTCATAGTCTCGTCTCTTGTCTCGTCGGTACTCTCGTGTGATGTGTCATCCGAAGTCTCGTAACATATCTCGGTCATAGTCTCGTCTCTTGTCTCGTCGGTACTCTCGTGTGATGTGTCATCCGTAGTCTCGTGTGATGTGTCATCCGAAGTATCGTGACATATCTCGGCCATAGTCTCGTGTGATGTGTCATCCGTAGTCTCGTGTGAAGTGTCATCCGTAGTCTCGTGTCATCCGTAGTCTCGTGACATATCTCGGTCATAGTCTCGTGTGATGTGTCATCCGTAATCTCGTGTGAAGTGTCATCCGTAGTCTCATGTCATCCGTAGTCTCGTGACATATCTCGGTCATAGTCTCGTGTGATGTTTCATCCGTAGTCTCGTGTGAAGTGTCATCCGTAGTCTCGTGTCATCCGTAGTCTCGTGACATATCTCGGTCATAGTCTCGTCTCTTGTCTCGTCGGTACTCTCGTGTGACGTGTCATCCGTAGTCTCGTGTGATGTGTCATCCGTAGTCTCGTGACATATCTCGGTCATAGTCTCGTCTCTTGTCTCGTCGGTACTCTCGTGTGATGTGTCATCCGTAGTCTTGTGTCATCCGTAGTCTCGTGACATATCTCGGTCATAGTCTCGTCTCTTGTCTCGTCGGTACTCTCGTATGACGTATCATCCGAAGTCTCGTGACATATCTCGGCCATAGTCTCGTGTGATGTGTCTAGTTGGTCTAAGTTCAATTCGTGTAACCTGTTGGGCTAAGTTTAGTGTTTAATTTGTGCAACTCGTGTCTGTGGTTCAATTCGTGCAACGTGTTGGTCTAAGTTTAGTGTTTCGTTTGTCCCACTAGTTGGTCTAAGTTCAATTCGTGCAGCGTAATCGGTTAAGTTTCTGTTTCGTTTGCGCAACTAGTTAGTCTGAGTTCAATTCGTAGTTGGTCTGAGTTCAATTCGTGCCGCATGTTGGTCAAAGCATAGTGTTTCCTTTGTACAACTCGTATCTATAGTTCGATTCGTTCAGCGTGTTGGTCAAAGCATAGTGTTTCGTTTGCGTGACTAGTTGATCTGAGTTCAATTTGTGACACGTGTTGGTCAAAGGGTAGTGTTTCGTTTGTACAACTCGTGTCTATATTTTTATTATTATTATACCGAACTTATAAAGCGCTCTTTTCATACATAAAAGCCTGCTCAAAAGCGCTGTACACAATCAATAGAATAATCATAGAGAGTAAAAACAAAGCATAAAAAAACGATAGCATGATAAAAAAAAAAAAAAATATCTATAGATCGATTCGTTCAGCGTGTTGGTCAAAGCATAGCATTTCGTTTGCGTGACTAGTTGATCTGAGTTCAATTTGTGCAGCGTAATCCGTTAAGTTTCTGTTTCGTTTACGTAACTAGTTGGTTTGAGTTCAATTCGTGCAGCGTAATCGGTTAAGTTTCTGTTTCGTTTACGCAACTAGTTGGTCTGAGTTCGATTCGTGCCGTGTGTTGGTCAAAGCATAGCGTTTCGTTTGCACCACTAGTTGGTCTGAGTACATTAACATCTCTGTACTGAACTACACATACATAAGTGGTTAACATAACTGTACTGAACTACACAGACATAAGTGGTTACCGTATCTGTACTGAACTACACATAGACATAAGTGGTTAACATAACTGTACTGCACTACACATACATAAGTGGTTAACGTATCTGTACTGAACTACACAGACATAAGTGGTTAACGTATATGTACTGAACTACACAGACATAAGTGGTTAACGAATCTGTACTGAACTACACACACAGACATAACTTGTTAACGCATCTGTACTGAACTACACAGATACATAAGTGGTTAACATATCTGTACTGAACTACACAGACATACTTGTGATGTGTAAGACTATTAGTATGGTTCCCAACATATGCTTTGCATTACACTATGAAAAAGACACAAGATGAGGTTTGCACAGTTTATTACAACACAAACGTATTCTTTTATAACAGTTCGACAGAACATAAAGGTCACGTGGTCGTGCCGAACGAACACGAAATTTCTAACCTATGAGAATAGCTAATACTCTTTTGTGACGAGAGCTCAAAATGATGGCTAACCAGATCACTACCTGTATAACCAACTCACCTCGTGCATCTCTACCGATTCGTCAGGTTTGGACCTATATTTAGTTCACCACTTATCTAACAGGGGTGCTTTCAGTTGATGATGATATATCCACCAGGAGTTTATGGACGAGAAAAAACAACAGACACGAATTTTTGCAGTACTCATATGTGGTTCGCCCACTTGGCCACTAGGGGATGATGTTTGTGGTTCGTGATGTACCCGTCATGGGGCTCTATTGCACGCAAGCGTGCAAGAGACACGAATATTTGCAGTACTCGAACATTTAGTTTACAATATGTCCACAAGATGGCACCACTTGCACATTCAGTTCCGAGAAATTCCGCTACGTGGCGCTATTGCAAAACTATTTTAGTTCCAAAAAAATACACCAGGTGGCGCTGTTTTAATCCATGACCCATTCTACAGGTTACGCTGCTTTGGTTCCAAAAAAATCCGCAAGGGGCGCTGCGGGTCAACCTATTTTAGTCCCCAAAAATTTCGCCACGTGGCGCTGTTTTAGTTAATTATTTATCCGCTAGGTGGTGCTGTTCTAGTTTGGAATGGGAAATTATTTTAGTTCACCAACTATCCGTCAGTTAAAGCTGTTTTAGTTCTAGATCTATCCGCTAGGTGGCGCTGTTCTAGGTTTTTTGTGGGAAATTATTTTAGTTCACCAACTATCCGATAGGGGCGCCACTTGACCTTGACCTACATCCTGGTCACGTGACCTTTGACATTGACGTTTGACCTTGAACTACATTCGGGTACTTGACCTTGACCTACATCCAGATACTTTGCTCTTGATCTTGCTCTGCGCCGCGCCACCGTACGCGCTACTTAACCTCCTTTACTACTCACCGTGCATGCCACAGTTACCCTGTCATTTTCCAAGACGACGACCATGGGTCCGGGTAAAGTGGGAAGAGACACCGATAAATGATCGACACCGTCTTAAAACGTATCATATAGTTTACTAGCTTGTTCGGAAGTAAGTAGTTTGTCTGACATCTAACAAGGAGAACGTTTCCTTTAAGAAAATTCGAAATGCTGTTGCGAATAGTTTAACCAACTAACGATGCTTAAGTTGTTGTAATTGATCGATGTAATGTTTGCTTTTAAATAACTACCTGCCACCAGACGAAATATCATAATTGCATACTGGCGGCGTCTATTTTGCTTTGCGGCGTTGTACTTGTGTGCAATATAACCTGTTGCCAATTTAATATAACGAGAATAATACGTCAATTTTGTTATGCATATAAATAATATAATAAAGAGGACAATGACTTTCTCTCGAATCCTTCAACGCTAGCCTTTTGTTACTTCACTTCGCCATCTTGCCTACCTCTCGCGGTCTCCGCAATTACGTTCACTCAGATATCACAGGCAACGAAACGTGGTGAAAACCTTCCAGAGACGAATTCGATGGGTCCGAGTAAAATGAGGCCGTAAATAGTAATATGACGTCATCGTAACCCAACAAACACACGGTATACATAATTATGCAAAAACAAACCATACCACTTTTGTTATACGTATATATTTTTGTCATGCAAATTATGAGGGGCTTTTGGCTATAATTAGTTGGCATAGGTCAGAAGTTCATAACCGCAGGTTAGCGACTACAAGTTTAATCGCGAAGCCATTTTTTGTCGCCAAGAGTCAGTGACAATCCGACCAAACGTTCCTTTATTGTCCAGCTTCGCTCTACCAGAAGCACGCGAGGCGTATAATAAAGTTATCCTACTTGAATATTGCATGGGGTGTAATATTATAATCATGATATAACACTGTATTTAAAAGTCACGCTACACTTGGCGTAAATTGTTTGTCTTACATGGATCATGGATAGGAAAATCAAACTTCATCATTCACATTATGGGCGAAACACGGGGCTGCTTTGAATTCAGTCCATTTCGAAGACTTCAAACTATCAAACAAAATGTTGCTTTGATCAGCACGTCCAAACACGTTATACTATCTATGCGGATACCTGTCTCCTTATTATCACCAGTCTGAAGTAAATTGTCATAATAAAATAATATCCTTCAAACGTTGTCGAAATAGTACGACCTTCCCAACTCCCTCCGCCACCTTTGCTTTGTTTGCAACGAGAGTCCTGTTTCTAGGTCGTTAGACCAACGAACAGTTAACAGTTAGCGATTCCTCGTGTTTAAAAAGTTTTTTTTAAATAAAAATTATGATTAATTATTTATGTTATGCCTATTAATTTTCATAATTTATTTTATCTTCACAAATTAACTGTCTGAATGTATGGGTTGCCGAGTTAGTTCCTTGATAGAATTTAGTTCTTGCCTCTCTGATGTTCAATGTTTGTAATATGTTACTACAGCAGACTAGGAGAATAGGATGGATCGAATGATCATTACTTCACTCATAGACTAATTTATATAAGGTGGGGTCACTCTATTACCATATATCCAGGCGAAATGCCTCTCATATAACACCGCCAATGCTACCTATAATCGCTGTCGAAATAACTAAAATATCCCGCAGAAGCGTCCACTGGGACATGCATTTGTCAGGCCGCTGCATTTTAGGGGATCTTGTTCTTCTGCTTACGTACAGCTCAAAACTCTGTATCAGCCACACGTATCTGGGTAGAGTATAGTCGAGCTTGCGTGGACCGACTCAAGCAGCGCTGGTGTAGCGCTGGTTTAGGTCTATTGGTTATTTTGTTGATGTTTAGGCAGATTAGAAGACTCTATGGCCGGTGCGTCTAGATTCGTAAGCATATGTTAATTACTTTAGGCAGGCGTGGAGAGGAGATGCTTTCTAAATGAGTCCAGTGATTATTTGCTAACTAGCCGTTGTGTGCGTTTGTTCCATGATTTGATGGTGCTTTGAAAAAATGTTGTATATGTCGATGCGGGTGAATGTTTGTGGAAGTAGCTATAGGCTTTGCCTCTAGTTTGAGTTGAAGCGGCGGTAAGTGAAGTCGTTGTTATGTCCACTCAAGTTTACCTGATACGGCAGAACATTATGAGCTTGGCATTAGCTCGCCTGTTCGCAAGGGTCTCCCATTTTAGACTTTTGATCATTGTTGTCACACTGCTGCGTCGACGATAGTCGCTCTTCACGAAGCGAGCAGCTTGTTGTTGAACATTCTCCACAGACTTGATGTTCTTCTGCGTGGAAGGATCCCATATTCCACGATGGGTCTAACGAACGTGTGATAGCATAATGCTTTGATGGCTTGGCGGCATCTAAATAAACTTTCTACCACTTCAATCATTATATATCATGTATAATTCTCTTATTCTCCCTCATATTAATTATGATATCCTCTTATGGGGTCAGGCACAATGCGAATAATATCCCTAAATAAATAGAATGCTCACAGAAGTCCTATATATAAAATATTTCAATTACTAAAGTTAGATGTCATTGATAGACTCCAGCATCTAAAATTCTACTACAAATTATTTAATAATTAAATACCTGGATATTTCAAATTTATTCTTTGCACACACAACTATTACATTCATCAACACAATCCCGTAAACAAAATGATCTGCGTATGCCTAGAATCAAACGTGAATTTGCCAAAAATGCCTTAGATATCGCATAGTTGAGACAGTTAATAATACACCAGACATTATCATTCAGACAATTTATACACACAGTCTACATGGTTTCTCAAGTTACATAAAAAAATACATTATTCTAAATCATGAATCATGCTGTTTTATTCATAATGGCTATATTTGTAATTCTTAAAGCAATTATTATAATTTACTAATCTGATCATACTATGTACATGTTGTTATTGTTTACTTTTGTGGGGTGGCTCCTGTGCCTGTGACACTATATGTCTTAGCGGGAGTCTCCCCGACCTTACATATTATTCATATTAGCAATGTATTGATGCATGTAATGTGTATGTGGACAAGGTCAAATAAATTGAATCTTGAATCTTGCTGATGGTCCACTGTAGGAAAGATCAGGTGTTGTTGGCCTTTTTTGTCACGTTGTTGATGTGTTCACTCCATGTTAGTGTCCTGTCGACGGTTACACCAAGGTAATTGGCTCCATTGACTTCCTTCAATTGTTGTCCGTGGATAGAGTAGCGGCTGGCAATTCTCTTCTTCCTTCTGTTGGTAATTCGGATAACTTCGGGCACTTTTTTGGATTAACTCCACCAGCCAGTTATGTTCCCACATCTGCAGCTGGTCTATGTCATCCTGTAGTATATCTGCATCATTTGGTAAATTGATGTCATTTGTGTAGCAAAGGAGGAGGATGGGTCGAACGACTGAACCCTGTTGGACGCTGGAGGTCACTGCAGCAGATGATGATCTTTTGCCTTCCAGAATCACTTCCTGGGTGCAGCTGCTCAGAAAGATTTTAACCCAGTCCAACATATTCCCTCGGACTTCGTAGTGGTGAAGTTTGGTAGCCAGATGGTGTCGAACATCTTTAAGAAATCCAAAAGCACAACGTCTATCTGGCCACCCGCGATGAGACACTTCGCTAGGTCTTCGACGGCTTGGATGAGCACTGGCGCAGGAAAGAAATTCATATTAGGGGGGAGGGGGGTTCGCCGCCGCGCCGCCGCATATCTTCATATCTTCCTTCACCTTGTGGCCGTCTCGGTTGGCTCGACTGTGACATCGCCGCCTATTACTGGGAGGTCTGCACTCCAATAGCACACACCTTTCACGGTCAACAAAAATACACATTAATCGTCTAATAACATTTAGATTTCCACCCGCCATTGACGCTCGCCACAAAAACAAACATTCACGCTCACATTTAATGGGGGGGGGGCAGAACCATATGTCTGCTCCCCGTCCCCTGTTCCCGCGCCTATGTGGATGAGTTTGGTTTCACGGGACGTACGTTTGCGAAACCTTGGTAGTCAGATAGAATGTTATGATGTTCCAAGTGTTCCATTAAGTTACTGTGTATGCAGTGTTCCAATGTCTTGCAGGAGATGCTCGTGAGGGATATGGGTCTATAGTTTGAAGCAGTAGTTCTTGTTCCCTTCCTGTATACTGTTTAGCAAGGGGCGCGTTTCGTACAAATGCATGTAAACACCCAATGTAGATCTTGTCAAAAGTACCTTCAATCTAATCCTATTCTTCAACCTAACTCCTTTTCACCTGGAGGGATAGCATGAAGCTCACCGTTTAGTAATGACAATGAGCAATGCCGACGCGCAGCGGACGATGCACCGGCAACCCGCGAGTTACCATGGAAGTGAAGTCACTGTCACGTGGCGCAATTTCTGCCGACTTCTGCAGGGCATAGGAAATCATTTCTGTATTAACCCGGAGTACTATAGCACGGCACAGCGGGCAACAAAAGCAAACATTCAATCAAAGTATTTAGAACAACCAATGTCATTGTAGTTTGACACGTTATTAATTAAAGTTTTTGTCACCAGGGTAGGCTAGGCTAATGGCAAGACCATTTTGGCGTGTTCATATAGATGTGTGTAATGAACAACTAAATGAAAGAACAATTTTGGAGTATATAAAGATCAGTTTGAAAACAAAATGTGTGGAGTGCATACAACGAACTAGCCTAGTCTCCCAACGTTGTAAGAGAACGCCCGCTTTAAAACCGCTTTTGGTAGCCATTCGATAGGTGGCGCCACCAAAACGCAATTGTTTCATATTGACGTCCCATGATATATGCAGCTATTTACTTGTCAACTTGTCAAAACCTGGAAATGCCACGTTGTAGTACCTTTTAAGTGGTCCATACACTGACCGGTCCAGTGGCTGCAGCTTATGCGAGCATTGCGGGGGAACTGACACCATCACCACACTGTTGTCTTTGATATACTGGAGTACATCGATTGACAAGTGTGATATGTGATTGTCCAACAACAAGAGCACTTTATCCGTGGGGGACGGTCGAACATGAGCCACGAAGTGCTTCATGAAGGTCAGGAAACCAGACGCGGTCATCCACCCGGAAGGGTGCGCTGTGCCCACACACCCTACCGGGCCACCATTGACAAAGTTGTCTCGATAGTTCACTCTCGGAAATATGAACATCGGGGGTACGCTTTTCCCAACAGCGTTTACCGCACAACAGAGTGTCACGAGTTGTTCTCGTTCCGCTGACACTATGGCGCCGACCTGTTTGCTACCAGTTGTCGCAATAACCTTCGCTGGTTTCTGGACCGTGGTGCATCCCGTCTCATCTACATTCCATATCCGTTCGGGTGCATAGTTGTCGCGCGCATAGACTTCCATCAGGTTGTTGAACAATTTAGATACGTTCGTCCGGTTGAAACTCGTCGCTCGGCTTAGTGAGGTTGGTTCTGGCGACCTCCGCGATATCGTGTCATTTCTTTTCAGGAACCCGCTTAGCCAATCGACGTCTGCACGCTCGTTCTGTGTCCACGTAGCAGGGATGTCCTTCTTCAGTGTATGGGCGTAATCGTATGTCAGCTTCCGCGCCTGCATTGTGCTGAGGCCGTAAAACAAACTTGCTGCCTTTGCATAATCAACAAGGCTGGCCTCCTCTGCCTTTTTGAAGACGCATCTGTTTCCATAATACCCGACGATCTCAACTGCTCCGGCTGCTCGAACTTTCGAGCAGTGCCGTCGCAAAGTAGCCTCGCTGATGTTGCTGGCTTTCGCCACGGCACGACACTTCTTTCCTTCTTCCAAAACTTCTTTGATAGCTGCATTCATGCTATCCGACGACGTTCGACCTCTGTTCGATTTTCTTTTATAGGTTCGCATGGCTGACCATAGACCTGCAACATGAGTTTTCACTAGTATATGTATTTATAATGGCGACATAAAAAAATTACGCAGGTTTAAATCGATATCCCCCATGCTGTAGGCTTAACTAAAGCAAACCCTTTCCAGTAGTCTGTTACCCCCCCTCCCCCTCCCCCCTTCCCCGGTAATAGGCCTAGCCTACTAAAAAACGTTTATGCATGGTTCAAACATAATATTATTACTCTACCGCAATATTAGCTAAACACATAAGCGGCATTGCGCATATTAATTGTCAATAGTTCCTACATAAAGTCACACAGCGCATAGCCTAGGCATAGTAGGCCGACTATAACAGCCCCCCCGCGCTCCTTAGCTGCACAAAATTATAAATGACGGCAAATAGATATAACGTAAGTTACAATTGGTTTCTCTCTCCCCCGTATTACAGCATTTATATCCAACGAAAACGCATAAAGTAATAAGACACACTTGCGGGGCCGGTTGACGCATGCGCCAACCTGCCCCATAGAAACCTAGCTGGTCGGCCGCCATTTCCAATACGCAACACACTACATATATGCCGCAACGTAATTGTGTTTATTTCCACGTGTGCTTATATAACTTACCTTCAGCAGTGGCCACTGTATGCATTTTGGTCACTAATTACCGACCTTGTACATGACAGAGAGTATATTGACATTTTATTACTAAAAGTTGATAAAATGCAACAAACCGTGATAACTCGCTCGCGTGTTTTTCTTTTGACGCCGAACTTTCTGGAGTTGTGCGTAATCATCCCGTTGATCGGTAGATGGAACCACCGTGCAATTGGTTCAATATTATTCCGATAAATCAAATAAATCAACCAGCCCCGTGCGTCTACCAGCCCAGGTCTCCCCTATGTTGCGCTTCTTAGCTCAGATTCCTAGGGATATATACGCTAAAAAAGTGTATTATTATTATTATTATATAAGATTATAACTAAAATTGTTTTTATTCATAATGGAACAAACCAACTACCACTAATCGCCATACGATAAATGCACCATTCACCATGTCGCCATCATCAAGTGAAGAACAAGAATGAATAGCTTTCTTGGCTAGAAGCTGCCAATTCTCGACTGAAGCATACAATCCAGAGAGACAAAAATCCGCGCGATCATCTACTGCAGTCAAAACAGGTTCCTCTTCATCGTCAACTCATATTCTCATAATTAAACTTTAAAACAGGTACTCCTTTTATATCGAAAACAAAGACGACGGAGGTAGTCGGGAAAATCTTATGATTTTGATAATGTCTGAAAGATTATTGGGGGCCTACACTAATTTACTTCTAGTGATAATAAGGTGACAGATAATTCGATAGATAGGCAGTATGATGTGAATGGGCATGCCGATTAAACCGATATTTGTTTGTGAAAGTGTACATCGAATGCTTCAATATGGAGGTAATCAAAACGGCACTTATTTTATACTACGGATACCCGTTGTTTGTTCACATGACGAAGGTCGGAGATAACGTGAAGTTGACGCCTATAGTGCATAGCGCATGACGCATTTCGCGGATGCTCAAGTCTTGCTTCCCTGCTGAAATTATTCAATTGTATTATAAAGAAACTGTTTTTCATTTTAATAACGCTTCGCACTGCCGATTTGAAACATTTAACTTATTTTATATAACACCACCGTTCTTTGACTTTCAAAATTGCACGTTTTACCGTCTAGGCCCATCTAATATGGCAACAACAAAATTAATGCTAGTGTGTCCCGTACAATCGGTAAATGACTATTTAAATTGATGTTAGCTACTGCACTCAATGTCAATTTAATTGCAAATACATTTAAATTACAATACTTAAAAGATGGTTAATTCAATTATGTTCATGAAAACCGAAGGAGTTTTACATATTGACGCTTTGCACTGCAAATTTGACGCATTTAAGTTATTTTATAACAGCGATCCTTAAAATGTTTTGTCCGCGACCCAAATTCCAGTCGCTGGACTAACATTATAACTGACGTCTTCAATCAATTAACTAGTGATAAGCTATACAAATAAAAAAAACTACAGTAAACAAATGATGAATATGATATACAGCTTTGAAATTCATGCAAAATAAGTTTTGTGTGCACCTAGTATGGGCAAGCGGGACACTAAATAAAAGTTCGAACAGCTACTAGAGACTCTTGGCGACCCACTCAAAATTGCTTGGCTACCCAAATTTGGGTCGCAACCCAGGGGTTAAGAACATGCATGACAGCATACATAAGTTGATGGTATTGTTTTATTGGCGTAACATATTCCAGCTGGTTCGTATTCAATTGGTAGTTAGCGCCAACATACATTAATGCAATTACCACGTTCAATTTGCGTTCAATCGATTAACAGATAATAATAATACTAATTATGTATTTATTTAGCGCAAAATCCCGTTTAGCGGATCGATGTGCTGAACAATAAAGTAAATATATATTAAAAAAGCACAGATAAGTAAAAAAATCATTGAATATATATAAATGTATATATATATATATGTATATCAATATATATATATATATATACATATATATATGTATATATATATATATAATAAACACTGATAGGGCCATATATAGATAATACTAAAATATGAAATGGCACATAATGCCCGTCATGATAAAAAATAATAAATTAAAATGTATAATAAAAAGATGAGTCTTTAAAAACTTCCTAAGCATGTTCGGCCACAATAGCACGCAACAGCAGTCACGTGATGTGACATCGTCAGATGTTGGTCAATGTGAATGATGATCGACTAACACGCACCATATGCAAACAAGCAGATATATATGTAATATACCCAAATGTCATCTGTATGACCATGTGACTTCATAAACACATCGGTGAGGAAACATATTTTCACATGGCAACAATTACAAATTTCATTGTCCATATTACCAAGATTACACGTCAGACCCTCTGATATCCAATATTCAGTGTCTTTCTGTTTGGGAACAAGAACAGTCTCTTTGGGGAATAATTACTACCTCAATGGTACCAGCCAGCTAACTGTTTGTGTGTATTGTAAAACGAAAATATGTACTTGCCCAAATGAATGCAATATTTTGCGTATGTTACCAGTTTGTGGCATAACAATAAAATACCAGAATCGCTGACAACCCTCACGATGTTAACTTTGAAAAACAAAATAGACCGGTTATCTTGAACAAACAGGTTTCCTTTTGTTGAATATCCTGTAAACGTCATGCTTCCAAATAAATTTAATATTTATTTACTTAAGCCACACATTACATGACTTGGGATTTTTTCGGTCAGGTTTTGGATTTGGATCACACGTGGGCTATACGTGTCTACAACATGCAAAAAATTGGTTAGTCAACTCTCTCAAGCCTTATACATTACAGGGTGTAACTTGTTCTGGTTCTTGTGAAAAGCTGATCGAACGTCGATGTGAAATCGAGAGATCTAGGCCCGGCAGCGGAGTACAGTAATAAGGATCGAGAGAAACTCGTCGTCCTCTTAATATATAATTTATATGCATACTACAATTGATTTATTCCCACTAGCATAAATTGCCCCATGATTCGCCCTCTCTTTATGTTTTTCATCACGCTCTGTTGGCATTTATAGGCGTATAGCTGATTGATCGTCGACGTGGATACCGCGAGATGTAGGCCAGTCGGCGGTGTGGAGTAATAACGTGGCAAGTCTTGTTGAGGGATCGAAAAACGTTCAACGTCCTTTCAATATTTTATTTATATGCAGTTTATAATTGAAGTACTATCCACGCTAACAAAAATTATCCATCAATACACCGTATTTTTTCTTCCTTGGCTCAGTCTATTTTCACAAGTTCCAAAACTAAAAGAAAAGTAGACGCCACAAGTATGGCAATGTGTTGTTGTGTTTATAACGAAAAATGTGCGTTGTCGTTCTTTGATATTGCTTTCATACATGGGTATATAATATACGGCATAACATAATATCAACATTTAGTATGTTTTTTTGTAAAATATGTACTTTGTACTGGGCTTTCACAAACATGAAAACAAAAATCGTCTTTGATGAAGATGCATGCACAAAAAATCTTTGCTTTGGGGAAATACAGCATATTTATAACATAAGTATAATCATGTGCAGATTATGTAATTCATTATACGTTCTCAAGTCGGGGACACATTAACCGTACAGCTGATGCAATCACGTGTTTATGTAATATGGGTATATACTTTGTTGGTGTACCTATAGCTTACTTTTATTGCGAAATGACAACTTATTTGAAATAGGTATAACAACTCAATTTTAACAACTTAATTAGGTCACTTAATTAGGTCAATGATATGCATGCTGCATATAATACTATTAGGATGTAGACTACAATTTTCCATTAATTACGAATAAAATAGCAAACAAGATACGTTAGCACTTGTAAACCAGCCGATAGTTTGATGGCACAGAACCACATACACATGGTCGGTTGTACAACCAAGAATAATAATAGATTGTACTTTATAAATGTTAAGCAGTTGCCACGCATAATAACTTGTTGTGCACAGCCTTCCACTATCATACAAATGTATAGTAAACGAAATGGAAAATGTAGTAATTGACTTACTTTATTTGACTTAAATGCCTAGGCCAGTTTGACCCCTCGCTATCTTTCTGGATGTCACACCCCTCCATTTCGTCCTGTGTAGGTAAAAGCGGGAGTCTAGTGAACTGTCTAACGTGGTTACTCCACCTCTTCCTTGTCTAACGTGGTTACTCCACCTCTTCTTTGTCTAACGTGGTTACTCCACCTCTTCTTTGCCTAACGTGGTTACTCCTCCTATTCTTTGTCTAACGTGGTTACTCCACCTCTTCTTTGTCTAACGTGGTTTCTCCTCCTCTTTCTAAACCTTCCTCTTTTCTGTTTCCTTTAAAATATTCTTTTAGATATATTTTATGAGGCTTTCTTTTCGCATACGGCAAACGTGTCCAAACCAACGTAGTCTTCTATGACTGATGACATCTGAGATAGATTCAAGGGTGACTGTCTCCTCTGTGATCAGACTATTTCGTAGTCTATCTGCCATAATAACACCCCTCAGGCAACACATCTCAAAAACTTCAAGAGACTGCGTCTCTTGCGATCGTAGTATAGATTGCTATCGGCAGTATAAGGGCACCATATAGTTTGACTTCTTTTTGTGATACCTCTGTTTTAAAATATTTTTTCTCCGAGTATACCAAAGGCTGTTGATGCTTAGACCATTCGAATGTCCATCTCTCTCTCTTTCTCTATAAAATACTATACTGCTTAAGAAGAACTCTCTCAGTCTCGAGTTTTCCATTCTCCATGATGATATGCTTGTCTGGTGAGGTTGAGTTTCATGCTTACTCCATTTGGTACAGTCAGCATTAAGTTTTACTGTGACAAGTGTTGTTTCTCGAACATGGTAGATCATTATTACTGATGTGTCGTCAGCATGCCTGGTGTCAAAACTGAGGTATGTTTCTAGTTTCAACTACTTAGATAGGCTCTTCAGGTCAGCCGTGACAAACTCCAGGAATAAACTGAATAAAATAGTTGATAACAGAGAACCCTACTTCACTCCTGTTTCCATTTTGAACCATCCTGTCAACTGACCATTGACGATAACTGCACATTCAACATTATCAAACATGTCTTCAATCAATCATGTGATTTGGGGTCCACCCTAATAGATATCAGCATTTTCCATAATGCATCTCTCCAAATGGTGTCAAATGCAACTTTGAGGTCCACAAAGTTGAAGTGTAGTAGATATGGTGTTCATTTGCCTTTTCCACGATCTGATTAGGCGCACTATGAATATAGCATATATTATTCCTCTGTTTCTCCTGAATCCAAATTGTTGTTTTGACAGGTGTGCATCGATGATGTAGTCTTTTTTGTGAGTATCATCTTACAGAATACTACCAGGAGTAGAGATTACCTGTACTTTGACGGTGCTAAATGTTAATTTGCATCATTTCTTGGCTACAGGGTTGATGATACTTCTGCACTAGTATGTTAGTAATTTTACTTGATGCCATGCTGCATTGCTTATTTTGAGGAGCATCTCAGCCATTTTTTCTCCACCTGTTTTCAGAACTTCGTCTAAAGAGAATGGAGTTCCAACTGGTTCAGGCTTGTTATCTGGAATGCTGCCAATTGTTACCTTTGTTCTAAACCAGATTGTATAAAGGTGTTTCTGGAAGTAGGTTTCCAAAAAATTTAAAACCTCAGGAGCCGTTTTCATGTTTCCACCAGCTGTGTTTTGGTAAACGACACACATGTTCTACTTTGTGTCTCGATCACACTTACACGGGAACACGGGAAATCATATTGCAATAATGGAATAACACACTGCAAAATAAGACAGCAACAGAATGCTGGAATATATTAAAGAGTGAAATTAAGTGCATAGTCGACAAATTTGTACCCTTCAAAAAACAAGGGAAACGGTCCAAAAAAAAACACTTATCGAAAGAAGCCATTAGAAAAAATAAGTATAAACAAATGATGTGGAAGTCATATAGATGTACTGGAAATGATGAAGACTACAACAGTTATAAAGAAGCACTTAACCAAGCTACAGCTGAAATTATAAATTCAAAGAGAAGCTATGAACAACAATTAGCTAGTAATATAAAACATGACAGCAAGAGGTTTTATACATATGTTCGAAGCAAACAGAAAGTTAAAGATAAGGTCGGTCCTCTAGAAGATAGTGCTGGAAATATAATATCAGAGGGATTCTTAATGGCAGAAGACCTGAATGAGTACTTTAGTTCAGTGTTTACCAGAGAGGATATTAGTTCACTGCCAGTACCAGAGGCTAAGTTCAAGGGGGCAGATTCAGACTATTTAGTACAATTAATTGTAACCCCAGAAATGGTAGCTAAGAAAATAAGGGCTATGAAGGATAATAAATCACCTGGAGTGGATGGGATTCCGCCCAAACTACTATTGGAAATTGTAGAACAAATTAGCGTACCGCTTGCAACAGTTTTCAATTTGTCATTAGAAGAGGGAGTGGTTCCTTTAGAATGGAAAGAGGCAAACATTATACCGTTATTTAAAAAAGGTTCGAGAAACAAACCAGAGAACTATAGACCAGTGAGTTTAACATCAGTGATTTGCAAATTATTAGAAAGATTAATTAAAGATCACATGGTGGATTTTCTTGTTAAACAAAACTTGATCAACCCATTTCAACATGGTTTTTTTAAAGCAAGGTCATGCTTAACAAATATGTTATGTTTTTTGGAAGACATCACTAAGTGGGTAGATGAGGGATCACCAGTAGATATCGTCTACTTAGATTTTCAAAAAGCTTTCGACAAAGTACCACATCAAAGATTACTGCTGAAACTAAAGGCCCATGGCATAGGACATGGTATAATAAACTGGATAGAACAATGGCTGATTGACAGAAGACAACGTGTAGTAGTTGATGGGGAGGCTTCAAACTGGAAATCGGTATTGAGTGGGGTACCACAGGGATCAGTATTAGGACCTATATTATTCTTAATATATATCAACGATTTGGATGATGAAATAACAAGCAAGGTGTTGAAATTTGCGGATGATACAAAAGTGTTTAGAAGGATTAAAAGTGATGGAGATAGACAGCATTTACAAGATGATCTTGACAGTTTGATCAAATGGTCTGAAAAGTGGCAAATGCTGTTCAATTTTGGGAAATGTAAATGCCTCCACACAGGACATGGGAACGAAGAGGTAGAATATACAATGGGGGGTACTGTACTAAGTACTACTGAAAAAGAAAAGGACTTAGGGTTAACCATTAGTGCTGATATGAAGGTTTCAGAGCAGTGCGGAATTGCAGCTTCAAAGGGAAATCAAATCCTTGGATTAATTAGGCGAAACATAACGTATAAGGAAAAAGAGCTAATAATACCGCTGTACAAAACAATAGTTAGGCCTCATTTAGAATATTGTATTCAAGCGTGGAGGCCATATCGCAGGAAGGACATAGATATGCTAGAAAGAGTTCAGAGGAGAGCAACTAAAATGATACAAAAACTGAGGGATCTTAGTTACGAAATACGCCTAAAAAAATGCGGTTTAGCAACACTAGAGACCAGGAGATTGAGAGGAGATCAGATAGAAGTGTTTAAAATATTGAATGGTTATGAACATATTGATAGAAATATATTTGTTTCAATTAAGAAAGATAGAAGGACTAGAGGACATGAAGTTACATTAGCAAAGGAGCAGAGTAGATTAGACATAAGAAAGTTTTCATTTTCACAAAGGACTGTAAATGAATGGAACAGATTATCTGCTGATTGTGTGGGTGCTAGTAGCGTGAATATGTTTAAACATAAAATCGACACATACCTCAGACGGGCGGGATACACATAGATAAAAGTGTCGGACTCTCGATAAGCCAAAGGGCTTCCTTGTCCACCTGCCACCTAGAATTAATTCTCTGGGTGGCAATCTTGTTAAATCTTGTTAAATAATGCCATAATGACTCTCGTTCTTGTCCAATGTGGCATAGTTTAGTCTCTGCATTGATTAATTTTATATCTCTTATGAATTAATTAACCTATTTATATATTTATTTTATACCTACATGTACATTAGTTTAGTTAAATGAATTGGCAATGTCTTATTTCTACATAGAACTGTAACTAAGATCATTATTTTAGTAGAAATTTTATTTAATTACTGTAATTATTTGTATTTTACTAATATTAATTTTATAAGAATTTCTTTTAGAAAATGCATGTTTATTTAGCCATCATTATTATCTCTGTCTAGGTTTTACATGTTGTAAAGCGCCACGAACAATTTATAATTGGATATGGCGCTATATTAAATAAAATATATTATTATAACAAGTTTACAAACAAAAATGTTTTCTATAACACACACACACACACTCACGCATTAATTGTTCTTTGGATTTATCTATATTTCCTGTGACAGACCCATATGCAATTTTAATTGACCCTATATCATTAGATATGCTGCAGACCGTGTTATTTTTGCCTGCAGCGGCAACTGCAACCGACATCCATTCCTAAAGGGCTATGCCTGCACAGCATGTCCTGGCCACGGTTTGTGTTACATAGGTCTTTGTCGCAGAGGTGAGAGTTTCTGGCTGCTATGTTCGTTTTCTCTATGTTTGATATACACATTCATGGTAATAACATTTGGTACTTCAGTAACCCACGTTTTTTTATATCAGCTGTTGAGATTGTCGTAAAATAGTGTATGTGCGCAGTGCGACGGGTCCATATTAGCTTTGATTATTTGTTTAAACATTATTATATGTCACCAATTCTACTCGCGCAAACCATAACAGTAGGACTAATATATATATAACCATGGAGGAAGGATTCACCTTTCAGTGCATTGGGTGTTGGAAGGTGGAATGTCTGCAGAAGGAGATAGTTAGGTTGACAGATATTGTGAAGGGAATGGAGATGGTAATTAGCAAGGAGGCAGATCGAATGGAGAGAGACGACAGGTAGAGAGGTGAGAATACTGCAAGACTGAAGGAGAATAGCAGTGGCAAGAAAATTAAGGAAAGGAGATTGAGTGGAGGGAAGGTGATTGGAGGGGAAGAAATTGGAAAATCGACAACAGAGAAGCGTGAAGATGACAGGGTAGAAAGTGACCGTAGAGAAGGAGGAAGGGAAGATGGGACGGGAGAGGAGAGAAGAAAATGAGATGGGACGAAAGATGAAGGGTCGAAAGGAAGTGAGAGCAAATGTGATAGAAGAGAAGTCGATAAAAGGGACGCTGACAGGAGGAAAAGTGACAAGACAAAAGGCGTCAGGAAAGAATGGATCGGAAGAGAATGTGACAGGAGAGAAGACGACAGGGGTAAAAGACAACAACCAGACAGATGCAAACCGAAAAAGTAGCTATTCTAACGCAGTGATTGAAGGGGCAATGAGGAAAGAGAGGGTGTTTATGGGCGACTCCATTATGAGAAAGACGGACAAGACACTGAGTGAGGGGAAGGATGTCGTTGTTTGTCTACCGGGGGCTAGGATTGAAGATGTGACTGACAGGGTAGAGAAGGTATTGGGACATGGCATGGGGGGTCTATACTGGTACATGTAGGAACAAATAATGCAGACAGGGAGGGAACAACTGGGATACTACAGAAGTATAGACAGTTAGTGAGGAAGCTAAAGAAGACAAGAGTTGAACAGGTTATTCTGTCAGGAATGGGAGGAAGGGGGGCAACGTATAGAAACTGCAAGAGGAAGGCGATCAATGCACTAGTTGAGCAGATGTGTGAAGAAGAGGGGGTGGGATTCACAGATTTATGGGGATACTTTGTTGGGAGGGAAGATATGTACATGAGAGATGGCCTCCATCTTAGTGGAAAGGGGGCAGCAGTTTTCTCAGAGAACCTGCTGCGATCTGTTGACAGTGGGACAGGTTGCATCTATTTAAACTAGATTCGCAAGGGGGACTCACAAAAAAGCCTGACATTGGAGGCATAGATAAAGACAGCACAAATAAATCAGCAAAGAATAGTCTGGAAAACTCTTCTGAAGCTGGATATAAATGTGTTTGTTTAAATGCAAGGAGTATAGTAAACAAAAGAAATGAATTAAACATTATGGTAGAAGATATTGACCCTCACATAATAGGTATAACCGAATCCTGGACCACCACCGATATATCAGATGCCGAATTGGGACTGACAGCATATGTATGTTTAGGAAAGATAGAATAGGAAGAAAGGGAGGTGGAGTTATCTTTATATATTAAAGAATCTATCCAGGCTTATGAAATAAAATTAGAAAGAGAAGCAAATTGCGAAGAAACTGTTTGGTGTAACATAGTTACAGGAAATTTAATGTTAACAGTTGAGTTAGTTTATCGAAGTCCAAACATAAGCATAGAAGAGAATAAAAAAATACAAAACGCTATAAGGGAAGTAAGCAAACGGGACTGTATTATTATGGGGGATTTAAACCACTGCATATACAATGGAAATCTCTACAGAGTATGGGGAGTGAGGACCACAAGTTTTTAGTTCAAGAAGCTTTCCTTTCTCAACGTGTGCTAGAACCAACCAGGGGTGAGAATGTGTTAGACATAGTTTCGTCCTCAGAAAATGAATTCGTTGACAATGTCAAGATATGTGAGCGACTGGGGAGTAGTGATCACAACCAGATACATTTTACCATCAAAGTAAAATCAGAAAAGAACAGTTAAAAACAGTATAGGAGAAATTTCCACAAAGGAAGATATAACGACAGGAGGAAATATTTTACAAATATAGACTGGAATAACACACTAAAAATAAGACGGCAACAGAATGCTGGAATATATTAAAGAGTGAAATTAAGTGCATAGTCGATAAATTTGTACCCTTCAAAAACAAGGGAAACGGTCCAAAAAGAAACACTTATCGAAAGAAGCCATTAGAAAAATTAAGTATAAACAAATTATGTGGAAGTCATATAGATGTACTGGAAATGATGAAGACTACAACAGTTATAAAGAAGCACATAACCAAGCTACAGCTGAAATTAGAAATTCAAAGAGAAGCTATGAACAACAATTAGCTAGTAATATAAAACATGACAGCAAGAGTTTTTATGCGTATGTTCGAAGCAAACAGAAAGTTAAAGATAAGGTCGGTCCTCTAGAAGATAGTGCTGGAAATATAATATCAGAGGGATTCTTAATGGCAGAAGACCTGAATGAGTACTTTAGTTCAGTGTTTACCAGAGAAGATATTAGTTCACTGCCAGTACCAGAGGCTTAGTTCAAGGGGGCAGATTCAGACTATTTAGGACAATTAATTGTAACCCCGGAAATGGTAGCTAAGAAAACAAGGGCTATGAAGGATAATAAATCACCTGGAGTGGATGGGATTCCGCCCAAACTACTATTGGAAATTGTAGAACAAATTAGCGTACCCCTTGCAACAGTTTTCAATTTGTCATTAGAACAGGGAGTGGTTCCACTGGTTCAGGGCAGTGCGGATTTGCAGCTTCAAAGGGAAATCAAATCCTTGGATTAATTAGGCGAAACATAACGTCTAAGAAAAAAGATATAATAATACCGCTGTACAAAACAATAGTGAGGCCTCATTTAGAATATTGTATTCAAGCGTGGAGGCCATATCGCAGGAAGGACATAGATATTCTAGAAAGAGTGCAGAGGAGAGCAACTAAAATGATACCAAAACTGAGGGATCTTAGTTATGAAATACGCCTACAAAATGCGGCTTAACAACACTAGAGACCAGGAGATTGAGAGAAGATCAGATAGAATTGTTTAAAATAATGAATGGTTATGAAAATATTCATAGAAATATTTTTTTCTCAGTTAAGAAAGATAGAAGGACTAGAGGACATGAAGTTACATTAGCAAAGGAGCAGTTTAGATTAGATATAAGAAAGTTCTCATTTTCACAAAGGACTGTAAATGAATGGAACAGATTATCTGCTGATTGTGTGGGTGTTAGCAGCGTGAATATGTTTAAAAATAAAATCGACACATACCTCAGAAGGGCGGGATACACATAGATAAAAGGGTCAGAATCTCGATAAGCCAAAGCGCTTTTTTGTCCACCTAGAGTTAATTCACTGGGTGGCAATATTGTTAAATCTTGTTAAATATGTATATATATATATATTTACATAATACATATGTATACATATGATATGTATATACGTATATATATATATTGTATTTCTTTATATATTTTTATATAATATGGCATGCAGGCTGGTATATCTTAAATTACGCAATGGTATCATAAAAGAGTACAGTTTCACACATTATTCAGCACATGTCAATTTTTTTTAACATATTGACCATATACGCTATATATATTGACCATGTACGCTTAGGTTCATATTGTATTTAATAATTACACAGCTAACAAATATAACTCGGTGGCAGCCACCTGCGCTAAAACTGTTTTGAAATTATTACCTCGACATTCCCAACGACACGTAAAATATTTGAAAACAATATGGATATATGGGTACACAAACATACAGAGTAACAAACAAACAAACACAGAATCGTATCGTTATATAATGTAGAAGTGCATTTACATAATTATGTTCCACTAGATGGGTGCAACGAGATATCTCTCTCGCCATACGTGATTACGGCAAACCTACCCGTATATAATTCTTAACATGTTTATGGACTTTGCAATCCTACGCGACCATTCGTTAAATTGCGAATGTGTTACGTGTTTTTCTAACGTTGTCTCCTAATTCCTCTTCCACATTGCACTCCACATGGCAATTGCGGTAAGCATATTCGTGAGGACTAATATATTCGTTAGACAGAATTACAATTTGACCACCATGTTGTATAACACATACATTTTTTTCAAAGGTAGACACACGAAGGATACGTTTGCTGGTTCCTTGCATGTGAGACCTATTAGCGCAGAAGAAACCAGGTGCATTCTTCATGGTGATTATCTATGCACCAGAGCTGAGCTGCGAATATAAAATAAGAATACCTAGGTTGAGATCGATACTTTGTAGTCTTGAATTCGAGAACTAGTCTTAGGTAGTGCCGCTATTGCACTATGCTGTGCCCATTTAGAAACCGAGGCTGTTTGTTTTAATGTGTGATATTATAACGGTCTTTATACTACAACAAATACCGTGAATATATAAGGTATACTGCTCTTCACGTTGCGTTTAATAAGCCGGAAACAGTGTTTGCAATTTCAACGTCGCGCGATCCAGATGTTCTAATTGTCAATAAAACATAACTTGAAAACAACATCTGTTGACACTGATAAAGAATTGGCAGTTATTGCTTTGACATTGGCTTATTCTCACGATCCAGCTCAAACTGGGACCACGTACAACTCGTTCAGACAACTTCAAGTTAATAATTACTGCCTCTTCGTATTCCTAGTAACGTAACAGCTAACATCGTTTTAAAAGCATCCTTTTATGTATGTAAGATGGCGGGTCTTATATAATCGTTCGTTTGGTTTGCCTTTCAGTACTTTCTGATAATTTGCAAATCATTGATGTTAAACTCACTGGTCTGTAGTTCTCTGACTTGTTTCTCGAACATTGTTTAAATAACGGTGTAATGTTTGCTTCTTTTCATTCTAAAGGAACCACTCCCTCTTCTAATGATAAGTTGAAAACTGTTACAAGCGGTATAATAATTTGTTCTACAATTTCCAATAATAGTTTCAGTGGAATCCCATCCACTCCAGGTGATTTATTATCCTTCACAGTCCTTATTTTCTTAGATACCACTTCCGGGGTTACAATAACTGATTCCGCCCCCTTGAACTTAGCCTCTGGTACTGGCAGTGAACTAATATCTTCCTGGGTAAACACCGAATTAAAATACTCATTAATTTCTTCCGCCATTAAGAATCCCTCTGATAATATATTTCCAGCACTACCTTCTAGAAGACCGACCTTATCCTGAACTTTCTGTTCGCTCCGAACATATGCATAGAAACTCTTGCTGTCATGTCTTATATTACAGGCTAATTTGTGTGCATAGCTGCTCTTTAAATTTCTAATTTCAGTTGTAGCGTGGTTAAATGCGTCTTTATAAATGTTGTAGGTAGGTAGGTAGGTAGGTAGGTAGGTGGGTAGGCTTTATTTAGAATTGTATCAACCATACATACAAACATAAACAATCAGTAAAACAATCGACACAATGATATACAATTCCAGGTTAAGTTTACAATGCAAATTAAGGCTGTAACGAGTTTGTTTTAATTATTCCAATGTAAGATAATAATGATTAAGTAAACTAGTCGCCGTCATCCCCAAAATAACTATTATCAACAATGCTTTCACGTGTAGTGTGTTGGTTACGTTGCTATAATTAATAGAACATATATGTAAATGTAATAACAGTAATATTAGATGATAAATGTTCACATAAGTAGTCTTGCAAAAAACATGTGGTTATGCCATGCTTCAGCAATTGTATAATACCTAAGTAGAATAACATTATATCAACCACATATGTCAGACGTTTCGGGATCTAATGAGATTAAACTAGAACACCATACCCCCTTACAACATTTACCTTTAATGATAATATACAACTATTTAAAGTTGGTTTATTTTATATAACACTTGGAATTGTATTCCAGATCATCGGACCTTTACATAGCAAACTGTTCGAAGATCTTTGAGTAGAACTGATGATAGGACGTATATTACAGGTTTGTCTTGTTTTGTAAAAGTGAATGTCATAGGTAAATATAAAAATATCCGATAATGAATGTGGCAGACTCCCGTGGACATAATTATATATACATTTTCCAACTTCAATTTTATAAATATCGTTCAATTTTATTAAATTAAAACATGTAAATTAGGGATGTGAATGTTCCCAATAGTTTGTTTTGAGAATGGAACGAAGTATTTTTTTGCATAATGAATATTTTTTTAGTACGAGGTTTGTATGGGGATCCCCACAAAATGATTCTGTATGTCAAGTATGGGTAAACTAAAGTGCAATAAATTGTTTTAAGTGTAGCTACTGGAAGGTAACGGTTAACTTTATTAATTATGTATAAAGCACTAGTTAGCATGCTTTTGCATGCATTTATATGTTCTTGCCAATCAAGTCTGTCATCTATATGTAGGCCTAGAAATGTTATACATTTTGTTCGCTGAATTATGTTATTAGCTATCGATAATAATAATTATTTGTTCTAAGCAGGACGAGATCTAGAAAATAACATGCAGTAGTCTTGTAGTCTTCACAATTTCCAGTACGTCTATATGAATTCCATATCACTTGTTTGTACTTAATTTTTCTAATGGCTTCTTTCGATGAGTGTTTCTTTCTGGACCGTTTCTCTTGTTTTTAAGGGAACAAATTTATCAACGGTGCACTCAAATTCACTTTAACATATTACATCCTTCTGCTGCTGTCGTATTCTTCAGTGTGTTATTCCAGTCTATGTTTGCTAAGTATTTCCTCATTTCCTTATACATTTTCCAGTACTGCTTTTTACTATTCCTTACTGATTTTATTTCGATGGTAAAATGTATCTGGTTGTGATTACTACACCCCAGTGGCTCACATATATTGACATGGTCAACCAATTCATTCTGTGAAGACAAAACTATGTCAACCACATTCTAACCCCTCGTTGGTTGTAGTACATGTTGAGAAAGCACATGCTAAAAAAGTGGTCCTCACTCGCTGTACTCTGTAGAGATTTCCATTGTATATGACCATGGTTAAAATCCGTCATAATAATACAGTCCCGTTTGCTCACTTCCCTTTTTTGCGTTTGTACTTCTTCATTCTCTTCTATGCTTATGTATGGACTTCGATTAACTAATCCAACCGTTAAGGCTGAGTTTCCTGTAACTATGTTCACCAAACTGCTTCTTTGCAATCTACTTGTCTTTCTAATTTTATTTCATAAGCCTGGATAGATTCTTTAATATGTAAAATAACGCCACCTACCCTTCTTCCTATTCTATCTTTCCTAAACATTACATAGCCTGTCAGACCCAATTGAATTGTTACAAAATAAGATTGTTTTATGACTGCTATCTTAAATGTAAATGTAGCTGTTATATTACTTCAAGCATTTTCTCATAAATATCCTTGACAAAAAGTTGATTGTGGTGGCTAGTTCCACATATTCGGGCACACGAAATTGTATAATGACAAAGCTACTTAAAGGCAATCATCTTAGACCGTCTCACATTCACATAGGTGTTAATTTAGACCACATGGAAAGGTGGTGTTGGCGGCTACAAATACATATTTGGAACACGAAGACGAAGAAAAGTGAAGCATCTTAGATTACAAAAGCTGACTCCAATGCTGCTATGTGTGCTAACAAGTGGCGAATGTAAAATACACACACATGGGAGAAGTGTTTGTATTTGTTAACGACACCAAAGCGATGATAGATCAAATAGGAAGAGCGGTATATAACAGATGGGACATATGCCAAATAACATTACATACCCCTGTCGACAGAGGGTACGGAATTCTACCCAAAGACATATTTCTATCCAGCATAATTACTTTTAGTTGAACACTAAGTGTTGTTAACTTAGTTGTGCCAGTTCTTATATATTGCTAACGTTTGTGGCAATATTATATGTATGTCGTACGAGATATAGTTTCACAAGGTATGTTAAATAAAGGTTTGTGGCAATATTATATGTATGTCATACGAGATATAGTTTCACAGGGTATGTTAAATAAAGGTTTGTGGCAATATTATATGTATGTCGTACGAGATACAGTTTCACAAGATATGTTAAATACAGGTTTGTGGCAATATTATATGTATGTCGTATGATATATAGTTTCACAAGGTATGTTAAATAAAGGTTTGTGGCAATATTATATGTATGTCGTACGAGATATAGTTTCACAAGGTATGTTAAATAAAGGTTTGTGGCAATATTATATGTATGTCGTATGAGATATAGTTTCACAAGGTATGTTAAATAAAGGTTTGTTGCAATATTATATGTATGTCGTACGAGATATAGTTTCACAAGGTATGTTAACTAAAGTTATGCAATTGAACAATTTTGTCTTGCAAAAAAGTCCTCAGAAAAGGCGTTAGCACACAAAACGCATATTATTATCAGTAACTGTAGTATCAAGAATGACTAAAAATGGTCAAGCTTGCGGTGATATTGCTAGTGAAACCATCACTTTCTTACTGAACTAGAACCATGTATTGAACGATATATTTTATTTATGTGTGTGGAACAGTTATGATGGTGTTGTGTTTTTAAAAAATTCTTCCAAAATTCATCATGAGTAGTGCCCCATTGACAAATAACGAAGACAGCTTTTGGCGTGTTGTATGCATCCTGATTACCGATGTGCCCAACAAACTTCGTTCTATGTCTAAGCACAAATTCCTGGCACTGTATAATGTATCATGGGGCGATAACCAGCCGTCAGGAGCATTCTTCGTCGTCAATTTCAACACAACGCGTACGCTTCGACACATCGTTTACACTATTAGCCAGGGTAACACAGAACCGTTTGACTCAACAGCTGTGCTTGCATGTCTGCTGTTCTCGGGAACTGGAATTCTGCTGCCGTCGCCTGGACGTGGTGGTTCGAAAACACATCCCATTGAAGACAGTGAACGTGTCAATGAACTGTGCGAGGTGCGAAATGAGTTGGCCCTCGCCACTACAGCGTCTTTACCGCGAACAAACTTCACCCATAAGTTGTCATCGTTAAACACCATCTACGCTCAACAGCGCTGCATCTCATATTGATGAGACAGTGGGCAAGACATTCCATTGTCACTGCGGAATGTGTCCTTCCCCAGCGACAGCTTGCTGCCGAGAAACAAAGATATGTTTCCCTTGACTGTGCAGTGCAGATATTAGACCATAGCTTGTAGAATCACGAACAACGATTGCAGAAACAATCAGATAGCTGCTGTCAAATGAACCCGCTCGTCTAGAGAAATATAATTTCATTTATTAAAAAAATCTTCGGACGTATCTTCGTAAGGTTGTATGATTGAGGTTTTCATTTTGAGGACTGTTAGCGGGCCCACCACAGTGGTTCGTGCTGGATTGAATTGTGCGAATTTCACTATGTGAATTTCATATCTCGCCGGGTTCAAAATATTTGTTTTTTTAATTCATCTTAAAAATCAATAATGCTATCTACTTAAATTATATGTATTACGGGATGTACACATTTTTAGTAAGTTTCACTGTATTGTAGTTTGTACACATATACAAGATGCCTTCAAATGGAAGTACTGCTAAGAGAAAAATTATAGATCATTTCTTTATAGCATTTCTATTTAATTGTGAAGCAAAAACTATGTTATAAATGGTCACAAGTTTGTATGGTTTTATTTTACACCACATTTGGTGGACATACGCAAGCTATGCCAAGTATGCGTTCACAATTTATTAAAATTGTACTTTATTTATTGGATATTGCAAGATAAAAACAGCAGCAAGGTCAAGACGTGTTTCAGCTGCAAAAGCGACAACAACAGCATGACCTGTGTGTGTCTCAGCTGCAAGAGCAGCAACAACAGAAAGATCAACATATGTATCGCTTACAAGAGCAACAACAGCAGCTAGATCAAACTGCAAATTCAAGATGTGTCTCAGCTGGAAGGGCAACAACAGCAGCAAGGTCAATATGTGTTTCAAATGCAATAGTAGCAACAACATTATGACCTGTGTGTGTCTCAGCTGCAAGAGCAGCAACAACAGGAAGATCAACATATGTTTCGCATACAAGAGCTACAACAGCAGCAAGGTCGAAAAGTATCTCAGCTGCACGAGTAACAACAACAACAAGATCAACATATGTCTCGCATACAAGAGCAACAACAGCAGCTAGGTCAAAAGTATCTCAGCTGCAAGAGCAACAACAACAGCAAATTCAAGATGTGTCTCAGCTGGAAGAGCAACAACAGCAGCAAGGTCAAGATGTGTTTCAAATGCAATAATAGCAACAACAGTATGTGTCTCAACTGCAAGCGCAGCAACAACAGGAAGATCAACTTATGTCTGGCATACAAGAGCAACAACAGCAGCAATGTAGAGAAGTGTTTCAGCTGCAAGAACAACAACTGCAGCAAGGTCGATATGTATCTCATATGGAAGGACGGCAGCAAAGACACGGCGAAGATATTTGTCAGCTGCAAGATCAACATATGCCAAAGGCAAAATGTAAATCCTGGCTTTCCGTTTGGTAGTTGCTTCTTCGCGGATATTAAACCAGACGTAATAAACCACATATCAGTAATTATTGTCATACAAAACAGTAACATTACAATTATTATCCAATATAACTGCCAATTTATATAAGCATACACGCTCATTTCTTGCAGATACACTCTAAGTTACTTTGGTGTAATCCAATGGTTCTGATAATTAAGTAAGTCATCCGTGTTTATTTGAAAATGCCCTATATAACTTCTTAATGATTCAATACGGTTTACATTTATTTGACATTGCATTAGTAAGACCCAGTGAAACTTCGTTAATAAAGACGTTATTACTCCAGATTCACCAATAATTAAAACTCATATCATTTCACAATTCGTTTGTTCTTCGAAGCAAGGGTGTCCATATATTTTGTCGTAATTTAGGGTTGTTTTTTACTGATCGATAAGTAAGTAAGCTAGCAAGTAAGTACGTAAGTAAGCAAGTAAGTAAATACATAATTTATTTCCAACAACAATTCAAGAATACACATTCCTTTATTACAATATACACCATGTGAAAGTGGATGTACAAAAGTGATTAAATCTATGCGGTGGATTCGAAGGTTTGATGGTCAATGGTCAGTCAGATGTGTGCTCGGATGTTCAAGCACGTACATTACAGTATACGGTTGATGATTGGATCTGGATGCGCACATTATTGAGTCGATTCGTTTAATCATGCAGACCTGTGCGCCCGATCTTACAGTTTTCAGTATCCTCAAAGCTATTTTCAGTATTCCTGACTAACTTTCAGTAACGCGTTTACCCTGAGAAATAAACACTTGCATAATATTCATACGCTTTGGGCGATCGAAAAACTTTACAGAAGCCATAGGAGTTGTCTTCCGCGGCAACAATGCATGGCCATTGCTTGGTGTATAGTGCTCTAAACTGCTGAAGTTGCGCACGCGCACGTTTCTTCGATGTCGATGGCGCAGGATCGATTTTCCGCTTCCTCGAATCACCATTCCCGTCCTTCGTTGTCGTCAAAATGGCGATCCGTTCCCGCGGGCTAAGATTTTCGTTGAGTGCTCGTTATCGGGCATAACGAGAATAATGCGGGTATTCAATGCGTAACATGCGCATCGGATCGCTTTAGCTGTTAGTGGACAAGTGCTAACTTATACGAAAGGTGGCGCCACATTTTACACGAGAACAAATTACCGTATTTTTTCGGACCGGCGATTCCGTAGCAAAACTAACAAATCCGTATTCCCGTATTCAGCGTTCGATTCCGTAACAAATACGGAAGAATACGGAGGGTGCACAGGTCTGCGAGTCCGAGTTATGTTGCGCCACATTGGTCGGTCACCCGCCGCCCTGTTCCAGCATCCAGGAAGTTCTTTAGGAATGCGTTTAGTGTGTCATTAATGTGTTATTCTTCCTCCTCCGCGAGAGTGGGTCCCGTTTTCCAGCCACTTTAAAATGTCGTATTTGGCATACGTGTGTCTGGCATTCTGCCCACATGCCCAATATACATCTCAGCTGTGTCTGGTTCAGGTTTGCGTATATGATTGGCAAGCCATCCTGGATGAGCACCTGATATTTTGTCCTTGATCTTCAGCAACGTAGAGAACTAATGTGAATGCGGTTTAGCTTCTTTCGCATGGCGCTGGATCACTATCAGTGTCTAGCTCGCGTAGAAAAATGATGGTATGACAGCTGCTCTGTAGAAGTTCAGTTTAGTTTTGTACGCAAGCTTATTCCTTTGCGCTTCTAAATTGGGATTCGGAGTCTACCACAACCCACACTTTCTTTGGCAATCTTTCAATTTATCCCATCGTCAATATGAACAACCTGGGAGAGTATTGTTGCCAAAGTCGGCGAACATACAGCTATCATGTTCTGGTCGCCAGTAACATTTTATATTCTGCTCGACGTAGAACATTCCTGAAGGAAGCTGATACAACACATGTTTTATTTACTGACTTTAAGTCCATTATTATTATTACATTCAGAAGATAAGAAGTTCACGCACCAATAAATATATGACTGTGATACGCCATTCACTGCACAATCCGCAGCAAACAGGACGTCACGTAATGTCTATATTTGTAAACGGGTGCTGGCCTGGAGACGTCTAAAATTCGGCAGTTTGTCAACTGTGTGATATCTGATTTCGATGCCAAGGGCATCATTATGCAAGGCGTCTGTGAGAATAACAGAAAACATCATACTAATAGTCCAGTGGCTCAAACAGTAGACCTTGTCATGTCTCTCTAAAATAATTTCTTTGCATTTGATTAGTCCATGTCATCTAGTAACGAAATCCACTGGGTGTGGACTTAACAACCCGTTCTCAACGAATTTACTTAGGAAGGTGATCTTTGGGTCTAGGTTTTGGGGGCAAGGAATCTATTTCTGATTTTTTCATAAAGATTCGTTGAGTTTTTATTGCAGAACAATTCAAATGGCTGGCAAATTGACTGCCGAAATGCAAAAATGCTTTAAAATGCCATAATTTAGGACCTAGTTGACATAGAACGACGATATTGGTGTCTGGATATAGGTTTTTGGGGTCACGGATCCCGATTCTGGTGTATTCATGACGGTTTGAGGAATCCCTATGTGGCCAAATGATCATATGTCCTCCAAAATGGATGTCTGAAGGCCACATATCTGAAGCCAACAACTATTGTTGGTATTTGTCTGTTGACACAAAATGATCAAATTGAAACGGACATATCAAATGAATAAGCTATTTATTGATTACAATTCATTATGAACTCCTCAACGGATTGGCATTAAACATATATATAAAGATATTATTTTTATTACGAAAATATTACTTCGACCTCATGATAGAGCACATCAGGTAGCTGTAACCAACACTATCCAAGTACAGTACAACTATTGGGTGATCAACTGGACACATCAGGTAGCTGTAACCAACACTATCCAAGTACAGTACAACTATTGGATGACCAACTGGACACATCAGGTAGCTGTAACCAACACTATCCAAGTACAGTACAACTATTGGGTGATCAACTGGACACATCAGGTAGCTGTAACCAACACTATCCAAGTACAATACAACTATTGGATGACCAACTGGACACATCAGGTAGCCGTAACCAACACTATCCAAGTACAGTACAACTATTGGGTGATCAACTGGACACATCAGGTAGCCGTAACCAACACTATCGAAGTACAGTACAACTATTGGGTGATCAGCTGGACACATCAGGTAGCCGTAACCAACACTATCCAAGTACAGTACAACTATTGGGTGATCAACTGGACACATCAGGTAGCTGTAACCAACACTATCCAAGTACAATACAACTATTGAATGACCAACTGGACACATCAGGTAGCCGTAACCAACACTATCCAAGTACAGTACAACTATTGGATGACCAACTGGACACATCAGGTAGCTGTAACCAACACTATCCAAGTACAGTACAACTATTGGGTGATCAACTGGACACATCAGGTAGCTGTAACCAACACTATCCAAGTACAATACAACTATTGGATGACCAACTGGACACATCAGGTAGCCGTAACCAACACTATCCAAGTACAGTACAACTATTGGGTGATCAACTGGACACATCAGGTAGCCGTAACCAACACTATCCAAGTACAGTACAACTATTGGGTGATCAGCTGGACACATCAGGTAGCCGTAACCAACACTATCCAAGTACAGTACAACTATTGGGTGATCAACTGGACACATCAGGTAGCCGTAACCAACACTATCCAAGTACAGTACAACTATTGGGTGATCAACTGGACACACCAGGTAGCTGTAACCAACACTATCCAAGTACAGTACAACTATTGGGTGATCAACTGGACACACCAGGTAGCTATAACCAACACTATCCAAGTACAGTACAACTATTGGGTGATCAACTGGACACAATTATACCACAAAATATACCAAAACGTCTTCATTATGTGCCTCATTAACACTATGGCACAATTACTCATGATCCTCGTTAGACTCATCAATAACATACTGATTTTCATCTGACACATCCTCGTCTTCTTCATCCTCAGTAGACGCCTCCTTCCTGTAGGCACAAAAGATGGTGCATTCGGTTTGGCATTCAGTACATCCGCAGTTGTTGCCTTTACAGGGTCGCTCAGACTCACAACCGCATCGTATGAGCTTGAGTACAGACTCAGGAGCTAGGCGTACTCCCCCAGCAACAGTGCGAGGATCTAGGGCTTTGTTGGCCTGGTCTGCCTCCCATCCCAACTTTACTGGGTTGAGGGGAGGTGGGTCCGATTCTAGGGCTCCATGTCATTGTGCAACCGGGTAATGGCATCTAAGCACATTCTGAACAAATGCCTGAGTTGTTGGTGGGAGAGAGCATAGTTTGGGGGCAGAGACAGTACTCGTTCCAGTTTTCTGCGCCCACATGCAGCACCCTGACAACACTCTGTCATGGAATCACACTTCAGTTTGCCACCATAACATACAACCAATGCAGTTGCCTCCCTCCCGATCTGCTCCATATTACCGTCAACTTTACCGATAGTATCGAGTTCCAATCCCTTCTTTGCTACTGATATGGCAGTTACCTTTCCAACTCCGTAAGTGGCCACCACAATATCACATCCACTTATGGCATTCAATGCAAGAACCTATGAGATGATATCGGAGTGCTTCATCACAGTTACTGGGTGTCAACACATGTTCGGCCATGGATGTGGGACTGCATGGTTTTGGGCTGCGTAACGGTGGAGAACTAGCGCAAAAACATCCTTTTCGTCAGCAACGACGGAGACCCTTGCCTGTGGATCCTGGCCAATGAAAATGGCCTGCTGGGTCATGGTGATATCTGTCTCATGAGGTTGTTTTCGCCCTTTGAACACTTGAGTCGGAACTACGTCTTCTCCGATCACCTCAAGGTAATGTCCTATGTGGCATTGTTGAGGAAGTCGTTATCGTTCAGGATTTGTTCACATAGCAAGTGGTTCTATCAAACGTCAGGTGCACGTCGCTTTCAAAGAGTTTGGAGGTCAACCAGGCTTTGAAGCCTTGAACAAACATCTGGACTGAGCCCTTTGCAGGCCAATGAATTATCCAGAGAGCAGCGGAGACATCAATGACCACAGCAGTCGGAGAGTCCCAAGCCCTCAATGTGACTTCCACAGCAAGGTTTTTTAGCATTGATTTGCCGGTCGCCACTCTCATGTTCCCAAGCGGATTGAACATGGAGAGTGGATAGGCTGCCAACTCGGTTGATTGAGAGCACTTGCGGTAAGTCGAACTAATGTGGTCTTATATACCTCCTGCATGTTACAAATCTTCACGAAAGCTAGACTGATATCAAGCTACACACATAATTATATTAACCACAAAGGGGAATGTTTGTTATCCAGATGTGTGAGGAAGAGGGCGTGGGATTCATAGATTTATGGGGGTACTTTGTTGGGAGAGAAGATATGTACATGAGAGATGGCCTCCATCTAAGTGGAAAGGGGGCAGCAGTATTCTCAGAGAATCTGCTGCGATCTGTTGACAGTGGGACAGGTTGCATCTATTTAAACTAAATTCGCAGGGGGGACTCGCAGAGAAGCCTGAAACTGGAGGCATAGATAAAGGCAGCAAAAATAATTCAGCAAAGAACAGTCTGGAAAACTGTTCTGAAGCTGGGTATAAATGTGTTTGTTTAAATGCAAGGAGTATAGTAAACAAAAGAAATGAACTAAACATTATGGTAGAAGATATTGACCCTCACATAATAGGTATAACCGAATCATGGGCAACCACCGATATATCAGATGCCGAATTGGGACTGACAGGATATGTAATGTTTAGGAAAGATAGAATAGGAAGAAGGGGAGGTGGAGTTATTTTATATATTAAAGAATCTATCCAGGCTTATGAAATAAAATTAGACAGAGAAGCAGATTGCGAAGAAGCTGTTTGGTGTAACATAGTTACAGTTTAACCATGGGCATATAAAATGGAAATCTCTACAGAGTATGGGTAGTGAGGACCACAAGTTTTTAGTTTTAGTACAAGATAGTTTCCTTTCTCAACATGTGCTAGAACCAACCAGGGGAGAGAATGTGTTAGACTTAGTTTTGTCCTCACAGAATGAATTAGTTGACAATGTTAAATTATGTGAGCCTCTGGGAAGTAGTGATCACAACCAGATACATTTTACCATCAAAGTAAAATCAGAAAGAAATAATAAAAAGCAGTTGAGGAGAAATTTCCACAAAGGAAGATATAAGGAAATGAGGAAATATTTAGCAAAGATAGACTGGAATAATACACTGAAGAATAAGACAGCAACAGAATGCTGGAATATCTTAAAGAATGAAATAGAGTGCATCGTAGATAAATTTGTTCCCTTCAAAAAACAAGGGAAACGGACCAGAAAGAAATACTTATCGAAAGAAGCCATTAGAAAAATTAAGTATAAACAAATGATGTGGAAGTCATATAGACGTACTGGAAATGACGAAGACTACAACATTTATAAAGAAGCACTAAACCAAGCTACAGCTGAAATTAGAAATTCAAAGAGAAGCTATGAACATAAATTAGCTTGTAATATAAAACATGACAGCAAGAGTTTTTATGCGTATGTTCGAAGCAAACAGAAAGTTCAGGATAAGGTCGGTCCTCTAGAAGATAGAGCTGGAAATATAATATCAGAAGGATTCTTAATGGCTGAAGACCTAAATGAGTATTTTAGTTCAGTGTTTACCAGAGAAGACACTAGTTCACTGCCAGTACCAGAGGCTAAGTTCAAGGGGGCAGAATCAGACTATTTAAGACAGTTAATTGTAACCCCAGAAATGGTAGCTAAGAAAATTAGGGCTATGAAGGAAAATAAATCACCTGGAGTGGATGGTATTCCACCCAAACTACTAGTGGAAATTGTAGAACAAATTAGCATACCGCTTGCAACAGTTTTCAACTTGTCATTAGAAGAGGGAGTGGTTCCTTTAGAATGGAAAGAAGCAAACATTATACCGTTATTTAAAAAAGGTTCGAGAAACAAGTCAGAGAACTATAGACCAGTGAGTTTAACATCAGTGATTTGTAAATTATTAGAAAGACTAATTAAAGATCACATGGTGGATTTTCTTGTTAAACATAACTTGATAAACCCATCTCAACATGGGTTTCTAAAAGCGAGGTCATGCTTAACAAATATGTTATGTTTTTTGGAAGATATCACTAAGTGGGTAGATGATGGATCACCAGTAGATATCATCTACTTAGATTTTCAAAAAGCTTTCGACAAAGTGCCACATCAGAGATTACTGCTTAAACTAAAAGCCCATGGCATAGGAAATGGTATAATTAACTGGATAGAAAAATGGCTGATTGACAGAAGACAACGGGTAGTTGTTGATGGGGAGGCTTCAAACTGGAAATCAGTTTTGAGTGGGGTTCCACAGGGATCAGTACTGGGACCTATATTATTCTTAATATATATAAACGATTTGGACGATGATATAGCTAGCAAGGTGTTGAAATTTGCAGATGATACAAAAGTGTTTAGAAGGATTAAAAGTGATGGAGATAGACAGCATTTACAAGATGATCTTGACAGGTTGATCAAATGGTCTGAAAAGTGGCAAATGTTGTTCAATTTTGGGAAATGTAAATGCCTCCACACAGGACATGGGAACGAATATGTAGAATATACAATGGGGGGAACTGTACTAAGTACTACTGTAAAAGAAAAAGACTTAGGGCTGACAATTAGTGCTGACATGAAGGTTTCAGAGCAGTGTGGAATTGCAGCTTCAAAGGGAAATCAAATCCTTGGATTGATTAGGCGAAATATAGCATATAAAGAAAAAGAACTAATAATACCGCTGTACAAAACAATAGTTAGGCCTCATTTAGAATATTGTATACAAGCGTGGAGGCCATACCGCAAGAAGGACATAGATATGCTAGAAAGAGTACAGAGGAGAGCGACTAAAATGATACCAAAACTGAGGGATCTTAGTTATGAAAAACGCCTAAAAGAATGTGGTTTAACAACACTAGAGACCAGGAGATTGAGAGGAGATCAGATAGAAGTGTTTAAAATATTGAATGGTTATGAAAATATTGATAGAAATATGTTTTTTTCAGTTAAGAAAGATAGAAAGACTAGAGGACATGAAGTTACATTAGTAAAGGAGCAGTGTAGATTAGACGTGAGAAAGTTCTCATTTTCACAAAGGACTGTGAATGAATGGAACAGATTATCTGATGATTGTGTGGGTGCTAGTAGTGTGAATATGTTTAAAAATAAAATCGACACATACCTCAGAAGGGCTGGATATATGTAGATAAAAGGGTTGGACTCTCGATAAGCCAAAGGGCTTCCTTGTCCACCTGCCATCTAGAGTTAATTCTCTGGATGGCAATCTTGTTAAATCTTGTTAAATCTGTTGTCTCCGTCGCGTAAATTACAGGGAAATGCCATGCAAGTTATGCGTGTGAAAACTCATTCCCATTCAATGTTTTATCTTGTCTAATGCAGTAGTACATTCAGTATTAACGGGACTAACATGTCCCATGCAAAGTGCTCGAAAAAATTCACACATCACACCAAGACGGTATTTTCAAGTGCACTCTTTCGGAGGGTAATGGCGGTTGGATCCTTGATGTGGTCTTACCCCAAATAAATAGATGTCCTGCATGCTACAAATCTTAACGAAAGCTAGACTGATATCAAGCTACACACATAACTAGATTAACCACAAAGGGGATTTGTTACCCTTTTGTCTACGTCACGTAAGTTACAAGAAAATGCCAGGTAGGTTACGCGTGTGAAAATTAATTCCAATTTGATGTTTTATCTTGACTTACGCAGTAGTATATTAAGTATTCACGGGACCAACACGTCCCATGTCAAAGTGTTCGAAAAAATTCACACATCACACCAAAACGGTATTTTTAGTGCACTCTTTCGGAGGGTAATGGCGGATGGATCCTTAATGTGGTCTTACCCCGAATAGATGTCCTGCATGTTACACGTCTTCACGAAAGCTAGACTGATATGAGCTACGCACATAACTAGATTAATCACAAAAGGGAATGTTTGTTACCCTTTTGTCTCCGTCACGTAAGTTACAAGTACATACCAGGTAGGATACGCGTGTGAAAATTCATTCCCATTTGATGTTGTATCTTGTCTAACGCAGTAGTACATTCAGTGTCGTGATCAAGATGCTCCACATAGTGGTTCATAAAGAGACTGACAAAGAATTTAGAAATGACCTAACATTTTGATATGCCATCCCGTTTAGATGTTTTCACTCGTCTCATTGTAAAGTAATTTTCCTAAGAAGCAAACCGATATAATATCAGCTTCAAAAGGCTAGCTCTTTTGTAAAACTATCGCTGTTGTTTTGGTTATCATCACAGAAACAAATTAGTAATATAATGCTTTCCTCAGATTGATTAGCACTTGATGATGTATTAATGTGTTTGACTTTTCTTGCACTCGCAAAAACAATGTTCCCAACAATTTAAATTGGCTTTGATCATTTACTAAATGTAACGACCAATACAAGTAATGTCGATGGCATTTGCAAAAGCTAAAGAAGCTGCAGATGGAAATTAGAGTATGTCCGAAAATCAGCATAAAAGACCTGTTTGAGGCTGAGCGGCCAGACATGACGACACCTGTCAGAAGCTTATTAGTTGTCTGTGGTGGCATCGGTAAAGCTTGCTGACTTTGCACATTGTAAGTCAGTGGTTGCGCAAAGAATTATAATGTAGTAATCATGATTTATAAAAGTCAGTAATCGTGATTGCTTAATCGTGTTATGGTGTGGTTTCCACTTGACCACTGGTACTCAGTTGAGTTGTGATTTCCCCTTGACCACTGGTATTCGGTTGTCGTGTTGTTACTCTTGCCATAACCGTAGGCCATGTTACCACGCTGACAGAGTCAGTGACAGTGGTATCATCTGAAGGTCATCATCACATTTAAATGATTATCATATCATAATATTATTATGTTAAATTGGTGGCTTCTGTTAAAATATTATACTTTATTTGTTGCTAGCATACTATGCAATGAATTAAATTGTCATTTCTGGAATGTCACAAAAGTATGTTTCTATTAATCGCAAGAACGTTTCTCAAATCGTGTTCTTTTTATAAAACAGCGAAAGTTGTTTAGAATATCAACATTCTCTGCAAACACAGGTATTGATATTCCGTTGGCATACTCGGTTGTGGGCAATAGGCATCTTTTATGAGATATGAACTTCGGTGGTTTTTATTCTTAAGTACTTCACTCAAATCAACTTCCCCAAAAGTTTGTTTGCACAACTTTGTCAGAATATGTATTACATATTTAGCACAGAGACATCTTAATTAAAGTGTTCCATTTGGACGGCAGAGAATTTCTGTGCGTGGAACTGCGTGTTATCTTTGTTGAACATATGTACGACCACGACTTCGACTAAGATTCGTTGGGGACGCACATAGACATGTTTGGTTATTTGCTCTCTTGCTAGTGCAACGATAATTAGCGCCATGCCTCTCTGTCAACACAAGGTCCTATGTACTTATTACAATGAATGCAATGAAACACAACTGATGACTGAAGCTACTAGGCGCTCTGTGAAGGACGACGCAGAGACTGCAACACAATTAATCTCCCGAATGGCGGATCTACACTACAAAAAGTAGTGTTGTGTTTAGTCAGAGGAAATTATTAAAATGCTTTCGTTTACCCAAGTAATTACATGTATTCTTGCAGACTTACACACACACACGCGCGCGCGCTCGCGCGCACACACACACACACACATTATATAACTAATTTAAATACCACCTTTTGTGTTTAACGAGGAACATTTGCGCGCGTACATACAACACGATATGAACACGAACAAACACAAACAAGAGCAAACACAGTTAGGACAACAATGGGTGTAAGTATAAATAACAAGTATCACTTCGACGTCAAGACACAACTGTATATCATAGAGCTGAAGAAAGTAATCTGTACCTTCTTCATTGGTCCGGGATTGCTCGCTATTTATTTGCCCAATATACATTTGCAACAACAGTTTACTGCGTAATATTGAATGTGCAATTACGTGGTGTGGTTGTCTTGTTATTTTTGTGTTCCGTTGTTTCGTTGTCACATTTAGTCGTGTTGTTATGCATGCTTTATATATGTTTTGTTTATATATGTGCATACATTTTACAACGCGCTTGTGTTTTGTTTGCTTCAATGGAGCTACTGCATGAGCCATGATTTCACATACAGTGTATAAATGTTGTGGTGTGTGGGGAGACAGTACTCGTGTGTGTGTGAGTGTGTGTGTGTGTGTGTGTGTGTGTGTGTGTGTGTGTGTGTGTGTGTGTGAGTGCGGGCGTGTGTGTACGTGTGTGTGCGTGCGTGTGCGTGTGTGCGCGCGCCTGCGTATGCTCATGCGTGCCACACACACTGTGTCATCTCACATCAAAAGCGGCACAATGTAGCCCCAGTTTAATAGCATATATATATATATATATATTCATATAAGTTCTTATATAGTGTTGTGTCCGATCCTCAGGACTGATCAAAGAGCTTTACACTTTACTCCCTGGCAGACCTGTTCAATCAATCACCACCTCGACTTCTCCGTGAAAAATTAAGCCATGCTGCACTTAATGCGTGAAGACTATTCGTACACAATTATCCACCACTGTCTGTAGCTAGGAACTCTTTTATCCCGCCGAGTGAACTGGAACAACGTAGAGTAAACAAAGTTTCTCGACAGGGACAACAGGATTCGGACCCTGGTTCTCTCGATTACGAGTCCGATGCTCCAAACTCTATGTCACTGCGGTCCACAACCCTGAGTTATAGCAGTTGTCCTAAATAAATTAGAACATGCATTTTGGGGATGGCCCCTCAACTCCGAGCCAGTTATGCATTCACAGTGCAATCCGCTATGCCTCATTATGCGTCCGTAGTGTCACTCTAACCGTGGGGTTTAAAGTGCAAGTAAACACGGTCTACATCCTGTTTCGTGTAGACCGTTAGTTCGCCAGGTTTCTTTTTGTTCAACTTCAATCTATGAATACAACTTGTTGCACCGATCGCCAAGTGAAGATCAGCGCTGACAGTGAGTGGTATTTTGGGTTCGATTCGTTCGTTTCGGTTTTTGTAATTCGATCGTCATGTATTTTATATGAGGTGGCTGTTGGAACGCGAGACAAAGAAAGCTCTACACAGACTGTAGCGTTGACATTTCTTATACTACGACTCTACACTCAGGATTTCTACTATTATATATAATTCCATGCGAGCTGTTTGTGCATATATGTCTGCTAAAAGGAACCACGATAGTACTAAATGAAATTATTCTAGGTAAACCAATCAACTGTTCACAAACTGCTGGTATTATTATTGGCCAACAACAAATAATTAAAACGATCGCAGGCCTACCTGGTATCACCGTAATTCATAGTAATGAACATGGTTTACTTGTGGATTCAGTGCACGTTGGGAGTGAGTTTATATTGGAATTCACGTTTTGCTATATTACCTGTATTTAAACATTATTATCATATGTGCGATAGCGTAGACCGAAACTCCTGGTAACACGAGGGAGAAACTATCGCTCACATGTCGGTGAGTCACATAATTATACATGTTTACGATTCTGTTATGTGACGCACATGTAATACACGTGGAGTGCCAATTGGAAGAAGCTAGATTGTCGTACTCGCAATCGAGAGATTTTGGGATTGAATCACCTCATTGCCGTCTCGAACCTTCGGAAAATTGGCTCACTCCACGTTGCCCAAGTTAGCTTAACTATATGAATGAGTACCTGGTTATAGAGGGTGATGGACAGTTGTGTACCAATAGCTTTCGCGCAGTAGTTGCAGCACAGCTGAACGCTTCCCAGTGATTCGGGGTGGCGTTCGAATAAACGGGTCTGCCAGTGAAATGTGAAGCGCTTTGAGTATCCTTAAGGAATGGACAGAAAGCTGTACAAGAACGTTTTATTTTATATGAAGAGAGCGAGGGTGTCCCTCGCGTTTAAAACCTCTCACTCGTCATAGCTATAAAGGAAGGCCATTTTATTCAGCAGTCGTTGTGATGATAGGGTTTCCAATATACTTCTTGTCAAACGCGGTCGTGTTCCCGTCCGGGAGTATGGTTTCCATGTGAACATCCTGACACACGCAGGGGTGGTTACGTAAGTTCACAACGCCCCAACAAACGTAAAACATTGCGAGGGTGGATGGTTTTGTGGTCACAATGAACAGCTGGGAAAATACATCGCTGCAGTGACGTCACCTATAGAGTGGAATATATAGAAATGCAAAATGACTCTATTGCGCATACGTGGATATCAGAACCAGGCAGAGCGGTGGGTAATGTATTGGCCGCTTGTCATGCCAGTTGAGTCAGGCGGTCACTGGCTATGGTTTTGGAAGCTGTTTTGGATGGCTCGAATTATTAAGTGCCATATGAATGAGCGTAGGTGGGGGTTTGGGCCAATACGAAACACTGTAATCTGGTAACATTGGAACTTTAGACATCAGACCACCCATTATTGTCATTATTATTATTTTATTATTATTATAATTATTATTATTATTACTAGCAAAAATGTTCATCCTCTGGCGGGATGCCTTGGTAGACGACAGTCGTGAAACTAATATCTACAAGACGTCAGAAAACAGAGAGCATAACACATTAACAGATTATGTGAAGATCACGTCATCGATAGGAGCCGTTTTCGCGACATTTTTGCCGCTAGCGCGTGGTTCCTGCAGTTGTCACGATGCGTATTACGTGCACATTACGTTTTAAGTTCAGAACCGTTAAGGAATGTACTGATTTATCCCATAAAGATGTCTTGACATATATGGGATATTTTGAAAAAGATATATATATATATATATTACGTCTTACACTAGGGGTCGTTGATTAATCCCTGAAAGTTTGGCGCTGGAGATTCAAGAGTGAAACGTTAAAATGCATATGCTAGTTCGATTATAGTTGGATGTTTTTTTCCCCTCACTAATCCTGCACTGCACTCTCCACCAACCGCTTACATTCCACTCTAGCCTTCGCTCTCTTTCTCCACTCCCCTCCCAATCCTTCTGAATCTCCCAGTCCTCCCATCGCAGTCTAGGTAGTTCTCGCCTCCTTTTCCTTTCCACTATCCGGGCATCAGCTTTCTTTGCCAACCGTTCTACTCTAATTGTTTACAGCAATTGTCTAAGTCGAGAACCCAGCAAATGGCAAAGACAATTTTATCTGACCCCACCCACTTCTTACACAACCAGTACGACCTTCTCCCCTCTGGAAGGAGGCACAGCATGCCAACTATACGACAGAGAGTGCTTTGAAATCGTTTATTCCATCCTCTATCAAGTTCCTGAACCAGTCATATATACACCACATCATAATGTGTTTATTTTGTTTACTATTGCTGGCACGTCATGAATGAATGATTCATGGTTCATGATTGTACTATTATCTATGTACAACACTCAGTATTACTAATTAGCAACTGTGTACATACTTGATTCTATCATTCACATATTGCAATGTGATTTAAATATTATATTTAATTATGCACCCTCCTCAGTACAAAATGTATTTCCTCTTTGTGGACAAATAAAGTGATTATTATTATTATACTCAGCCCACATTAGTCGATTCCCGCCATTCTCCTATATCAAAATGTAAAACCAAATACAAGAAAAGAACACGGATAACGAAAATGTCAACATCGATCAATAAATAAGACAGCGTGGAATACAGTTGTTATTATATTAACATAGACTGCAAACAATGTTCATGCAGTCGACGTTTACGTCTCCATCTTCATTGTTGTTAATTTGGTTAATGACATTGGTTTGGTTGCTACGATGTGGCATCGTCTTTTAGACATTGATTAGCTGAACATGTGCATATGTTGACATTACGTGTTCGGTTTTACTATTAATAGAATGCTGTGCTACAGGTCATTGCCATGTTACCAGCGGCGTTATTTCTATTGGCAACATGTGCCGTGACGGCGATCACTGGTCAAGAGGTACTTGACGTTAAACTTGAGAAATTCAGAGATCTCGGTGCCGACAGTGGAAGAGCTCAAAAGTGCCGTGAGTATAGCGGCTAACTTGGAGGCACTGTTAATGCATCTACTCCCAGGTGTCAATGTCCATTCACCCATATTGCTATGTTCATTCTCATCCTTAGATCAGTGTTCACTGATCTACCATTTGGCGATGCATATTAAAAAAGCACAAAAGTACAGTTATTTAATTTCATGTTTGCGATACGCTTTCTTTTTGTCAGAGAATCGTGGAAACAGTGAGTGGTGAACATGTCTCTACAGGGGACGCCACCATTGTGGTTTTACATTCGCTTTACCATGATTTCATCAGTATGTCTTGCTTAGCGACAACATAAATTAAATGGCTAGCGATGATGATTTTAATATAAAAATACTGTAATCGTGATAACTGCTGCCCTTTGTTTTGTTACTCTATCTGTAGATGTATGTTAATATATTAATTTCATTCCCGCTGTTGCATCAACTAAATTGAATCCTTTGCTAAATTGTGTGTTGTTTACATCCAAACAGGTTGGTTTCGTCCTAAGATCAAGTTTTTGGCCATTATCAAATTCCGAAATTCTAAACTGCATATGAATGCAATGCATGTCTGCTAATAGTAACATATCATGTTCCAAACTGTAGAATCACATATGCTGGTGCAGAATTTTCAAAACATTCACCCCGTTCAAAACATTATAAAGTTATAGTGTTTTCAAATTAATTTCAAAACACTTTTACGTTGTCAACACTTTTTATGTTAAAAAAAGTCGATATTCTCGAATTTGTGAAAGGTAATCAGTAATAAGCTACATATTGGCCTGTCTTTTAAAATGGAACTATTTGCTGTGGAATTAACTAGACAGAGGTGTCAGCAGCAGTCTCTGCTGTGAAGGTATCAATATCGGCCGATTTAATTAAATTGTTTTATCGATAAATGTTGGCATACCATGCCGTGCCATGGAGATGAATACGTTGTCTTTATCACACTCGCACAAGCGTTGAGAGCAATATATTTATTATGCGGTCCCATGGAGTGCACATGTCAAACCGGTCACATGTGTATTTTTGTATTGAGTAGGCCTATACATGGTGATTCATTTTCACTGCCACATTTTGTTCCAGCCGGGTGGAAACAAAATTTCACGTTGGAATTTTCCCCGACGAGTATCACGCTTAGCGACCCGCTGAAGATCTCGTTTGATGTCACACCACGTAAGTGTGACGATTACACACACTCGTTAATTAATTACTAATCTAAAGGCTATTATTTATATTCTCGCATGCAACATTCGAAATGTATTCGAAATGTTCGAAGACAAAAGTGATACTAGAAAATGACACACCAATATATATCAACACCACGCAGATAGAGAACGTTGAAAGCTACGTCTATTTGGGACAGCGATACAGTATCTGAGACAAAACCCAAGTCAAGGAGATTCTAAGAAGGACCACTGCCAGCTGGATAGCATTCACCGCGACATCTTCAAGGGTAACTTCGGAAATTGCTTTAAGAGACAAGTCTACAACTCATGCGTACTTCCAGCGATGACATCGGTAAGGAAACATGGGCATTCACCATGCAGGCAAAGAACAAGACAGCAGCCGCACAAACAAAGATGGAAAGAAGTATGTCAATCATCAAATATCGGGAGAGAAAACAAACATCTGGGTAAGATAGAAGACACATGTCATAGACGTGACAGAACAAATCAGACGACAGAAGTGGACCTGGGCAGGGCACATCAGCAGTCTACGTACGAGATAACATCGCGTATTACAACCTGGAAACCTTACGAAGGGAAACGATCTAGAGAAAGACCGGCGAGAAGGTGGAGAGCCGAACTAGCCGAGTACTGGAAGGGCACCATCTGGCAGAGGATAGCGCAAGGCAGGCAGATTTGGAAACAACATGCTGATGCCTTCGCCCAACCACGAGACACTACGGCTGCACAATGATGATGATGATGATGATGATGATGATGCAACATTCTGACGACTTTGATGTAAGTTTTACACAGAAGTTGCATGTCAGTAGTTGCTGCAGAATGTAAGCCACGGCTACACTACGTATGGACATTTTGTATATGTCAACGTAATACCTTTAGGATTGTGGAATTAATTCGTATCGTATCGGCATCCAAATGCGATAGTCAGCTGTATATCAACACATCATTTCATTTCAGTACTTTATTTGACGACACATGAAGGCTAATGTTAATGCAAATCTCTTGACAATGGAATACATACGTATGCTTACTATACGTAACGTCATGCCTGAAACATAATTACGTAGGCGGACACCGTTTCCCAGGCTTGACACGACACAGTATCCAATAATATGATTGGCCTACACTACTGACAGCATATCATATGATTGGCCTACACTACTCACAGCATATCATATGATTGGCCTACACTACTCACAGCATATCATATGATTGGCCTACACTACTCACAGCATATCATATGATTGGCCTACACTACTCACAGTATATCATATGATTGGCCTACACTACTCACAGCATATCATATGACTGGCCTACACTACTCACAGCATATCATATGATTGACTTACACTACTCACAGCATATCATATGCAAACAAACGAAAATACTCACAGACCATCACGCACGCACGCACGAACGCACACACGTACACATGCACACACGCACACACGCACATACGCACATACGCACACACGCATACACGCACACACGCACGCACATACAAACAAACACACACACACACACACACACACACCATTATCATAAGAGTGGCTTCGGAACGTGGTGAATATTGTGGGGTGAGGCTCTAAAAAAATATCCGATTACACCCCTCCGTTGGTGATCGTCAATAAACCCACCTTGAGCTATCCAAAACATCGATTTGTATCCCCCCCCCGAGGCTCGCCAAAGACCCACATTGAGACTCCAAAACTAACCATAGTACCTCCACGCTCTAAATAGTGTGGGGCTAATCCTATATCAAGAAATATTCGGGGGGCCCCCGGTTCCGACGCCTGTACATAATTATTATTGTCTGTAACATTCCCACGGTTGCAGTGATTGACATCAAGAAAGGGAAGTCGTGCTACAAGTTGTTCTTGGACCAACCTCCTGACTTTGACCTGCTGTATGAGGGATGTCGTTCATTTAATTGTAAAATGGCCAACAGTCTGTTTCCAGAGATGTGCCCGTTCCGTAAAGGCGGTAGGTGTTTGCACACAGTGTAGATTACTTTAGAATGGTATCTCTTCTCCTAGTAGTCTTACTTCGGGAGGTGTTAACGTTACATTCTGATTTCGTCCATCTATTAAATACAAATTTTGAGTGAATCAACACGCCGCATGTATTATATATATATATACAAATATATATATATATATATATATATATATAACTTTCCTCAATACCATATGAACTTGCTTTCACAAAATATGCAATTTTAATAACACGGCGCAAATGACGAACAATTATATCCGCGTGCCATTATTATTCCACTAGCTGGACTTGGCGACAGGTAATTTTGCCACCAAATATAATTTATCGAATAACATATAAAATACCAAAGTGACAAAAATAGTGTTCATGTTGTAGATACACTTTTTTTATCCAGCCTCAGTTGGTAATTTAACTCAGAAAGCAACTTTGGTACATTCCATTGACACAAATTCCTTCATCATATATTCTTATATTGGCAAAATTGCAAACACACCTCTTAATCTTTTGTAATCGTGACGGCAGCAAATCAAGCATATTGTATATGTTCTGTTCAGCTGCGGCGAAAGGGACAACAGAGATTAACCTAACAGGTACTATGACAGTCCTTCCCGTGGTAAGTGTAACGAATGTCTTCAACATTCATGTAACAAAATGGTACTGTTATTATTACTGTCAAATCGGAAAGTCTAGTTCTGAGACACAATGACACGGCAATGTCATAAACTAGGACGGTTACCAATTTTGTATTTATATATATCGTCAATTATCACATATTACATTCTGGTGCACACCTTAAAGGAATATGTCAAGTACACAACAATGTTGTAGCAGGATACGGGTTTCTTGGCATTCTGTTTCAATGATTTAGGTTTGGGTTTCATATGATCAAAAAACAAAACATGTTGCTGCTAGGGCGGCGGCAACTATTTTTGGTGTGGTAGTTATGGGAAAATACGAAAAAAATCTCTAAGCATTTTCAACATGATCCGTGACATTGTGTACGATTTTGCTGATTAGAATATAATCTTTCGCGAAGGCGCAGTTTATGTCAGATCATAATTGCGTCAAATGGGTATGAAAAATTGGTAATCTTAATTTCAAAATTTTCACTTCACCCTTTCATTTATTTTGTCCCACATAATCTGCATAACATTATAATCGATTCGGTAGATAATAAGTGCAACTACGGACGTCCTCTGGAAAACCCCTGGGGCTCTTGAGGAGGAGCAATTTGAGTACAATTGCACAATAAAAAAAGTAAAAAAGTCCGGTTATAATTATATTAAACATTTAACCAACATAACAAATTTATGTATGCTATTACAATTTTACAGTGCAATGTATTGGGTGAGGTATAATAACTATTGCAAGCTTAGTGTGTGTCTGTGTGTGTGTGTGCGCTCATGTGTATACGTGTGTTCACTACGAGTGAACTACTGATTTTCTAATGTTAACTTGACTGCTAACCGTTTCCTTCTTACAATTGTGAAAACGGATGCTGGTTTCTCCGACAGGGGAAGTTCAAGCTGCGAGTGGAGATCATCAGCACGTCTGGAGAACAGTTCCTTTGTGCCGAACTACACTTCAAAGTTCCCCCACCTTCTTATGATGACGACTACAACTATTAGGCTATCAGTGATTGCTTCATCACCAAGGAACTTTGTCAGGTGGTTATAAAAGAAACAGTTGCTTGTTTTTTCAGTTTATGTTGTTTGTTGACTTGTAGGTCTACACGTAAGACACTCTTCATGCTTACTAGTTTAGCTATGTGCGAATTGCGTCGTTCAAAGTTGAAAAACTGCACATTTCAGCTATTATGAGGATGTGTGACAGGTGTATCAAATTGCCATCTCCCACTGTTTTGGGAACAAACTCCACCTTCCATCTCCTACCAATCTCACAGCGGCTCCCGTCTGTACTAAAGACCTTCCACCAACATCTTACTAATGGAACTAACCATTTGTCATTTCCTGTCACACACCCCTCTATGACGTACGACAGCTATCCCAGAATCACCGACGTCATACGTAGATCTGACATTTAATGCGAGCAACCACATGCCGACTTTACCATTTTTGAACGACACCAAATTGCCCCAGACGATGTAGTGAGTGCATACGATGTGCATAGGTTTTTACAATTGTGTCTGTTCTTGAAGTACCATTCGTGACCCGCCACAGCGAACCAGTTAAGTCGCACAGGCCAATTCTGCGCTCGAGGCAAAAACTGTCTTAGTAATTTTTTATCAGTTTTGTGATTTGGGCAGAAATGCGTAACTTATAATAGCTATGCTAGGTCACGAAATTTATTAGTTGCACGTAACAAACAATGTCATGCAAACAAAATTAAATAAACGTTATTGTTACTAATACATTGACTGTCCTGCTTTTAATCTAGTGATACGTGTCGCATTTTGTCGCTGTTATAATGCTATTTTGAAGGTTTTTGAGAAGTTCAAAATTATCATGTCCACCTGGGATTCATATTTTTTAACGAATTAGCTAGATCGTGTGTGGTGAGTATTAACTGAGATTATGTAGTGTTCACTTCGGAAACATCAGTTATAACCTTCCCAACCACCGTAAGCGGTAGAGGAAGATATCATTTTCCCCAAGTATTATAGTTATGTGGAATACCCAGCCACAAGAAGATGGACGGCGTCCGCTGTCGCGGTTTCTTGGTTCATGATGATAGCGGAAGAATGGGTGGGGGGGGATTTTGTTCAACAAATTTTCGGCGACGTTAAACATATTTCTTACCTCTTCATTCTCTCCGAAAACCTCGATTTGCATCCCCTTTGAACCTCCCAAAACAAACCTTCTCGCTCTCCAAAAACATCCATTTCAAACAGAACACGCAACACCTTCCCTAAATATAGGGGGTTAAGCCTTTCTCCAATCCCCCTCACCAAACAATTCAACTACAAAACACCACCCCTTTCCCTAAATATGTGGGATACACAAAATGTTTGGGGATCAGTCCCCAGTCTCCCCGGTTCCGACGCCTATGTATTGGGTTAACTATGTGAGCCCTAGCACCACTTTGTTTCACACGTACAAACGCACACGAGCACGCACGTCCGGAGTGAACATTACGCAACGTTGTACCAATAGGGCCTCCCTTACTTAATAATACTCTGGTAACTAAAATTTGAATAACGTGTCAACTTACAATGTCGATAGCGCCACTGGTCGTTCTAAATATTGTGAATGTTTGCCTTTGCTGCCCGTTGCACGGTGCCGTCATACGCCGGGTTAATCCAAAAAGATATCCTTTGCCGGGTAGAAGTTGGCGGAAATGGCGCCATGCGACAGTGACGTCACTTACACGGTAACACGCGGGTTTCCTGTGCATCGTCCGCTGCGCGTCGCCACTGTTCATCGTCATTGGGCTTCGGGCTGTCTCTCTACGTACAAATGCTGGTCTGATATGCGAAAGGGGTTAGGTTGAAGCTTAGATTGAAGGCACTTTTGACTTTACATCGGGTGTTTACATGTATTTGCACGTGGGACAGTAGCACGAAACGTGCCCCTTGGTAAACAAGATTCCCTCAAATGCAGCTGCCCCGACACAATGAGCAGCCTGACAGGGGTTTGATGCCCGGGGGTCCGACCGATGGGTATACGGCGCCTATGCTCACCGCTTTTAGCTAAGCCTGCTGAACGGTTCGCCGTCCCATCTGTAAGTGGACGCTTCGGCGGGATAATTCAGATGCTTCGGCTGCGATTATTGGTTGCCTTGGCGATATTATATAAAAAGGCATTTCGCTTATATCTTGTAATAAAGTGACCCCGCCTTATATAAATTAGTGTACGAGTGAAATAATGACCACTCGATGCCTCCATACTCTCCCAGTCTGGTGTAGTAACGCATTACCTGTAAGCTGCTTGTTTATTGGAAAGATGCTACTGTAATTGTATTGCAAGGATAATTCAAGTCCAGAGAGGCAGGAATCGTGTCTATACAACTCTGTATAACTTGACCGCCTCTTCTTACTAGCAAGAACTGAATATAACGCTTCAAAATGCTTTGTTGTATCAGGTGCAGCAAGTAACAGGTGTAACAGGTGTAACAGGTGTAACAAGCGTGACGTGTTTAACAGGTATAACATGTGTGACAAGTGAGGCAAACATGACATGTGTAACATATGTCATATGTGTGACATGATAAATGATACATATGTGACATTTGTAACATGTGTAACATATGTAACCATTATGACATGTGTAACAGGTGTGACGGCGTGCAAAGGCGTAACATGTGCGACCTTAATTATAGAGAGGCCAGATCAGTTCTGCCAAAGGGGTGAAGTGTAAAGCACTTCAAGCAGTCGTATTAACTTGATAACGCGCTACAAAATAATTTACCTGGATACAAATTTACTTTTTAAGTGTGACAGAATTATTTGACAATGTAATTTGTAACATTTAGGAACATGCTGTATTAATGAAACTGAAAATACATGTTATCTAATAAAATACAATAAAACATAAATTGTTCATGTTCAGTAAGTTTTGTGCATGAATCGGTTAATAATAAATATCAATCACTTGAACTCACATTTGCTTCAACTTCGTTCAGTCACATTTTGAGCATTGAGTACGACAGAGTAGAGACTACATTCAATAAATGATATTACAAATGTACATAACATCATTTTAAAAACGAACATGAAAGGTCGCTTCAAAATTCACGTTACACCATGCTATTGCTTACATAAGCGAACATCTCCAAAAGGTGTAAGATTCCAAGAACAAACTAAATACTGTAAATTCTGTATTAATGCTAAAACGCATGCAACGGCAACATGTGCTAGCAACTACAACGTTCTTCGAAATGATAAAAACACATTTTCATTGCAAAGGACACAACATTGATTTTCAAAATGTAGTACAATTGTAGACATCACACCTACGTGTTGGAGGTATGAATCATTTACCATACTGTGATGCTTTCTATGCGTGTACAAGTCACTGAACTGTGTAAAATTCTTACATATGTATGGCTTAACACCCGTGTGAAAGCATTCATGTTTATTGTAGGATGTTGTGCCTGTGTGAGTACGTTGGTGAATCTTAAGGGCGTCGGACTGTGTGAATAACTTTTACAAGAACTACAATGGTACGAATTTATAGCAGTGTAGATCTGTTCATGAATCTTACAGTTATTGGACTCTGTGGACGGTTTCCCCGAGATAGAAGATATGTACTCCTGTGTGATGTTATGAGTCTTTTTTATGAACCTTAAGGTTATGAGATGTTTTGAATCTTTCTTTCTTTTTAACAACATCACAAAAACCCATGCATAATCACATTGAGTTCGTATGACGATTCCAATTTTGAGGATCACTTCAATTGATTATGGATCCACAATTATATAAATCTGTATGACTATTTTACCAAACTACAAACAAAATGTGGTCCAAACAAGCTGTATGTTGTAATGGATACTATGTAGGTTTGTTTTATTGTAAAATAAATTTGATGAGACAAGCAAAAAAGTCAAATTGAGAAGGCGCTTATAACGATATATCGAACTATGCAAGACAGTTGAACCCAAATTCACACACATATAGGTGATCCTATGAATGAAATATTCTGACAAGTGATACAATAGGAATTCCGCTGTTTTCACGCTTGTCTCCCCTAATCCCACAACAGACATGCGCACGCGTAAAATGTACACCTCAAAAGCATTATAAAACGCGTGTAAGATAAACACAAAAGCCGACTGCCAACAAGTTTTAAAGAATATCACATATCTCCAGACATAAATGTACTATCTTGGTAAAAATAAATAAATAAATATTAGTAAAATAATAATAATATTTCATGTGCAGCATCACAGCCGTCTAAACATAAAACACATAAAACAATAAAACAGTAAAACAGTATACAGTGGTAGTTAAATAAGTAAAATAAGCATGACGACACAAGAACGGAACTTGTAGAAGACATTGTTATGTTCAAATGTCTTACAGCCTGCGGGTAAAATCTATTTTAAACTTCGATGTTCTAGTCTTAATACCCGCGTAGCGCTTCGCAGAGGGAAGAAGCTCAAAGCAATAGTTGGCTGGGTGGGTTGTATCCGCACAATGCTTCTGGATTTATGCGCGCAGCGAGCATGGTACATTAACTACGAAGTGATTTTTGATGCGCCTTTCACAATAGCCTCTAGCCGCTTTCTCTCTTCCTGACCGGCGAAATATAAGGCTTTTGTATGCCCGTTGTAGATTGGTAAAACTACCTTTACTATTAGATTATACGCATCACTACTATATAACATATATTCAAGGATAACAGTTTGGCGCGTGTCTGAGGGTAAAACTGTCGCACGTCTGCACGAACGGATTGACAACGGAGTTGAGGATAAATATACAGCTGACGACTTTCGAGGTGGTAACTCCAGTCATATCTAGCCAGTTTGGCCAGCCAGCAACCGCTAAAGACAACAGTGACAATGAATAATAAAAAAACACTTTTGATGATCTTTGCTTGCTTCGTAATTATATTGTTAGCAACGTTGACTGGCGCTGATTGACTTCCGTCACTCTGCACCTTGACATTATCTAGAGTTGAAATTGTTGAAGGACCCATATTACTATGTTGAGTCGAATGTTCCACGTTAATATGTACAATTCTGTTTTGAGACGTTATTGCCTTTTTAGTAGCGTCGCAGCAATTAAAGTGTAGCATGTGGTCATGATTAATACGCAACCAATTAACATACACATTTGTAATACAGCGAACTTAAAACTTAAATATCTCATATTATTGTGAATATTGTTGCTGATAAGGCAAAGATAATTAGATAAATCTTTGCTCGCCTTGGATTCATGTTGAACTAGTGCAGGTGTCTTACAGCAATAAGACGTTCTATCGGCACAGACACAAGAAGGACTACCGGGAAAGTGCTCATTATACCCATGATAACTAAACATAGCAATTGTATCACCTAGTATGTAAAGGCAAGCGATATAACAATAGCACAAACACAGATCACTGAATCAGCAACGACCAGTGCAAACAAATGCACTTTCGTAGACGTTGTCATATTTGCGATATATATCGCAATAAGGAGAATACTGCCTGGTAAAAGTAATACAGCGACAGATAAAAGGACAAAGCAGGGATACTGTACTTGTTTTGATGTGCTGTTGTTCGTCAAGTCCGAACTCTCATTTAGCACACTCTGCACAAATGAATTATTCGTCCACATCGATGTGTTCAGTAAATCCAAATTGACGAATTGACGCTGTTGAATCACAGTCAGTCAGTCACAAAGTACCACTTCCAGAGATACAGGTGTATCATCCACTGGCGCTGACTGCTGCCTTGAGCATATTGTCAGCCTAACTACGTCAATGTGTATTTTCAGAAATCGTTCGTAACACGATACTGTTTCACGTATTTGTATTTCTGCGATTTTTATCATGTTGTCGTTTTCTTTCCACTAATTAACAGAAAATAAAAGGCACATCACCAGCAGCAGGAACTAAATGTACACATTCACATGTATAACTCCAATCCGATATGTAAAATAAATGTATTTGTGGATGGGCCACCCCCAATGTAAATACCGGTCTGGCAGATATATTGTGTAGATCATCCAGAACTTTGAGGCAAGAAATGGTTAACTAAAACTAGGATTGTTTTTGATGTGAATCGATATGGACTGACTGACGACTGAACTTCATTCAAACGTTTGCACCAAGCTTCTTTAACTGAACACGCGTCTTCAGCTCGACATTTCTTCACCTACAAACTTACTAAATATTACGCTTATTCATTATGTCGCATCTTCAGCGTCTCCCATGTGTCACCCACCGTAAGCTGGTAACGAGAGTGTACGCTGCGTGTTGGTTCAACACATGTGATTCAGGCTCGTAGCGCTTACACCGTAGATAACGTAATAAATTATTGGTCTCGACAGCGATGTATGACGCAGTCTAACATGTTTGACTGGATGTGTTTGCTTTATACAACGCTATAGTCGATAACGCACATTTGGTTAAGCGGCGTGCCAGTTGCGTCGACATTGGATGACTGTAACTGATACGTTAATGTTAATACGTTAAGCTCCCACGTGCACGCATATATATATATATATATATATAGCTTAGGCGAAACGAATAGCGGCGTTGTCATAATGCTGCGTACTGGCCTCTATTGTCCAGGCGCCGTGAGGTAGCAACATTGGCCCCTCACTACGGCCTGGACTATTAAGCTCCTGCCAATGTTACCGGTAGGGGGCTTTCCCCAGATTCGGGTAGAGACGATGATTGGCTCTCAGGCCAACTATGAAATAAGAAATTAAATAAGGATACACTTTTATCAGATATAAATACTATACAATAACAACTATTCAACATTAATCTTATATTGAGACATATCACACACAAAATAAACCTACATTAAACTTTGTTCGTAGTTTAGTGCCTTTTAATCACATGCATATTCACTAGGTGGCAGCTCTCATGGCTGTCAACAAGTGGCCAGTCAAAACGCGACCCTGAGCCAGACTATCTTCCTGTCGAAGTCACGCAGCCAGACGAGAGTCGGTTAAGTGAGACTAGTAGTCAAAACGCGACTCTGAGCCAGACTATCTTCGTGGCTAAGTCACGCAGCCAGGCCAGAGTCGGTTAAGCACTTTTTAAAAGTATTCAATTATTAAAAATAGAACACATATTAAAATCGCAAGACCTAAAATTGTATTATAAATTCGTGCACAACAAATGTCCTGTTTACCTTCAAAATGTGCCGCTTCATAAGAACATCAGCATTCACAATTTCAAAACACGTGGACAATACAATGCATACAATCAGGGTAGAACACGGATTTGCAAAAAAAGTCTCAGATACACCTCGACGCATACTATCAATAATGCACTTGATTTAAAGGGAATAAAACACCTATTGTTTGAATTCATATTATATTACATCCTGCTATATATTTCCATGTCCACCATGCCAAACAAAATATTCAATGAATTAGAAATTCCACATTTTATGCTGTGCATCCAGACATTTTCGAATATGCATATTTTGGCGCGCTTTCCGGGATGCCGAGATGTGACGTCACATATGACATATATTCGCATCAGGCCGACCCTTTCCATGCATTCAGAGCATGTTTACAAGGATAGCTTTTGGGTCGAAATGAGCGTTAGAATGATTTATTATGCGACATTCCGATGTAATACAAACACTAGTCACCGCAGAGGAACAAGCAGTTATCTTACGGTTCCACATGAACGAAATTTGAATGCTCTTTTCAATGATGTCATAATTTGTCAGTAATTGTGGTCTAATGATGTCAGTATGACGTCATATATTATATAAATTACTCTACATTTTAATCCGTAGTTCACGTACGTGAAACCCTCTAACCTAAGGAATTTCCTCAACAATGTTTTTAAGAGGTTCACAACATACACATGTGAAATCCTGTTGTTTTCCAACTGGCAATGGAAGTCATCGAGTAGTTTTTACTGATTTATTATAATATGACTGATTGGTGAAATAAGGGGGTGGAGGTCGATATTAGTCCATTTCATCAATGCATATCAGACTAACTATACCAATTGAAGTAATTTTAGAATTCTCTTTCCAAATGTATCATATTGAGTATGCAATGGTGATGTATTTACGTCACAATGACGTCATATCTGAATTATTCTATGTAAAGCAGTTAACATTTTAGGCGGTAGTTTAGACAGATGAAACCCTCTCACCTAGGGAATTTATGCAAAAAATATTTGTCAAGGCGTTCACAACGTACAAATGTGAAACCTAGTTATCTTCCACCTTGGAGTGAAAGCAATCGTGTGGTTTTAGTCATTTATTACAACAAACGTGATTAGTGAAAAAGGGTGAGGGTAGATAAAACTCCACTTCGTTGGTATCGTTGGAAAGATATTTGAACATTCGTTCCAACGACGTATTAAGTAGTAGACAACTACAATGTAATGACATCATAATGACATAATACCTGAAATATTCGGTGTAAACATTTTAGTCAATAGGCCACATAGAAGTAACACTTCCACTCAGGTTGATCAGGGATACAATTGCAGGCTTAAACCCTGCATACACATGAAAAAATATAGTCATTATACATTATTTATTGATGATTGGTGAAAACACAAAGATTAAAATTGCATCTGATAGCCTCATCTAGCAAAATAATACATACAATAATGACAAGCGCATACGCGGATGGAATGTTGTTAGTCGTGGCCATATCGTTAATTTTGAAATAAGGCAGAACTCAAGGTAATCGTGCTCCTCATCAGTTGACTCGTTGACAACCAGTTCCTCGTCTACTCCAGCACTTCTCACTACAGGATGGCTACAGGCGGCAAGCATCGCCAGAGGACACCCCCTGAACGAAAATAAATATGATATTTCGAGGCATTGAGTAGAACAGCATCATTTGTGATGGCGACAGGCGTTCCATCTACAGTGGTCAACAAAGAAGACTCACCAACTTCCCAAAAAGTCAATTTGTAGACAACATGTTTTACCATCAGTTAATAAGTCCTTATTTTGCCTTTACGCATAAAAAAATTGGTATTGCATTGCAAACGCCAGACCTGCGTTTTGTAGACAATCTGGTAATGTTGAAAACACGTCGTGAATTCGTTGAGTTGAGGCATATATCAATCCACAAATATGTCTCAACTTGTTTTGCATCGTGCAGCAGGAGGAAGAATATATAAGTGTTATTACAATATACAGCTAATTGTGGTAGTTATTGCGTGTTGTGTGTTGTGTGCAATGTAGTTGGCACGGAAGATGACACTAGTGTTTGCTTCTTCGTGGTCACAAGACAACCTGGCCTCATGGTTGAGACCCAGTTCACTCATACTTAAGACATAACTCCCCTGTAACAAAATAGACAATGTGCCATTAAAGTACTGAAGCATATTTCAAAGAAGGCCATATCAACGAGGAATGTCGTCAGACCTGTATTGAATGAAAATGACAGTAGTGCTCAATTGAAATCACGTGGACGTTGTTGGGATGGTCTTATGGTTATGCGTAATGTTTGAATATCAACGCGTGCACCTCGTTTATGCGCTTTTTCGGCAGGCCCTCAAACATGTTTCACACACAGTGTACACTACTGGTACAAGATAACATGCTTTTAGAGGATTGACTTTGCAATACCGCCAGGAAGAAGAACACGGTATCAGTCAGATATGCATCGTTATCGACTGATCTTTCAACAACTGCATCCAAATAAAATGTTCTCCTAAATATCAGTTGTGTTCATGAAGCTATTGATATGAGTATAATTATATATATATATATATATATATACTGGAATATTTAGGTGGACCTGCAATTCGCTGTGATAAAGAAGTGTTAGCGGCTAGTTCGATGAATGGATTCTTTCAGGAAAACACCTCAACAGTTGCAAAAGACTTCACTCTCACATTGCGACAGTTCTTCAGATCCTCACCTTCCCTAGATTCGATGAGCTGCAACGTCCTAACACAAAATAATACGAAAACTTGCTTAAGCAATTGAAGAAGAGTCTCATCTCAAGAACATTGAACACTGTTCAAGCATATCATGTATTTCCAGGACTTGCGAACAGTTACGGAAAAATTACCTGGATCTCTTCATATGTGCTTCTGGCAGAATATGTGCACTCTTCTTCACGACACATCGTCACAATTACGCTAGGTTGATGGTACGTTACTCTCTGAATCTGGTCTACATGGATTTCACCCACGAAAAAATCCGAATAATTTTCTTAAAATGTCCTTTTTGTATACGACGTTCACATGTGTATGCAACATTGTGACATTGACCATCGTCCGTGATTTTGGCGTTGCAATTGATGCTGACTTGTCAAAGGCGACTCAACTGGCGAATGCATATCGAAGTGCATACTACCATCTCTCGAGAATAGCTCGTGAACGAAAGGCAGTGACTATCAGTGTGTGCAAATGTTTTGTCTATCCACTTGTGACATCCATAACTGATTATGGAAACGCGATTCTCTTTCGTATATCTGAAAGTCGGCTACACCTTCTAGAGAAAGTTCAACGGTCAGCCGCTCGTGTTGAGATGCAACTTCGACGAGGTGACCGGCTATCTATAACTGCGGTCCTACGACAGCTATACTGGCTCCCAGTAAGAAAGCATATTGGGTACAAGTTACTTAGGGTTGTATACACGGCACTGCATGCAGGCACGCCAGTGTATCTCGTTTCACTGCTACATCGTCATGACATGACAAGAAAATTGCTAATCTAGCAGTGGACAGGAGGAGAAACAAAAACTTAGATAATGCTGAAGGTGATGGGAGACCCAATCGCATCAGCTGATGCAGTTGATGAGTACGTTGCAGCCACTGACTTAGATGAGGGAACCAAAGTAGATCGTCTCCACCTGGAGGTTTGCTATGATCGTGACTCATCACTTTCCCTACGAAAAAGAAGTGACCCGTTGCATCTCAGGAAGGACCACAGGAAGCTCCCAATCATCTCATATGTGGTGAATGTGAAAATGTACTTGAATAAAATAACTTCGAATTCAGAGGTCACCCTGGATGACATCGGCCATGCTACGGATGTAATTCTCAACCAATAACGGCACTTACAGCAATCAGCATTGTGGCCTTGTGTCAGTAGTGACTCTCAGTTTGAATAGTATTAACATAAACTGTGGCAGTTATCTATCTCTACTGTATCTACATAATGTTTACTGTGTATAACTACATGTCTATTGAAGAATACAAGTCATCAAATTGGTTTTTAGCCCAATTTATGAGTTAATATCACCATTTCAAGTTCATTTTCCAGGCGAAAATGCCTTTTTCAGGGACCCCAATTTGAAAGGGTATGTACATTGGGGTTAGAATTGACCAGTTGATCAAACATGGTTATTTTCTCATACAGATAGACGATATCCTTATTTTAGTGGGGGTACCTTACAATACTGGTTCTAACACCATCCCCTACTAATATAGTCAGACCTCATTTAACTTTTGTGTTATTCATATATACAGTTTTAATTTAGTTTTAGTTTTATTTATCTTAGGATAAAGTTTTACTATTTCATCACTTATTTAATGTAAGTTATCCTATTATTTTGTATCCAGTAAGTTTAGCAGCACTTTTGCTTGCTAACTTAATTTCTTCTGATTTATTTTTCTTAAATGCTATTTCATGTTTCCCCAATTTTTGCCAATTTTGTAAACGGGGATTCGGGTCATTATTCTCGGATTTGATGGTGTATAAATAAAATGTATTATTATTATTATTATACCCATACAGAGATTAGAGGTGCTGGGAATTCCTAGGTGGGGGAGTTTGTCCTGTCTGGTATATTGACTGAAATTTGGAGGGAGTAATTTCCACAACATATATATGTTATGCTGTCATAACGGCGTCATTTCTGCATAACTAAATGTTAAATATAATAATAATAATAAGATGTTTTATTTTCCAACATAACAACGATAATATATATACAATGTTTGTGGCACATAAATACGTATTATATCAACAAAGGTGTATACTGAAGAAAGTTCTTATAGTTGTATACCCCTAAACACGTTTCTTTAGGTATTACATAGTGTACAATTTAGTATGTGACAGTACAGCATAATCTTCACATTGATTTGTGGTATGAAATATTGAAATGAAGACAAGCACTGGCATTATAAGTGTATAAATTAATAATAAACATTCAAATAAAGTACATTATAATACAGTCATACATTTTTCAGGACATTTCCCTAGCCATTTGTCTAGGAAGAAAAGTGCATATACAGTTCCACCGATATCTCGCTTGCCATAGGTTGGCAGATTCATGTTATAAAATGGACCTACCTGGCCTAAGGTGTAAAATGTGAAGTGATTTATACAGAATAGATCAGATATGATGTCATTAAGACGTTATTACATCTTCATTACCTAATAGTTATGACATATTTGGAAAGAGTGTTCAAATACCATTCCAGACGTATCAAATTTGCTATAGTTTAAATGAAGTGTTTTGATGAAATTAACTAATATCTACTCCAGCCTCCTTACTTCATTAATCTCGCCTCTTGTAATAAATCAGTAAAAACTACACGACGGCTTCTACTCCCACGTAGAAAACAACTTGATTTCACATTTGTATATTGTGACCGTCTTGAAAAACATTGTTGCTGAAATTCCCTAGGTTAGAGGGTTTCACCTAGGTGAACTACGGACTAAAATGTACAGTAATTTATAGCATAGTACATAGTACCCGTATGACGTCATAACGACGTCGTTACACAATGACAACACACTATTTATGACAGCTTTGGAAAGAGGATTCAAATACCGTTCCAAATTTCATTATTCACACCTAAGGGCATTCATCAACCCCTTAGCACGTCTGCCCACCACTCGGGTATCTTAAGACGCGGTGTTTTGAACAGAAATACGCACCAGACACCTGGTCATTTCAAACAAATAAATGACAGCTGGCTCTTTGAGTATTCAATTGGATTGTTGACAGCGGCAATGATGCACTGAAACGCTGTGCCAAGTCTGTGGCAGTGCAATTAAGTTTGATTATTAGATTCGATATGCTTTGGTATTAAATTATTATGTTTACATGGCTAGCTATGTGTGTTTCAAATGTTATATATGGCGATGCACTCATACTTCTATAACGGATTTTAATTTTGTGATCAGGATAGATATTAACCGTTCATTTCGACGCCTATTTTAGGCGTTGCAATTCGAAGCCGGTGCTTTTTATAAATGTTTTATAGTCAGGCACATAGAGAGAGAGAGAGAGAGAGAGAGAGAGAGAGAGAGAGAGAGAGAGAGAGAGAGAGAGAGAGAGAGAGAGAGAGAGAGAGAGAGAGAGAGAGAGAGAGAGAGAGACTGAGAGACAGAGAGACAGAGAGACAGATAGACAGAGAGACTGAGAGACAGAGAGACAGAGACAGAGAGACAGAGAGACAGAGAGACATAGAGACATAGAGACAGACATATACAGATATATACAGACATATACAGACATATACAGACATATACAGACAGATACAGACATATACATACAGATACAGACATATACAGACATATATAGACAGACGGACACACGGACAGACGGACAGACGGACAGACGGGCAGACGGACAGACGGACAGACATACATACAGACAGACATACAGACAGACATACAGACAGACATACAGACATACCGACATACAGACAGAAATGCAGACCGACATTCAGACAGACATACAGACATACATACATACATACATACATACATACATACATACATACATACATACTGACATACAGACATACAGACATACAGACATACAGACATACAGACATACAGACATACAGACATACATGCATACATACATACATACATACATACATACATACATACATACATACATACATACATACATACAGACAGACAGACAGACAGACAGACAGACATACAGACAGACAGGGACAGACAGGGACAGACAGGGACAGACAGGAACAGACAGGGACAGACAGAGACAGAGACAAAGAGGGAGAGCACAACTCAGGTTCTATTCTACATGCAGGTAAATAGTAACAAGAACAATTATATTGTATACAGTCAAAGTAAAATAGTTACTCGATAATTGCTGCGGTGATCATACGCAATAATATCCGACATATGATTCGTCTAACTGCGAATACACATTCCAGTGTTGACTCGTTTTAACGTGGATCTAGTTGTAACTGGGTTGTTACCGTTCTATTGCAACGTATTGCAACGTTTGTAGTGAGGACTGCAATGTTTACGTATCATATCCGTTCAATACTTGGTAGATAATACATTAATGATACAATATAAAATATTCATATAACACACTTGATATTAATATTACACACAACACACACAAACACAGACACACTCACACACGCACGCACGCACGCACGCACACACGCACGCACGCACGCACACACACACACACACACACACTAAAGGCTTAAATAGCCGATATATATGTGCATGTCGATGAGGTTTAAGTAGTTAGTCAGGTCCCTTACGAGATACGCCATCCGTTTTTCCGTTGTGCAAGTGCAAAAGTAGTTCCGGTCCCATGTTAAAAGATAAGGAAATACCCGGATGTTGCCAGATTTTACTCTTGCACCACTCCGCTCCAATCCGATTTGGACCTATTTCGTATAGGTCTAAAAGGGGTAAGTTGAACTTTGAAAATAGGGCTAAACGTCAAATCGATCTATCGTAAAAGTATACGACGACTTTTTGAGATCGAGGTTCCATTTTACCCCTAGATTTTTAGTCCTTCAAACCCCATGTTAAAACAGCGAAATTTACCTATATTTTTTTTTCGACGGTTCGATTTGCCCCAAATGTCTTCAAAAAACTGTCCTACCGATTTTCCCCATGTTAAACGATAGGGAATTTTCCCCCATGTTAAAATATAGGTGCTAAACCCCACGTTAAAGGATAGGAGCTTCCAATTTACCCCAAATTATCCTCTGAAACCTGTCCTACCAATTTTCTCCTTATTAAAGGATAGGGAATTTTCCCCATGTTAAAAGATAGGGAATTGTCCCTATGTTAAGAGATAAGTTCGTTGGTGACAAAATATACCGTATAGCGAGTGAAAAATTCCCCTGTAAAATTTCATTCCAGAAGTTTCTTTGGTAATCTTTTCAGCACACTACAAAACTGACGGTATTAACCGGTATAAACTGGTATAAACTCGTAATGAAGGCTATGTGTGTTGGAAGAACAGCCGGGTATTGACATATAACATTTACACTTATCAGCCGTATCTCACTTGAGCGTCCGCTTGAAAACTAATCGCAAACTGGTTCCAATCTGTTTTGAAGTGATACTCCCTGTCCAAGTGATAACGACTCGGTCGCTTTGACACTAAAGTCGGCAAACCTCTTTTTCGAAACAGGAGCGTAACAAAGTGAAGCGTTATGATAGAACAGTACAGGTGTATTAGCTATCATTTGTAAGAACTATATTGAACACCAGCTATAAACAAACCAGTATAAACCAGTATAAATCCAACAAAACTGATAACGAATGCTCTGTATGTTGGAAGAACAATAGACTAGTGTTATTGGTGTCAAGGCCACCAAGTATTGATATCACACAACTTGGTTAAATTCGTGTCTCTTATAAAACCCGTACTCGAGACGTGTCTGGACTTGTTTGTTTGTTGCGAGCGTGAGCGTGCGCACCCTGTATGACATCATTAAACTGCTACGCGCAGTAATTTTGTGTGCGAGGTGAGTTGGTTATACAGGTAGTGGTTTGGTTAGCCATCGTTTTAAACTTGTACACTTGAATGTAATCCCATCATGTGACGTTATGGTACACGCAGTAATTTTGTGCGCGAGGTGAGTTGGTTATACAGGTAGTGATTTGGTTAGACCTTGTTTTGAACTTGCGCGTATGTAATATAGTCTCATCATGTGACGTTATGATGCAGTGACATCAATACACTATAAACTGCTACACGCAGTAATTCTATACGCGAGGTGAGTTGGTTATACAGGTAGTGATTTGGTTAGACCTTGTTTTGAACTTGCGCGTATGTAATGCAATCCCATCATGTGACATCATTAAACTATAAACTGCTACGCGCATCATAGGTCAAACATATTGGCTAGTGTTATTAGGTAGTGGTTAAATTCGTGTCTTTTATCAAACCCGTACTCGAGACGTGTCTGGACATGTTTGTTTGTTGCGAGCGTGAGCGTGCGCACCCTGTATGACGTCATCAAACTGCTACGCGCAGTAATTTTGTACGTGAGGTGAATTGGTCAAACAGGTAGTGATTTGGTTAGCCATCGTTTTGAACTTGCGCGCTTGAATATAATCCCATCATGTGACGTCATGGTGAGTGACGTCATGGTACGCGCAGTAATTCTATACGCGTGTCAATTAGGTCGTAATCATAGTGATTTGGTTAGTCATTGTTTTGAACTTTCGTGCAGAAAGGTAATCCCATCATGTGATGTCATCAACAGTGACGTCAAATCCCCTGTAAAATTTCAATGTATATGTATGTCTCTATACATGTCCCTATGATCACTGCCCTTGGTATCCTTGCTGTTGACAAAACGGATAGTCTCTTTAGTTGTGAAGTGTAAGGCTATTAGTAAGGTTCCCAACATATGCTTTGCATTACACTATGGAAAAGACACAAGATGAGGTTTGAACCTTTTATTCGTGTACAACACAAACATATTTACATGTCACACTCCATAACTACAAGAACCAGAGATTAGACATTGATACATAGTCTTGCAAAGTTTAATCGTATACAAGACAAAAGAAAGTTATTTACAGGTCACCCTCCATTACTGTCAGAACCATTTGTTTCATAGTGTTTCGCCACTGTTTCGAAACGGCTTCTTGCAACCAAGTATTGATATCACACAACTGTTCGACTGTTACGTCGGATAGCTTCACACCTGCGTCTAACAAAACACTCAAACAGTCTTTTACCACTGCAGTTGAATTAATGACCTCCATCTATGTATGCCTCTATATTCGTCTGTATATATATGTATCTATGTATATCTCTATGGGTCCATTTTCGGTTACCAACACCAGGTTAGGTGTTCTACAACAGAAGCAAGTTTGAAAGGTTTACTGAAGACGCACGACATTAAACAATACAGTATGGAATAACAAAATAAAATAAAATAAAAAGTTCTAATGGGCATTTGTACACTTGACCCTTAATACGGTAAACTATATAAATACTGATACATCTTATCTGAAAGGTTATTATGTTCCTGTACACCTGTACTGTTCTATCATAACGGTTCACTTTGTTACGCATCTGATTCAAAAAACAGATTTGCAACGAATTCTTTATTCGGTAAGTTTGGTGTCAAGGCCACCAAGTTGACATCGTGTCTCGGGCATAGCGCATCGCTTGTGTTTACTTCTTTACATACGTACATACGTGTGGATTAAGAATGATAGCATGATAAAAGGTTAAAACAATACTGTTGATCTCTAGATGCAGATGAAACACAGATGAGACTTGAACAGGGAATACCACTTCAAAACAGTTTGGAACCAGTTTGTAAACAGTTTTCAAGCGACGTTCAAGTGAGATACGGCTGGTAAGTATAAATGTTATATTTCGATACCCGGCTGCTCTTCCAACACACAGAGCGTTCAATACCAGTTTATACCAGTTTACGCCATGAGTTCAATATAGTTCTTACAAATGTTGGCTAACCAAATTACAATAATAGCTTTGACGTAATACAGGGAGTGTGCGCTCGCGCCCGCAACAAACAAACAAGTCCAAACACGTCTCCAGGACACAGTAGCACACAGTAGCGTCGGTTTTGTAGTGTGTTGACAAAATTAGCAAAGAAACTTCTAGAATGAAATTTTACAGGGGATTTTACGTCACTGTTGATGACATCACATGATGGGATTACCTTTCTGCACGAAAGTTCAAAACAATGACTAACCAAATCACTATGATTACGACCTAATTGACACGCGTATAGAATTACTGCGCGTACCATGACGTCACTGACCATGACGTCACATGGTGGGATTATATTCAAGCGCGCAAGTTCAAAACGATGGCTAACTAAATCTCTACCTGTTTGACCAAATCACCTCACGTACAAAATTACTGCGCGTAGCAGTTTGATGACGTCATACAGGGTGCGCACGCTCACGTTCGCAACAAACAAACATGTCCAGACACGTCTCGAGTACGGGTTTGATAAAAGACACGAATTTAACCACTACCTAATAACACTAGCCAATATGTTTGACCTATGATGCGCGTAGCAGTTTATATTTTAATTATGTCACATGATGGGATTACATTACATATTCGCAAGTTCAAAACAAGGTCTAACCAAATCACTACCTGTATAACCAACTCACCTCGCGTATAGAATTACTGCGCATAGCAGTTTATAGTTTAATGATGTCACTGCATCATAACGTCACATGATGGGATTACATTACATACGCGCAAGTTCAAAACAAGGTCTAACCAAATGACTACCTGTATAACCAACTCACCTCGCGCACAAAATTACTGCGCGTACCATAACGTCACATGATGGGATTACATTCAAGTGTACAAGTTCAAAACGATGGCTAACCAAACCACTACCTGTATAACCAACTCACCTCGCACACAAAATTACTGCGCGTAGCAGTTTAATGATGTCATACAGGGTGCGCACGCTCACGCTCGTAATAAACAAACATGTCCAGACACGTCTCGAGTACGGGTTTTATAAGAGACACGAATTTAACCACTACCTAATAACACTAGTCTTCCAACATACAGAGCATTCGTTATCAGTTTTGTTGGATTTATACTGGTTTTTACTGGTTTATACTGGTTTATTTATAGCTGGTGTTCAATATAGTTCTTACAAATGATAGCTAATACACCTGTACTGTTCTATCATAACGCTTCACTTTGTTACGCTCCTGTTTCAAAAAAGAGGTTTGCCGACTTTAGTGTCAAGGCCACCGAGTCGTTATCACTTGGACAGGGAGTATCACTTCAAAACAGATTGGAACCAGTTTGCGATCAGTTTTCAAGCGGACGCTCAAGTGAGAAACGGCTGATAAGTATAAATGTTATATGTCAATACCCGGCTGTTCTTCCAACACACAGAGCCTTCATTACGAGTTTATACCAGTTTATACCGGTTAATACCGTCAGTTTTTTAGCGTGCTGAAAAGATTACCAAAGAAACTTCTGGAATGACATTTTACAGGGGAATTTTCCACTCGCTATACGGTATATTTTGTCACCAACGAACCTATCTCTTAACATGGGGAAAATTCGCGATCTTTTAACATGGGGTAAATTCAAAATTTCGTCGTATACGTTTACGATAATAGCTCCTATGCTTTAACATAGGGACAATTCCCTATATTTTAACATGGGGAAAATTCCCTATCCTTTAATATGGTGAAAATTGGTAGGACAGGTTTCAGAGAATAATTTGGGGTAAATTGGAAGCTCCTATCCTTTAACTTGGGGTTTAGCACCTATCTTTTAACATGGGGAAAAATTCCCTATCTTTTAACATGGGGAAAATCGGTAGGACAGTTTTTTTGAAGACATTTGGGGCAAATCGAACCCTAGAAAAAAAAATATACGTAAATTTCGCTGTTTTAACATGGGGTTTGAAGTACTAAAAATCTAGGGGTAAAATGGAACCTCGATCTCAAAAAGTCGTTGTATACCTTTACGATAGATCGATTTGACGTTTAGCCTTATTTTCAAAGTCCAACTTACCCCTTTTAGACCTATACGAAATAGGTCCAAATCGGATTGGAGCGGAGTGGTGCAAGAGTAAAATCTGGCAACATCCGGGTATTTCCCTATCTTTTAACATGGGACTGGAACTACTTTTGCACTTGCACAACAAAAAAACGGATGGCGTAACTCGTAAGGGACCTGACTAACTGCTAGCTTATTTACTGACTAATCCTCTCCGTGCTGCTTGGTACATTAGATTCGCACAAGTTCTCGCCATATATATGCGCTATAATTTAATGTAGACATAACTTCTTGTACAGTAGTGATTACATTTAATTTCATTCATATAATGCAGTTCTTCTTAAACAGATAAGTTCTTGTATAACGCTTATAAAGCTTAAAGATGTCCCCCTTGAACAATATATAAACCACAATACTCGATGCTCACGCAATCACGATAGTCAGGTCCGGAAAATCAGGCACACAACAAACATAGTTGAAAATAGTTGTTTCCCAACCACAATAAAAGACTGGAATTATCTACCTTCAAACATTGAATCTTGTAAATAACTTAATTCGTTTCAGAGTAACCTCATCAAACATCTGAAACTTGAAATCATACGAGCCACCATGCGCACTGGCGTGATGTGTGGACATTTTGCCAATATGAATATACAGATACAGAAACACAGTATCCAGTCCTAAGGATTGATCAAAGCGATTTACACAAATCATTCCCTAGCAGAACTGTTCAATGAAACATCATCTCGGCTTATATGGGACGCATTCAGTCACGCTGCAATTAACGCGCAGCAACATTTCGTTCACAAATATCCTCCACTGTTTATAGCCAGGCACACATTCATACAACTGAGTGAAATGAACGACCTAGCCCAATATTCGACATGGCAGCACATGATTCGAACACAGGGTGTTTCAATTGAGAGTCCATGTTCTAGTCACTGCGCCAATGTTCTAGTCACTGCGCCAATGTTCTAGTCACTGCGCCGATGCGCTCCATAAACTTCTTCGTTCAAATAACTAAGATATGGCTACGCATATTTACCCAATAAAAACACACACATTTACATATAATACGTATATATTTTCTACTTCCTTTCCTCTATTAATTAGTGTAAAACCACAAAATGATACAACCAAAGATCTTTTAAAAGTACAAAACACAAAAGCCCTCGACTTGACACAATTGCTGTGTCATGTGTGGATAACGTACAGCACATAACTATTTTATAAATAAAACAATAACGATTTAACATGTCAGCCACGTAGGTTATCTGCAATGTAAGTTTCAGGACAAAACGAAAATAACGCCATTCATTGTATTTCTGGTACTGGGAACCAATATTTTTAACAACGTGATAAGCTAGTATGATATCTAATTTTACAAAAACACGCGATGCATTATTGTTAGACTAAAACGTGTTTATTTAAAAGAACCGCGGAAAACGCCTTCGGTTTTTCAAACCATATTATTTATATACATACATATATATATATATATATATATATACAATAATAACAATAATGTTGAATAACTGTCATTTGATAATGTTATTGTTCTACAGTGAATATTGTAAAAGTGTATCACGCAATGAAATATAATACAGTATATATATCTCCCGGCAATCGAACATAATGCTCGTTCTTGAAAGTGACTTACCACCTTTCAGTTCGTTCACTGAAAATAGTAAATAACTGTATAACGACCTTTTTACAACATATATCGCCAATTCATTAAAAAGAGGCCTACGTTCCAAGGAAACGAATGAACGTTGAAAGACACGACTGAACCTTGGCACCTAGGAGAAGATGCAACAGAACTGCTCCCAAAGTTTACGCATTGATATATACATAATTGATACATAAATGACAGCATTTCGGCATTGATAGGACAACTGAGACAGCATTGTTGGCCTATAAACCGGTGTCTTTAGTTGTATTCATATTCGTCACTGTCTGGAGTGGCAACTACTTGAAAATGCAGTTCTATGCACAAGACTTTCTCTCCCGCCGTACTAATGACTTCCACTCGCGCTTTGTACTTCCCCTGTCGAACAGAAATGGTTTACAACGTTCCTACAAAATGGACGCCTTCGGTCAATATGTAAACAAATTGCATATTTAAATATGTTTTCGTTCCTGTAACGCTCTATTAGGCATGTTCCAAGGATGTGCGTTTCTTACTCTATTAATTGGAGTAGTAATTGTTAATCAAAAACGTTGTTAACACGTCAAATATTTGTTCTCTCCATAGCTCCATTCGCGGGGTTAATTGACAAACACGCGTGACCATTAATATTATTGGGTTATGCCAGTTACCACAGGCGGATCCGGTGAGACACGTGCCCCCTAGACCTTTAGAATTTGTCGGGCTCCCAGACTTTTTTGAATGGGCCCCCCTTACCTTGCCCCTCCCCTAGACCTTTGGGATGTGCCCAATTTAGGTTACAATAAGCTGAAGTTACGGCGTAGCCGTTAAATTATCTCCTCAGTGGTAGCAAGCACTGTATGTGGTAACGTAGCTTTTGGATACGTTTTTAATATTATAAAAAACGTACCGGAGGAACGTAGGGAGCAAATTCTCTCAGATCAAGAGCTTCGGTGCCTTGTGCAGTTACTGCAAATGATATACGATTGAATGTAAGAGAGAGGGGGGATGAGAATGGAGAGGAAGCACGGAGAGAGAGAGAGAGAGAGAGAGAGAGAGAGAGAGAGAGAGAGAGAGAGATATGGACGAACGGACGGACGGACGGACGTAGCGACGGAGCGATGGAGGCAGGCAAGAAAGTAGGGAGGGAGATAGGTAGGTAGGGAGGGAGGGAGGGTGGGAGGGAGGGAGGGAGGGAGGGAGGGAGGGAGGGAGGGAGGGAGGGAGGGAGGGAGGGATGGAGGGATGGAGGGATGGAGGGATGGAGGAAGGGATGGAAAGAGGAGAAGCGAGGGCGGGGGAATTGGAGTGCAGATGATACGGAGGACTGGAGAACAGGGGGCCGAGAGAGAGGAAGAAGTATGTTTGTTTGGAAAACAATGTCACTCTGAAATAAAAATAAATTTGTTTAAAAGTATTCAATGGCGCTAAATATAGTTCTATGTTTTCTTCAAATTTAAATAATTTGAGAAAACAAAATAGCTATGTTTAGCTACATGTGATGATGACACAATACAAATAGTATGAAATGCTAAAAACGTAAATACATTAAAAAACGAAAATAATGGAACACATATTATTAACTGCCGACTGTCGCGGACACTCGGCGACACCCTCATGCAATCTATGCGTGTCGTCGTTCTTACAAGAACCTTGTTAAATGTTTCACCTATTCTTTGCCCTGCCAACTGACAAACCGTTCGTTATAGAACACGATGCATACTTACCGCCTTTGCGGAACGGGCACATCGTGGGAAATAACTGGTCAATGCGGTCACAGTGAAGTGACTGGCACTCCTGAAGAATGGGCTCGGTATCCATTGGCTGATCCACGTTCACGGTATAGCATATCTTCCCCTCCTTCAGTGTCACCCCTGCAGTGAGGCGGTACTCACGTGATACTATTTGTGACGTCAGCGACACTGATAGTTATTAGGGCTGCATGCACGGAGACATAACAAGAATCATCCATTTTATCTTGATCTCAGTTTTAATAAAACCATATGCAATATTAATACTAGTGATCTGGAGACCTGCAATGGTTATTACAGTAATATTCAATTACAGTAATATTCAATTATGTTTAAGTTGTGTTTTGCGAGATTCAACGTCAGTGTGCAACAGTAGTATCACGTGATAGATCTACGTTTAATTTTTAATGATTATGATGTTATGTGTACTAATCTTGCCCAAGGAATGTAACATTGATACGTACGCGGAGTGAAAGAAAACGACAGCTTCAGCGGCTTTCCAAATGTGATGATATTTGGGAAAAACTCGAGCGTGAAATTCTGCCGCGATCCGACTGAAAAAAGACCCCCACATATTGTTAACTTAAAGGCCAACGCTAATATTGCAACTTTATAGGAAGTAAAACGTAAATCAAACATACTAACTGACGCACATCCGGTTCGCACACGTAGACCTGCGCAAGCGCGCACACCTTTTCTTTTATTAGTCTCCCGTCAATCATATTCCACCCGTCAGACTGCCCGCCTCCCCGACTGTCCCTCTATAGTCCATCCAGTTTTGTTAATTTATGTTAACAGTTGTGTACAACCAACTACAAAGATTCAACACCAGCAAAACCACCAAGTGTGGTAATACATCTCACATCATCTCTTGCCAGCAGCTGACATTTGTTCACTGCTTGTCACCGTTTTAATCAAAGGCTGTCGCCGATTTGGTGGTCGCCTTTCTGGTTTTTTTTTTCTGGAATTATCCAACCTTGCTCTTCGCGGATATAAGTGCAGCGTGGCGATTTTCGTAAACACTGAATTTCTGAAGTTGGTTCTGCATCGGTAAACATATTTTATATGTCCGTAGTTATAGTAGAAACAGTTCATACATGATTTTATGATAATAACAATCACATTGTCTCCATTTAATGTAGATAAATTGGAATTGGAACAATTTATTCGACAATAAACAAACAAAAGCACGCAACGCAACACAAATTTTCCAATAGTTAGTCTATGTCGGGAGACTCTCATTAAGGCTCAAAAGCCGCTAGCGTGAGAGCCACGCATGGAAAAGGAATCCGTATTCTCCCACTGTGGTGCACACCGTAAAAATGTGAAACGATTCGGTAGAATATACACAAGGTCGCCATAATCCAGCACATTAATGATGAGCCTACATGTGATCTGTCAATGGCTGTTTCATTTCATAGGAAAACACTTCATTGGAGAACAGAATACCATGCTCGGTTTAGGCTAAAACATAGTTTGCTTTTAGTCGCAATTGCTTCATACATTATGAAAGACGAGACACTACACAGATACTAACAGGTTAGTATAAACGGAGGCAGGTTAGATCTTCATAACCAGGACTGCTCTGGTTCGGGAATACACACGGAAATCGGCCTATTAGTAAAAAGAGGATAACATTTACAAATATTAGTTGTTTCGAACCAATTTATGCAAATACAAGCGTGTAGGCTGCTTATTATATAATAACAATTTTCACTTTAAAAATTACACATTATTGTGTTGCCTACATATATAGCATTTAACAATTGTGCAAGTATCCTGGTATTGATCCAAAAGATATTTCTTCAGATATAAAGAGAAACCATGAAGACTATGAGTATTTACTTTTCCTTAATTCTAGGTGGCATGTTTCTGAGTAGAGTTGGCAAGTAGTATCTTATACACTTTCTGTTCTGTATGGGAATTATATTCGCTAAGGGTTATAATTTGTATCGCTTTTTTCTGCAATTTGGAAAATTTGTTTGAATAAAAGACCCACAATAAAATATTATAATTGAAATGTGGCGCAATTAACGATCTGTACATTATCTTTAGAGCACATGCAGGTAAGAAGTGTTTTAACTTATTTAATATACCAAGAGTTCGTGATATTTTGATTGCAATTTTATCAATGTCGGCTGTCCAATCTAATGTTTCATGGATAGTTATGCCTAAGAAGTTAAATTCTTGAACACGACCAATGTGTTGGTTATCTATTTTTAGCGTTAATTCGACACCCGCATTATTGCGTTGTGGAAAATGAAACAACACAAACTTATGAGACATAAGAGACATAAACATAAGAGACAGTTTGTTTACTGATAACCATTCACTTAGTTTCTCCAATTCCTTATTTATGTTGATGCTTACGGTAATGTTATCAAACATATCTGAAGTAGATTAGAAGGAACAGAGTGGACCTATTAAGGTAGTGTCATCATCGTACTTTGTCTAGACGTGTGTGATTTCACAACACATTTGCGATACGTACAACATGATTTCGCTCTTCCGCAGTCTTTGCCAAGTTCAATGAATTGTTTGGAGTGAAAGACGACTTTGTCATGCAACCCCGCTGCCAGCATGGCGCATGACGCCAACACAACAGTGGTTGCCAACTGCATGACGACGCCGGCTGGAACACAAGTCAGCAGTCGGTCGTTCCTGGTCAGTTTAGGTTTACATTTGAGCGATAATAATTATCTATCAGGACCTGAGCAATTATTTTTAATACTAACAAGCACACGCTCGCACACGCGCATGCACGCACGCACACAGAACCACACACACACGCACACACGCACACACGCACACACGCACACACGCACACACGCAAACACGCACACACAAACACACAAACACACAAACAAACATACACACACGATACGTCATTTGAGATTATAAATTAAAAAAATGCATTGGTTTGATGTTGGAAGATACAATCAACGCCCGGTGTTGCATATTTATAACTCTAGGGATTTTCCATCGTCACTGAATGGAAGTGAGTAATAAAGGTGTAATACATATACACAATACACTAATTGCAATTCACACAACGCACCCGTAGTTAAACCAGCCCTGCATTAACACTATTAGGCTAATCGATATTCTGGCTCAAAAGCCATGACATGACGCTGCAAAGATTAGCTGTATGAAATTCGACCTAGTTTTTTTAACGTACATACATCTAGGTCGAATTTCATACAGCTAATCTTTGCAGCGTCATGTCATGGCTTTTGAGCCAGAATATCGATTAGCCTAATAGTGTTAATGCAGGGCTGGTTTAACTACGGCCGCGTTGTGTGAATTGCAATTAGTGTATTGTGTATATATATCACACCTTTGTTGTTTTTTAACGTACATACATCTAGATATGTTATTAATACATATAACATATATAACGCACTTACGAAAGCAATTAGCCGGGTGACATATAACCAACTTTCTACTTAGACGTATTCTGGTTGATCCATTATAATGACAGGCTGACCGACATGCTGGGATATGCATCATGTGCTCATAATAAGGTCAAATGTCAACTGTAGCATGCGTTAGTCAGAAATATGGCACTTCCTCTTTCGACTGCCAAATACTTCCTTGTAAAGATCTTGGTGCATAGTACGCGATTAAAAGATCAACGTTTCGATTATTACGTACGAAATAAACTATAATAATATGCATAGCATATATGTCATGCTTTATTTTATACACCATGCTGCGTTCAAATGGTATTCTCGTTCTTCAAAGCAACGGAAATTAACAACAAGCATAACGTATGCACCTCCACTACATAGGACCTACCCTCGTTAAAAAAACCTCCGTCACATAACAATATTTGTCTACTTCCAGCACTTCAATTGAGCGTCATACATATCCCTATATCTTAAGTCATCTACGTCGACATTTGTGGTTTGTCTAGTTGCATGACTTACCTCGTTAAACTTAATGGTTTCGAGACAGCGGCCGCCTAATGAACTGTTGCTTGGACACGTGTGCAGTGAACCGGATAGTTTGTTTGTTAATGCGAAGTATTTCCTCTTGTTGGCGCCACCCGCACACCACAGGCGATTGTAACTGACGGATAACATTAAAACGGCCAAACAGACGAAGTTTGTGACTCTGGCCGTCGTCATATAATTAAATGTTTTCTTGTTTATCAATTTATGCTAATTTTGGTTGGCCTATCAATGAGCTGTTAAATTTTGCGTAATGTTTGGAGATGTTGGATGGTGAATGCGTTTAAAAATATCAAGAATTGGACAAGATGGTTTGTATATATATATACATATATATATATATATGTATATATATATATACGTATGTGTTTATTCCATACATATTAGTAACATAGTTATTTACAAGACAAGTGGGGAATTATACAATATAATGGGGAACCTGCATCACTCCAACATAATCAGTAGATAATTAAAAGCAGACAAATAAATAATGACATAAAATATCAGTATAATAATGTTTAATATTCAGACAAACCGCAAAGAATTAAAAACAAGCATTGCAAAATTATGACATAACTTTACTGTTTAGACGTAACATCAAACTATTCAATATTGAATTGAAAACAAAAATTATACATTGTAAAAGCAAGAATTAAACTTACATTGGAGCTATAGTGGAAACATGCGACATTTCGACCCGTCTACAGCGGATCTTGACCACGCACTGATGTCATATGATGCGGCTCAGATTTTGGCGGAATGATCTGTGTCGACGAACCAACGATGTCTTCCAAAGATTACACAGTTACTACATTTTGATAGTCAGAAAATTAGTCAGCAAATAATTTAACACATGAATACAACACTATGTAAATAACTCAAAATATCTATCGACGTTTTTTTCTGGAATAAATCACCAATTGGTAGATCAGTGGTTGAATGTGCATGGAAAAAAGCGAGTGGACCTCGGTGCCTAGAATGAAATGCACTTCAGTACTCTATTAGTTAGCGTATCGATGTATGTATTTCGAATATGAAGACAGCTAAACATTTCTATACATTTAATATTTGGTCAATCCTTTTTGTAACGATGGTTCAGATCTATTTCAAGTTAGTATGTAAAGCTAAAATTAATCCAACTGGACGTTGGCCGAAACAAACTGGCCGGTCGAAACTGTTTCAACCGACCGGAAGTTTTATCTGGGGCAAACCAGTTATGGCACTAAAAGTGAACTGATTTTGTTTGCATGACAGTCTGTGCAACATTCTTATACACGATATAACGACCAATAAGGATCTACCATTGTTGTTGTCCTCGTCGTTCCCTGTCTTCGGGGGTGAGGCTGGCTTGGATACGTCGATATTTTCTTTCTCTTCCTCCTCATTGCACGTGCACTACTTTCTCTACCACCCTTCTCCATTCTCCTCGGTCTTTTGCTCTTTTCCTCCATTCCCCTTTCCATCCCTCCGGGTCTCTCTTCACACAATCCTCCCACCTCAGTCTCGGTCGCCCTCGTCTTCTTTTTCCCTCCACTCTCCGGGCATCTGTTCTCTTTGCCATCCGTTCTTCTCCCATTCGCACCACATGTCCTGCCAAGTTCAACCGACTTCTCACCAACTGCTTCTTGAAACTTTCTTTCACACCAACATCCTCCCTCAGCTCTTCCACTCTTCCACTCTTCGCTTATCTATTTTCGTTACCCCCGTAATTCTCCTAACCCATTTGTTTTCGCACCCTTGTACCCTCTCCTGTTGTTTCTCTGTCATTGCTATAGTCTCTAGGCCATTCAGGTAGGCTGGTGTCACACATGAGCATAGTTCCTTTCTCTTGAGTTTTCGCGACAGGTGCCTGTCTCCCATCACACCTTCTACTTTCCTCCATGCATTCGCCCCTGCTTGTATTCTCCTGCGAATTTCTGTCTCTGATGAGCCACCTCCACATACCGCTCCGCCCAGGTATACAAAACTGTCTCTTTGTTTCAGTTTCTTCCCCTCCAGGTGTATTTCCAGTTCTTTGCTTTGTTCCTGTAAATCCGTTTCCCCGTCTGCTACCACCGCTAGATCGTCTGCATACAGTAGTTTCTGGAGAATATATTTCGTACTGGTCTTTCTACTTATCAGTTCCATCACTGCGATAGGCAGTAGTGGGTTCAGGGTACTCCCCTGTCTCAAGCCAAAATTCACTTTGAATTCGTCCGAGATTCCAGATCCACACACCACTCTGCCCTTCGTTTCTTCATATATCCCTTCCACCATCCAGACCTCTGCCTCTGCACCCCCATCCATCTCAGTGTCGCCATTGCCATCTTTCTCGGTACCGTGTCATAAGCTTTCTCCAAGTCTATAAAACCCGCAGCCATACTCTCCTGTCCCTCCAACTTCTTTTCGATCAGCTGTCTCAGTGCAAACATTCCATCAACTGTACCTCTTCCTCTTCTGAAGCCCTGTTGTTCTTCTCCGATTTCTCCTTCCACTTTTGTTCTTATCCTTCCATCCAAGATTCTCTCCAACATCTTCAGCATGTGGCTCAGCAACGTGATGCCTCTGTATTTCCCTGGGTCATACACATCTCCCTTTCTTTTCCATATCGGAACTATTATCCCTGTTCTCCACTCCTCTGGGATCTTTCCCTCTGTCATGCATGTATTCAACAATCTTTTTGTCCAACATATTCCCATGCATTCGGCAACCACCAGCATTTCCACTCGTACTTCATCCGTACCAGTCGCCCGTCCTTTCTTCATCTTCTTCATTGCTCTCTCTACCTCTCCATCCACAATCTCCTTCACCTTTACGTCTCCCTCTACTGCACTTGGCATATCTAGTTCTTTGCTTACTTGTCGGTTCAGAAGAGTCTTGAAATACTCTTCCCAGATTGTAGCACATCTTTCTTATCCGTAACTAGCTTTCCATTCTTGTCCTTAATCACTGTTCCAGTTTTTACATCTTTGCTCGCTTCATCACTCTCTCGAGCCACCTTATAGATCATCTTCTTTCCACTGTCCTCATCTAGCTTTCGGTATAGCTCCTCTTCCATTTCTCTCTTTGCTTTATCCACAGCTCTCCTAGCTGCCTTCTTTTTATGTCCATACAGCTGTTGTATGGCAATGCCCGGTTGTCCTCCATTCCCCTTGATCCCTTCTATTTCTTTCCATACCTCTCTCTTTTTTCCAATTGCTTTTGCTACTTCTTCGCCCACCATGTCTGATTTGTTTTCTTCGTGGAAGCTCCTCCCTTACCAGATGTTCTGCCACAAAGCTCCTCTGCTGATCCAATGAAAGCATCCTTAAAATGCTTCCACTCTTCCTCCACAGTTCCTATTGTTGGCCGCAATTTCTCATACTCTGTTGTCACTCTGTCTCTATATGCTCTGGCTGTGTCCCCGTGATATTTCCACCATTTAATGGTTTTTCGCTCCACACTTTTAGTCTTCCCCCTCTTCTGCATATGCACAATGAAAACGAAGGGATTGTGTTGCGTAGTCACGTGTTCACCATGACCTTACAGTCCTTCACTCGCCACATTTGCTGTTTCCTCACTATCAGCAGGTCCAGCTCTGTCTTATGGTGGACACTCCTGCAGGATACTTTGTGGCGTTCCCTCTTTTGGAAAAATGGCCCCGCCATCGTCAGCCCATTTCGCATCACCAACTCTACTAACTCCCGATCCTCTCAGTTCCTTGTGCCACATCCAAATCCCCCAACTGAATCCTCTTCTCCTGTCTTCGCTGTACCCAAGTGTGCATTAAAATCATCAGTTACGCATATCATCACCTGCACTTCCACCAGTCGCATCATTCTCTCCAGCTCTTCCCTGAAGGCCCTTTTCTCTGACTCTGCCCTTCCTGTTTGAGGTCCATACACTGACATAATGCACATCATCCATGCAACAATGATCCTCCCTTGCCATCTCTCTACTCTCATCACTTCTCTACTGATCTCCTCCGTTAATATGATGCCTACACCATTGCTCCTTCCATCTCCTCCTGCATGCAGCGTATTATACCCTCCTGCCAGTGTCTTCGTTCGGTCTCCCATCCACTTGGTTTCTTGCACGCACAACACTTCTATTCTCCTCCTTTCCATCATGTTGACCACTTCCAGTGCTTTTTTTCCCCCATCGTCCCCACGTTGAGACTCCCTAGCCGGACTTCGCATCTTGGTCGCCGCCGGTGGAACGATCCACCCGGACTTCGCTGATTTCTCACCACTGCCGGGAAGCGTGGCGCGTCGGCTGCCCCGGACGCGGTTGCTATATCGACTATATGTATCCTTGCCATTCCATTTGCTTGGGACTTGATAGCCACTGCAGCGCTGCCCTGGCTGACCTCCAGTGCGGTTTCTTTTTGGTAGTTTCCTTCTCCTAGGTGGACTGGCTGTCAAGATTTACGAGTTCCATCTGCCCAGGTGTTTGGTCGGGGTTTCCCTTCCCCTAGATCAATTGCCTATCATGGCTAATGAGCTTGATCTGCCCGGTACTATTTACCCATAGTTGGGGATTGGAACAGTGAATGTCGGGACATGTCCACCCTAGGTGGGCCCAGCGCACCCACCTCTGGGGCTCCAAGCTGCTCCGAGATCCCTAGCACATTTGCCTGGGGCCGCAAGTGCCCAGTATCAGCAGTGTACCACAAGGAGGTTATGCTAGAGTCTTGTCTATGGAGAGGCTATGTACCAACAGGGGAGACTTACACACTCGGCTCCCTTTTCACCCAGAGGAGCTATATGGCGGCTGTAGCTGAAAGCGAGAGTATGAAGCGCAAACTACATACTACACATAATTATGGATTAATAAATGACACTGATAAGACAGCGATGGGATAACTAAACAACATAGCGTCGTGATTCTGTTTATTACTAACCACACATTCGTGTAGAATCTGAACTGTTGTGTTATTTGTAATTTCATTCTGAGAAGGATATTGCCTAGATAAGCATACAAAAGAGAGCCACAAAACTGATTCAAGAACGGCTGTACTTTAGTTTTGAAAAACACCTCAAGGAAACAACAATGTCATGTATTCGCGTAGTTATTGACCATGCATGAGTGTGATATAAATAGTTAGGATAATTAAACAAGGACAGCAAATCGATCAAGGAAGATCAGATGTAAAAAAAGTATTCATTCTCACAGAGAATGCTGCACATTTACTACTGTTTACAGTCATACTAATTGATGTACGTCCACCACTGTTATAATTCGAAGCCACACTCGTTGACACGAATAACTGCCACATGGTTCGCTTTGTTTCGCTAACTGAATGAACATTAACAATGGTTATGTAATGTTTGCCCAGCCATTAGTTGGGCGCTAGGAGCCATACACCGTATCAATATAAACACGGACGTAGCATATTTAATGTTATTATTTACACATTGTGTGTAACAGGGCTACTAGAACTTCCATGAGAAAGACTGTGTAAGCAGTAGCAATATAAACGTGTACACATCTAAAATGGCCGATATCTGGTAACTTGGAATTGCATTTAGAAGACAACAGGTTTGACTCCTCTCGATAAGTCAAATGTTTCCTTGTCCTCTCGCTATCTTGGGCTTGTTGTTTAGGATGACAATCTTGTGAAATGTTGCTAAGTCGTGTGTATTTTAATTCACACACTGCGTTGTGCTGCGAGCACACGCGATTATGTGTTGGAGGCACTGCAATCCACGTGTCGCTTCTGGCCTTATGTTACGGCTCTTGAAGCTCGATGGAATTCACTTCACTAATTCCTTCTCGTAACGGTCGTTTAACAGAATTGGTAACGGTGAAGGCGCCTACACCGCAGGCGAACTGTTGGCCGGCATCGTCGCTCACTTCAAGTCTCACTCGGTATAGACCCTGTTAACAGCATTTGCATATCATGAAGGATGTACGATCATTGTTATACCAATACATATATGCGTTATATATAATTATTTAGACAGGACTCAACATTAATTATACATTAGTACAATTTTTATTTATGTCAGAATACATTTCATGCATTATACAATCAATGTATGGTTTTAGATCAGCATTAGTAATATGATTAATATGAATGTCAAGTTATGATATGCATTCACAGCAAGTTGATTCCCTCGTTGGAAAACAAAAGCCACGGTTCTAGACAGTAAATAGCACAAGCTCTTAAGGCATGGCCACAACTTCTTGAAAAAAATAATTTAAAAGACGGTTATGCAAGACGCCTAGATGGCAAGGGATGACGGAGCAGCAAACAACTGGATGGATAACATCACACTATTATAGTAGTGAACCAATCTACTGCTACTGAGGCTGCTTCATACGCGCAGCAGAACACTGACCAGGTTGGCACATATTTATAGTGGACATGGCACCACTTCGGCCGTTCCAGTCAATGGGAGTGAATGAGAGAGAGAGAGAGAGAGAGAGAGGGGGGGGGAGAGAGAGAGAGAGAGAGAGAGAGAGAGAGAGAGAGAGAGAGAGAGAGAGAGAGAGAGAGAGAGAGAGAGAGCAAGAGAGTGCGTGAGTGAATGAGTGAGACAGTGGGTGAGAGACATAGGATTCACACATGCGCACATCACAAGTTCTTGATTCCATGCGCTTCTCTTAAGCTTTCATAAGCTACATCCACTTTTAAATGGTTGCGAAACTGACGTGCTTTGACGGCGGAATTCTCGGTGACGTATGTCAACCAGTGGTGGCTAAAGGGCCAAATTATTTGCGTTGTTTTGTTGATATATTGTTATTGTGACGTCACGCCGACTTCGAGAGTGTCAGTTTCGCCGCCGTTTAAACGTGGGTGGAGCTCATGGCAAGAAATCATAAAGAAGCGCCTCATTCGGTAGATGGTTGAACTGTATCGAAGAAACAAGATCTTTCGTCAGTGTCTAACGCACCGGAAACGGCACGATTGTATGTCATTTTATAGGTTATTTAAGAATGATTATCGGAAACCATTTATATGATAGAATAGCAGAAACGATAGCTTTCAAACGATATCAAGATCGTTGTGATCGGCCGAGCCATAAGGGTGTTCGTAACCATTAACATGAGTGTTTTGGACGTGTTTGGAGTTGTACATTTTCACTCGCTTAGCTGTTTTTTTATGTAAGTGTACATGCACGTAAATGCAAGTGCAATGGCTTATTTGTCAACGTGCATCTATAAGCATAACCATGTAACACATTCGATCGAAGTAATTGTAATTAGGCGACTACGTACCGGTGAGAGGGCGGCACCCGCAGGCAATGGTATGACGATCCCGCCTTCAGCGAACACTGCACGGAACATACATGTCATAACATTGATTTCTTTGTCGCAAACCATTTCAAACATAATTCTTATTACACCATATTATTTAGTTACAGATGTGTCAACCGTGTTTGTGTATTTGTGTGTGTGTTTGAGTGTGTGTGTGCGTGCGTGTGTGTGCGTGTGCGTGTGCGTGCGTGTGCGTGTGCGTGTGCGTGCGTGCGTGCATGCATGTGTGTGCGCGTGTGCATGCATGTGTGTGCGCGTGTGCGCGTGTGCACGTGAGGGCGTGTGCGCGTGGGTGCGTGTGTGCGTGTGTGTTTGTTTGTGCGCGTGTGCGTGCATTTGTATGTGATTGTACGTGCGCGCGCACGAGTAAGTGTATGTGCGTGCATGCTTGCGTACCGCATGGTACATAAGTGTTATTGCTAGGCTTACAGAAGACCAATTTTAGCGAAGATAACTAATTCACCTCCTTTGTGGAAGGGGCATTGCTTCTGTAGCGCGTGTCTCCTGGTTGTGCAGTCGATGGCAAGACAAGTGTCAATGAGAGGCTCGCTGGGCGGGGGCAGTATCCACACTTTCACGCATACGCGGCCTTTTGCGAAGCCACTCACTTTGGTCCATCACAAATCACACAATTAATATATACAGATCTGTTCAGAATATACGTAGAAACAGTGTGACTATCTGTCTACGTTTTAAAAGGACGGATATTCATACTGCGAAGTTCAGAACTATTCCATCGTTGGCAATCTATCCAGTCGTGCTAGAAGCGAAGTGTGGACGGTATCACGTGTACTACACTCTATGAAAACAGTTTCGTGTAATACTTGGGACAGTTCCGAAAACAAACCTGGAGTTAATTAACATCAAATCATGTTCCGCTTATAATTAAGCTGTGTTGAGCATGCTACAACCATGCGAAGTAGTCTATGTATTGATATGGCAACGACGATATCACACAGCTTTTGGCATTATCAACGGCGTCCGAGTAATAATGTATGCAGTTGTGACTAATAAATGTATAACGTTATTTATATCTGGAGAACCATAAGTTGCTTACATGGTGTGATGGTAAAGGTGACGTTGACAGAATCACCAAATGTGATCTCCTCCGGGATCCACTTCAAAGTGAAATTTTGTTTAGATCCAGCTGGAAAAATGAAACACAGAAATAGTTTACGTTCGTTAATATGTGCAGTAAATAACTGACTGCACTTCAACTGTGCCAATATTTGTAAACATATAATTTGACGAACATATATTATAACGGAATATAAATAATAACTTCCTTATCCAATTTCCGTAAGGAGCATGTCGCTTTGGTTGACAATCGTGTCTTTAACCAGCTAGAATATCATTACTGCTGCGCCAATATCAATCTTACGAAATGGGCCCATTCAAAATATTGAGAGACAGTCATGTATTACCACAACACATCAACGAATTCTACCCACATCAGTCACAAACGTCACACCGGCCAAAACAGTCACACTTGTGTCGCCAGTGACGCCAGTGACGCCAATGACACCAGTGACTCCAGTCACGTCAGTCAAGTCAGTCAAGTCAGTCACGTCAGTCACGTCAGTATCACCAGTCACATCAGCCTCGTTAGTCATACCAACCACTGACGACCGAGAAACATACGGCATCTGCTGAGACCGCCGGCTTCATCTGACCACGTGCCATCCCGCTTCGGCTGCCATCTCAGCACCGCCGCCTCCGTCCACATCGCGAACATAACGAGCAGAACCACCGCCCGAGTAAACACCATAACGTCACACAGTCGCCTGTAGAACGGTGGGCGCTGAATGAGTAGCACGCCAGACCTATAAAATCTGATAAAATTGGTACTATGTTCAAAACGCAAAAATGCCATGATAGACTGTTTGCGATTTTACCGGGACGCATGTCAGGCTTGATCCAGGAAGGCAATACAGGAAAGTTAAAAGAATGGGTTTTGGGTGGGGTGAGAGTTGGGAGGTTGACCACAACATCAGGTCCTAGGAATGGGGTAAGAATAGCGGGACGCTTATGGTAGACTCTCAAATATAGTGGGACGTTAGTCCCCCCCAAAAAAATAGGTGGAAGATGGGACGTTGAAACCCTGCCTTATAACCGTCACTCACTCGCTCGCTCACTGACTCACTGACTCACTGACTGACTCACTGACTCACTGACTCACTGACTCACTGACTCACTCACTGGCAATCACCCACCCACCCACCCTCCCACCCACTCAATCACTCACCCACTCACTCATGTCGGCCAACAACCGTCAGGAATACGTGATATTGGCTTAGCCACGTCATACTCCGTTATACAGTTAAATGTGTTATCAATATATTGCACGGTAGCGATTTTGCTCAGCTAGAAGTACACTGATCCAATGAATCTAGTCGCGCAGAATTTGACCTTGTGAATCTGAACCCGCAGCACGTTGTTCCAGTGAATCAAGTCCCAGCAGCACTTTGACTAATTGAACCTTTCCGGCAGCACTTCTGCCCAGTGAGTATGACCTCACAGCACTTCGGTCAGTCGGAACTGAACCCACTGCATGTCGGCACGTGTGAATTTCAATGCACCGCACTTCGACCCTATGTCAGCCTGTACTCACAGTTCCACACTTCGTTAATGTGAACTCACAGCATTTCGGCATTGTATGAATCTGAAGTCAAAGCACCTCGGCCCTGTGTGAATCTGAACTCACAGCACCTCGGCGCTGTGTGAATCTGACCCTTCAGCACTTCGTCCATTTGTTAATGTCCTCAATCACCATAATGTCCATCCACGTGTGTGCATGGCGCTGCCAAAGTCATTACATAGAAATAAATGAGTGATTTATATTCCATCTGTATATAAATACATTCCGCAACGAGAAAACGATATAATAACATATAAATAATAGGAGTCGTTTGCATTTAGAACACGAAACAACGTACCACGTATTAGTGATGCAATTTTCAATTGTCTTTCACAACTTATGATTCATATTCACAAACGATAACAAATGTTCCTGTTATATGAAAGGACATTACTTTAAAACCATGGCATAACTTACTTGATGTGGAATGTATGCCCCAACACGAGTGTCGGGCCAACAGTAACAACACTGTCTTTGCGGCTGCACCGAATATATAAGAAACACAAGCTCAACCCAGCTTACATACACCGTTATAATACAACCATAGATAAGACAGAACATCAATACAAGATGTCGTTTCTTGTGTTAATATGATATACTTCAGACGGCAGATACACCGACTTAACCCTTGTGCAAGATAAAGTCTACCTGTTTATACAATGACACAGGTCGGGTCTGGTGTATCGCCTACCGTTGTCGTCACGGTCTATATACGGTGCGCCAACAACACGCATGCGGGCTATAAAAGACCCATGCATTCGCTGTACAGGTATTTTGGACTTAGAAAAACAAGTATTATACTCTCAATACATATGCCGCAAAGTCGTTGAATTTGTTAACACTGTATTGATTTAATATGGTATTTAAACTAGACGGTGACGCTATGAAACATATACCAATGTTTGCACACGCTAAAACTATTACATGGAGTAACGAGAGTGAAGTGTCCCGTCTTATCTGATATGAGAGTAGACTGTTATCTATTTCAGACTGTGGTCGTAGCACGACTAGGACCTTCGCAATCAATGGATGAATGTATAACAGTGTTATCTAGTTTGGTTACATGCACTTTAGTAACTGCTACAGGGTAAAGAATAAGTACTCGACGCACCCTAAATTTGTCGAAGGGAATGAAATGTTTGGGGCCCACTAATTGGGAGAACTTTAGCGTATACGGAAAAAACCTGGTTACAACTCTGTCTAAACTATAAAGCAACATAGGCCAACCGTAAGACGTATAGAAGCGAGGAGGCCAACAGTAAGACGTATGCCAGAAAGAATACAGAGGATCAAATGTAGCTTTAGATATATGGAATGGTTATTAAAATAGGTATAGAAGTATGTGTTTCTTAATAAAAAATGTAATGAGACGAATTAAAATTGACGAATGTACAGTGTAGATGATATTTCAAAATATAGTCATCCTCACGTAAACAAATGGAACAAATTAAGTGCAGATTTTTAAAGTGCTAGCAGCGTAAATATGGTTACAACTAAATTTACAAATATCTTAGGAGAGCGGGTAACACACGTGAGTAACATAAAATGTGACAATAATTAATAAGTATAATTTTGGGGTGCGTTTTTTGCGGCCTGGGACTGCACATTTATCACAAAAATCCATCAGAGTTGAGCGGTGCCGTTAAATATTGTTTCCGTTGTCTCAATTCATTTTACGTAACGGTTTCAAATCAAACCCGGTTAGTTTCTTACGAGCGGAACTAGTTCCACCCAAGCGAAACTTGTTTGTCTCGGTGGGGGTGCTTGAGCACCCATCACACCCCCAGACTAAGGAACTGGTGTGTGATCCGGTTGTGTTGTACTCAGTGGTACCGGGATACATTAGCTAACCCATTGATCATGCAGTGTCACCCGGATGTTTTGGCTAACACCGAAATTGTGCAGGATTGCATTTAACAAGATTTAACAAGATTGCCATCCAGAAAATTAACTCTTGATGGCAGGTGGACAAGGAAGCTTATCGAGAGTCCAATGCTTTTTATCAACGTGTATCCCGCCCTTTTAAGGTATGTGTCAATTTTATTTTTAAACATATTCACGCTACTAGCACCAACACAATCAGGAGATAATCTGTTCCATTCATTTACAGTCTTTTGTGAGAATGAGAACTTTCTTATATATAATCTACACTGCTCCTTTATTAATGTAACTTCATGTCATCTGGTCCTTCTATCTTTCGTAACTGAGAAACAATATTTCTATCAATATTTAATATATACATAACACTTCTATCTGTTCTCCTCTCAATCTCCTGGTCTCTAGTATTGTTAAGCTACATTTTTAGGCGTATTTTGTAACTAAGATCCCTCAGTTTTGGTATCACTTTAGTTGCTTTCCTCTGTACTCTTTCTAGCATATCGATGTCCTTCCTGCGATATGGCCTCCACGCTTGAATACAATATTCTAAATGAGCCCTAACTATTGTTTTGTACAGCGATATTATTAGCTCTTTTACCTTATACGTTATGTTTCGCCTAATTAATCCAAGGATTTAATTTCCCTTTGAAGCGGCAATACCGCACTGCTCTGAAACCTTCATATCAGCACTAATGGTTAACCCTAAATGCTTTTCTTTTTTACTAGTACTTAGTACAGAACCTCCCATTGTATATTGTTCATCTTCGTTCCAATGTCGTGTGTGGAAGCATTTACATTTCCCAAAATTGAACAATATTTGCCATCTTTCAGACCATTTGATCAACCTGTCAAGATCATCTTGTAAATGCTGTCTATCTCCATCACGTTTAATCCTTCTGAAAAATGTTGTATCGTCCGCAAATTTCAATACCTTGCTTGTTATATCATCGGCCAAATCGTTGATTTATAATAAGAATAATATAGGTCCCAGTACTGATCCGTCCCTGTGGTACCCCACTCAAAACTGATTTCCAGTTTGAAGCCTCCCCATCAACTACTACCACTTGTCTTCTGCCAATTATCCATTTTTTTATCCAGTTAATTAAACCATTTCCTATGCCACGTACATTTAGTTTAAGCAGTAATCTTTGATGTGGCACTTTGTCGAAAGCTTTCTGAAAATCTAAGTAGATGATATCTACTGGTGATCCCTCGTCTACCCACATAGTGATATCTTCCAAAAAACATAACATATTTGTTAAGCATGACCTCGTTTTTAGAAACCCATGTTGAGATGGGTTTATCAAGTCATGTTTAACAAGAAAATCCACCATGTGATCTTTAATTAGACTTTCTAATAATTTGAAAATCACTGACGTTAAACTCACTGGTCTGTAGTTCACTTACTTGTTTCTGGAACCTTTTTTACACAACGGTATACTGTTTGCTTCTTTCCATTCTAAAGGAACCACTCCCTCTTCTAATGACAAGTTGAAAACTGTTGCACGTGGTATGCTAATTTGTTCTACAATTTCAAATAGTAGTTTGGGCGGAATCCCATCCACTCCAGGTGATTTATTATCCTTCATAGCCCTAATGTTCTTAGCTACCATTTCCGGGGTTACAATTAACTGTCTTAAATAGTCTGATTCTGCCCCCTTGAACCTCTGGTACTGGCAGTGAAATAATATCTTCCCCGGTAAACACCGAACTAAAATACTCATTCAGGTCTTCTGCCATTAAGAATCCCACTGATATTATATTTCCAGCACTATCTTCTGGAGGACCGAGTTTATCCTGAACTTTTTGCTTGCTCCGAATATATGCATAAACACTCTTTCTGTCTTATTTGATATTACAAGCTAATTTTTATTTGTAGCTTCTCTTCGATTTTCTAATTTCAGTTGTAGCTTGGTTTGGTGCTCCTTTATAAATGTTGTAGTCTTCGTTATTTCCAGTACGTCTATATGACTTCCACATCCTTTGTTTGTACTTAATTTTTCTAATGGCTTCTTTCGATAAGTATTTATTTCTGGACCGTTTCCCCTGTTTTTCAAGGGAACAAATTTATCGACGATGCACTCTATTTCACTCATTAAGATATTCCAGCATTCTGTTGCTGTTCTTCAGTGTGTTGTTCCAGTCTATCGTTGCTAAATATTTCCTCATTTCCTTATATCTTCCTTTGTGGAAATTTCTCCTGAACTGCTTTTTATTATTTTATTCTGATTTTACTTGGATGGTAAAATGTATCTGGTTGTGATCACTACTTTTGGCTATACAATACAAGGAGGAGTGTGACCTGACGCTATTTGTTGCCGCAATAACGTTTACATTATTTACTATTCAACTGTGGCTCGCGCATATGTAAGCCTAAGTTGCCTGTAAATTGTGGCGTACGTGTATTAGTTTTCAAGATGGCCGCCACAGCTTAAAGCGAGTCGTTTCGGGGAGAGCAATTTGTTTGTTGATTGTGGGCTTTCTGCTGGAGTGTACTGACGCTGAGGGATGCCGCAAACAAGGCATAAGACGAGCGGTACCTGAAAAGAGCGAGGAGCCACTGAGTTTAGATGAAATAGCTTTAACACTCGTGGAGCTTCTGACCGACGAGACAGTCATTGGTAAGCTAAGATCTGCCTTGTACCCCCAGGTGCTGGCAGATAAGATCGACCCTCTAACAGCCAATATATCTAATCTACATGAGCGGTTAGAAAAGAAGGACCAGTACATAAAGACTCTAGAGAAGAGACTTGCGGCGGTTGAGGCAAATAACGATAGCCTAGAACAATATTCTAGACGTTGTAATATAAGAATTCAGGGAATTGAAGAAACTGACTGTGAAGACTTCACTGCGAAAGTAATGGCTATTGTTAACGACACTGTGGCGCTAACACCTCCTGTCACGAACAATGACATTGGCATCAGCCACAGACTTGGGCCCAAACCCACTGCTAGGGAGCGGCCCAGTTATTGTGCAATTCACTTGTGCACGCATGCGCGACGGGGTACTATGGTCCAGACATTATGAGGCCAAGCTTCAATAGTCTTTGACAATGAGGACTTGACAAAAGATCGAGCTCAGCTAGCAAGCAAGACACGGGGGCTGAAGAAGGAAAATGAAATATTAGACTGCTCGACCTACAGTGGACGAGTTATGGCAAAGTCGGTGTCAAATGACGTGCGTGAAGTGCACACAGATGCTAATCTGAGCTAGTACTGATTTTGCCGTGTAGGCTAACGCTACTTTGTTGAGATCTGGTACACGTTGACTGTTGTCGTGTATGACTTTGTAAGCCAACTTGTTAACTATCATTCTTGTTGCATTATAGCTTGAAATTGTTAGGCTAGTTGTGTATTTGTTTGTTTCTTTTCAAAGCTTTATTATTTGTTGAGAACAAGGCTTGTTTAAATGGTGCTGATGTAAATTTGTAATTGTAACTCTTAACGATTGTGTGTATTCATTCACAATTATGTTCACTGGTATTTGTTCTTGCAACAAGATGTAGTTTTTGATGAGTGTGGCAAATGTTAATTGTTCATACAAGTATCTATAATCACTGTTGATCATGATTATTGGTAACTACTCGTGCAGTAAACAAACTTTTTAAACATTAATTAGTAAAACAGTACTCTCTCTTTGATGATACAAGTTCTCTTTGCTTAATTTATTGCTGTAAGATGGAGTTGCAGGTGATTCTGATCAGTGTTATTTTTTCTTGCAAGCAGCTGACGTCTGTACTGATTCTGACTATTGGTAACTACTCGTGTAGTGAGGTAGTTATTTGTTTATACACTAGTAATAATTTGCAAATATTTCATATCGTAATGCTCTATTACCTCTTCTTGAAACGAGCCATTTTGATACTAACAATTGATACTTTATTATTTTGGTTAATTATAAATGTCAGACTAATTATCATTACTTGTTAGTATTCAACTGTTCAACTGATATGTGTTTACAGATATATGATGATTTATTTTACAAAATGTATAATGCTAAATGTGTATGTACTTTTTTCTCTCTTCATTAACAGCCGTTGTTGTACAACTTCTCCCATTAGTGCAATTAGTAGGCCTAACTTTGCTATTTTTCTTTTTGATTTTGCGTCTTTCTCAACTTATCCACCTATTTACGTTATGCGTATCACTGTTCTGAAATACACATGGAACAACAATAGCTATCGATCTAATCATTTGTATCACTCAACAATTTTATATACATATTGTTATATTAATATTATTGAGCACACGCATGACCATTCCTATAAACGCAGGCTCAGTTACGTTTAATGAAGCTTTGCTCTCCTGTCTAGGAGGTACTCAAGACAACCTATGTCATGTTTTAGTTACAAATGATGATAATAACGAACCACAAATAGTACACTGCTCTTCCTATTACGACATTGATAAATTAGCCAACCTGGTAAATAAAATCACTAAAAGTTTTTTTTATTCTATTCCTATTTCTACTATTCAAAGCTCAAACATTCAGTCTATATATGCAAAATTTAGTGAACTTGAAATATTTAGACTTACGTAGCAATAACATTAAATTTAGTGTAATATGTTTACAAGAGACGTGGAAAGCTGATAATGATGATTTCTCTCAATTTTGCTTAAATGGATACGATTGTATAACACGGGGAAAATGTAGCGACAAAGGAGGGTTATTAATATATGTAGATTATAAATATCAATCTGAAATAAAAATGAATCAAAATAAGTACGCTAGTTTGGAAGAGTTAATAATTCAAGTAACTGGAAATGGTTTATTAAAGACAATGACCATTGGAAATATGTATAGACCCCCAAGGTCTTGTAACGAAAATATTACACAATTTATATATGAATTTTCATCAGTTTTATCGCCTCTTGAAAACAGAAATAATAATACTAATGTCATTATGGCAGAGTGTTTTACTACACATTTACTTAGAATAACTATAAACAGAATATACAGTGATTTTTTGATACCTTAACATCACGTAGTCTTTACCCCCAAAATTACGTTCCCAACTCGTTTCACTACAACAAACGGAACACTAATAGCTAACTTTTTTAACTAAATCAATTTATATTAGAAAGTACTGCTGGGATTTTCACAAACACTCATATCATCAATCTTCAACAAAATGAAGATCCCAACCTAAATTTCAATATAATGCATGAAGAAATCATGCGCGCTTAAAGTAAATACATTCTTATTAAAATAATGATATGTAATACATACAAATAAAAAAAAATCGACGTGGATCCTCCAATGTTTACTCAAATCTATTACATATCGGGACACACTTTATAAACAATTAAAATGACTGACCCTAACTCACCAGACTATGAGATCACTAATACTAATCTAAAAACTCACCACACCATATAAAAATATCCGTGTAGCTAAACAAATCTACTTTGAATAACGATTTAACCAATACAAAAATATATCAGAAATACATGGGAAATAATAAACGAAATTATCTTTAAAATAAAACAAAGAAGACATATTCATCAACTTTTAAAGTAAATGGTGCTACCATAACAAATAAATCAGAAATAGCAAACAAATTCAATAACTATTTTACAAACATAGCTCAAACTATTGTAGAAGATATTAAATATACATGAAACAAAAATATGACTACTATTTAAATACAAACGTTAGATCTACTCTTAAATTTAAGAATGCGGATGAAGAAACAGTAAGGAAAACAATAAATTATCTCCCAACTGAAACACAGTTAATAAAAATGCAACTTCTAAATCTGTATAATCGCATACATGCGTACATGCGTACACACGAACTCAACACATTACAAAGCACATTACATCAACAAAACAACCATTGTACACATTATGTAAGGGAAGACAATGACATTTTCTTTTTTGAAAGGTTTGACATAATCATTATTTTTGTTACAGAAAACATAGGATTAGATACATTAAGATTAAATTGTTTTCTGGGTGGTTCCTTTGATCAGTTTTGATCTTAATAGGAGTCTCCCATCCCACAGCAACTGTTTTCTTTCCTTTTGTTGCAAAATGTATACTGTATCTTGTTGATTACAATTTTCAGTTATATATTGTATATTTCACACTTCAGTATTACTGCATGTACTAGTATGTGTGTATATGTATGTAAGATGTGTATTATATTACACATAATTTGAATTTTAATGCTGTTGAGAAAATAAAAGTATCCTTTAATATTGCCGCTGAGATATTATATACGGTTGGCCTCGATATTCCACTTCCATTTTTGTGCTTACACCAATATCGTCTGAGTTTCGACCCGATAACATAACAACATTCTAAAGGATGAATCGCAAAGTTAATAAAAAAAACTCGCATGGCATTTCCTATGGGTGTGTGGAGGTTTTGGTCGTTAGCATGTATCGCGGGGGAATGGATAGCTATAGTGGTCCCACCTATAGTGTGAAATGTAACATCAATGCACATTGACACTGTCGTGAGTATCACAACAGAGCAACGTGTGTTGGCAACCGTATAATGTGAGATTAATTATTTAGGCATTGCCTATGGTTATGATAATTATCTCGGATCGTTCAAAATCGCATGTTCCACACCACGTATTGGTGGGGGGGTTTGGTGGTGAACCAATGCGGAACACATTACGTTTTACCTGGCTTTTCGAACAGATGAAACCACCCCTAATGAACCCACGTGACACAGCTGACCCAATTTATGTGTTTTATTCGGTTATAGTTTTTCTTGTAATTTAATCAAGTTAAGGAACACATATATTCTGGCAATAGGGGCCTATTGATTTAGGGGATCGTGGCCACAATTTCAGCCCTGTGTTTTGTAAGGGTTCGCGAAATTGATAATTATTTTAAGTATATTATTTCTATAGATTCCATTGTATACGCACATCTTGATACTTATGTAATTTTGTGGAGACGTCGCTCAAATTTAGATGCAGTTTTTCACTGCGAAAGGTATGTCTACCTGACTTACTGGATGATATAATTATCAAATAACGGTTTTCATTTACGTATCCAGTATCCAACTATATAGAGGCTGTACATACACACGCTAACAAATATTCCGTTACATATTCTCAGTAACCTACGGTTTTAGAGCTGTAGGCAGCACTGAGAGAGAACAACAAGCTGCCAGCCCTAAAGTGTGTTGCGACTGAGATGGATAGCTCAGAATGACGGTGAGACACACAAATACCTGCTGGTTCAGTATGCCTCCCCTCGTTTAGATGTACTGCCACTTACTTGCGTTTATTCATAGCAATAAGCTGTTTCTTATAAGGAAGGAAATAATTATCATCATCATCATCAAAATCATAGCCATCACCACCACCACCACCACCACCATCATCACCACCACCACCGTCATCACCACCACCACCACCACCACCACCACCACCACCACAAACCTACCCAAACAACAACACCACCATCATCGTAATCAACATTATCATCATGGCCACCACAATCACATTGTTTGCATGACATGGTATTTGTTTATGTGACATAAAGTAGAGTTGTGATTTTAGTTACATCCATGAAAGCATCCCCAAGTCCAGTGTAGAACTAGCTAAGCAGGCACACATCCGGTTAAAGCAAGGCGCCGTTTCGTTCTAGTGCATGACCCACAAACAAGTACGCGGGTATTCGCAGTACGCTAGTTATTCAACGGTACAACCGCTCCTACAATAGTTTGTATGCTGTTGATTACCACGGCTTGGGCCAGACACGACGCCTCTGGCGTACGTACTATACGACCTTCTCAATGGGAAGCCACAACGCTTGTAGACTAACATTAATTTGTGTTGCTGCTTTAGAGAAAGCCGCGATAGCGGCACAACTAACAAGTCGTGTTGCTGTTACCAAAGAAAACCTTTTTATTATGTAGTAACACGAGCAAAATAAAAGGAAAGGAATGCACACACAAACCTTTCCGGACGGTTTAGTATGCGCACATGCCGCTAGACCACAACACAACTGTACATACTCACACACACATGCACACACGCACGCCCGCACGCACACATGCGTACGCACACACATATGCCCCCCCCCTCCTATCTCTCTCTCTCTCTCTCTCTGTCCCGTTTAACGTTCTGTGCGTACAACTAACTGTGCTTATACGAAATGACAAACGCGTCTCGACGTCATTCTGATGCGATTACATAATTGAATACACGTGACTTGATTATTACGTCGTTCACAACCAATCCTAAACGGCATCGATCGCTTAACTCAATAAACAGTACACAAAATGCATTATTAATGTGAGTCAATTAACTGCTGGTAATTGTATTGGGTCGTTCGTTTTATTGTAGCTGCACACGGTTGACGAGAATAAACTTATAGATATATTTCATTATAAAAACAAAAACACTTTTCCTGTTCGCCTGCCATGCCACGTACCGCCTGTATCCTCAGCATGTTGAGGCTAGGTGTGTATCGGAAGAAGACGAAGAAACTTCGACCGTTATCTACAGGGAATCGAGAATGAGAACTTTTGCTAGACAACGCCAATGGGCTACAAATACGCCCACGTAACTGCTTAGAACGAATGCTTGAAGTTGAGGGCATATAATTACACATATGCTCTGCTTAATGCCAAGGGACACGACACGAGTCGCTTGGATATTAGTTTGATCCCACATCAAACTGGCAGTAAGTAAATAACTTGAATCGGCTAAGTGATACATAACTGTCAAACAGAGCTGTCTGTCAGCAACCTGAATCGCCTGGGTTTGTTCCATTACAGTCGAGTGTCAATAATGTGTGACTCCTGTGTGTGACCGCATGATAAAGAGACAGTGGTACAGTATGTCAACAACCTTAGTCATCTGCAACGGAAGGAGGTCTAATGATAGACAATCGTGCTTTTGTCAAATATCTGAATTGCATGATGAACTGCGGCAACTTATTGAACAAACGAAAATCATTGTAACATAATTATTTCCTTGTGACAAATATCTTGACATATTATACATTTACAAATCGATATTTGATCGAATATTAAAAATAATCCTGGGATGATTCTTGCGTAAGAATTCCAGTTAACCGTATTTCGTTTCACACTCTCTCTCTTTCATCTCTCGCTCTCTCTCTCTCTCTCTCTCTCTCTCTCTCTCTCTCTCTCTCTCTCTCTCTCTCTCTCTCTCTCTCTCTCTCTCTCTCGCACCCCTCCTCAAATCTACCTCTCTCACCCAGTTATACTCTCACTTATTCACTCATTCGCTTCGCTCACTCAGTCACGTATTCACTTTCTCACTCTGACGTACTGATTTACCCGTTCGTTCGCTCATTCGCTCGCTCGCTCACTCACTCACTCACGCACTCACTCACTCATTCACTCACTCACTCACTCACTCACTCACTCACTCGCTCAATATTTCACCAACTCGATCGATCACTCACTCATGCAATCACCCACTCACTCAACAACCCACCAACTCACTTATTCACTCATTCACTCACTCACTCACTCACTCACTCACTCAATCATTATCTGACTCATTCACCAACCCACCCACTCATTCATTTATTTATTCACTCAATCACCCACCCATTCACTTTTTTATTGACCTGTATCATTCAATTATGCTCTCAATCTTTCACTCATTCGCTTCACTCACTCAGCCACGCACTCACTTTCTCACGCAGACTTACTCACTCAATCGCTCGCTCGCTCTCTCACTCACTCACTCACTCATTCACTCACTCACTCACTCACTCACTCACTCACTCACTCACTCACTCACTCACTCACTCACTCACTCACTCACTCATTCACTCATTCACTCGCTCATTATTTCACCCACTCGATCGATCACTCACTCATGCAATCACCCACTCACTCAACAACCCACCAACTCACTTATTCACTCACTCACTCACTCACTCGGGCATTTTTTTACATTTACTCTTTAATTGTATATGATGAGCAGTCATGATGATGATGATTTCTATGACGAAGATGGTGTTATAGGGACAACGATGATAACATTTGTGACAATGCATCTACTCGGATACGTGCGATGAACGTACAGGCGACAGATCAATCTAATCTGTAATTTGCAGCCCTTGCTGCTGACATCACCCACATGTACGTTGAAATGCAGCAGTTGTCGTAGCCGTCACCGGTAGGCCTAATGCTGTTATGTTGTGGATCATGGCAAACCTAGGATACCGCTGCCGTTATTTGACTTCGACTGCTCGACATGCTGCACGCCAGTTTTGCAAACGGAATTCCAACGCACAGGTGCTTCCTATTTTGATTCCACAGCTGATAGGATTCATGTTTTGTATGCATGTTCACCATCGTTCATCTTTTTAGTCGTTCTGCTTCCCCGGATTGCCTATGTGGCATGTTTGCCTGTGGCGACTTGGGCATGCAGGATTTGTTTCGGTGCATTACTTTCTGGCATAGTCAGCCCAGTACGGCTAGTTTTTAGTCAGGCATGAATCGATGGTTGTGGTGCGTGCCTGCCCATGAAAGCTAACATTTGCTATGCGGTCTTGCCAGCGGAAACACTGGTTAGCTCTGAGCATGCGCTGTTGAAATTGTTCAGGAGCTGTGATGTGACAACGGTAAAGGGTAAAATATCATCTTTCCGATGAGAATTAGGGTAGAGGTCCAAAGCCAGCGTTCGGCAATAACACGTTTTTTTAGGTTTCCGTTAGGCAGCACGTACAACATATATGCACTCCGCTGAATATCCACAATGATGACTGTTCAACTGACAGATCGTTTTCTTGGTACGCAAATTGGCAAACAAGTATTAAGAGGATTACCTTTGATGATATCATTTCATGTAGAATGCTTGTCTTTGTGGCATTGACTTTGAGACCGAAGAAGCTGTTCGCGTGTACTTTTTTGAACATCTTTTGCGGAATGAGCTATTTTAGTGCAGTTGTCTGCTTACTAGTCAACGAAGGTTACTATTTTGACTTTTCGATTTTGTTTGACTATAGCACCATTTGTACAGTGTACTTGCATTGTTGAAATCGGTGAAAATGAAGTAGGAGTCGAGCACCGAATTGTTCATTCACTCGACTAACATTGATAACTTGTCTGCAACGTCACGTTTAAGGACGTTCTAAGATAGTGGTTATATTCGATTGATCATGACTTTACCTTTAGGTATGATCATTCCGGTGAGAGCAGGGATAGAGATCCCAAGGGCGTGACTACAGTCAGCTCTGTTGCCTAGTAACGATCATGGCATCCTCCAATTCGTTGCGTATTTGTTCAGCATTGTTCATGTTCTGAATGAGGCGATGTAGGTGGTACGCTAGGGTTTCTCCACCGTGCCTCATAAATACAATTTTACATTTTAATGATGATGAAAACCTTGAAAACGACAGTTTGCCAATAATGAAGTCTTCGTCGTATTATGACACCGACAATTTTAAGTCACTGATAAATACCAAAACAAATAGTTTTGGCATACTGAGTACAAATATACAATCTATTAACGCTAAATTCAACGAGATCGAGATCTTTATAGAAGAACTGCAGCTACTTAACTATGCTTTCAGCATTATATGTATTCAGGAAAGTTGGTTAACTGAACAAGACGATTTATGTAACATCCAGTTAGAAGACTATACTTGCATTTCATTGGGTAAGATTAGTAGAACCAAAGGAGGCCTAATTATGTATGATCACTCTAAATATGATTACAAGGTATTGCAATGTATAAAAAACGAAAATTGGGAAGGACAGCTAACTGAAATCACTGGGGATGGGCTTATTAAACCTGTGATAGTTGATAATATATATAGGCCTCCACGAGACTTAAACTGTGATTACAAACAATTCATTGAAGAATTTGCATCATTATTATCACAATTTGATTTCAAAAAATCTGAAGTTATTATTGCTGGGGATTTTAATATAAACTTGCTTAAAATTAATGACAAAGAATATTGTAGTGAGTTTTACGACACCCTAACAGGATTCAGTTTCTTTCCAAAAATAACATTCCCAACCAGATTGTCTGCCCTAAATGGCTCATTGGTCGACAATCTGTTTTGTAAAGTTAGTCAGTTAATGCTACAATCAATAGCAGGTATCTTAATCAAACAATTCTCAGACCACCAACCATATTTTATATTTATTGACACTGCTCCGGTTAAAAAATGTACTCCTAAATTAGTTAAAATACATTTACAGAATGAAACAGCAATGTCAAATTTTGCTTATGAAATAATCAACTCATATATTATAGAGAAATTAGATAACGACCCGTTGCACGATCCAAATAACAATTACAAAATAATCATTGATGTACTCGAAAAGGCAAATAGTAATCACATGCCATTTAAATTAGTGACGTTTAATAAATATAAACATAAAAACTCCCTATGGATAACAAATGGTATACTAAAATCCATAAAATACAGAGACAATCTATATAAACAGCTTAAGATGTCAAATCCAACATCTATTGATTATTTCATAAAAAAAAAAAACTTAACAACTTATAATTGTATCCTAAAAAGAAGCATCAGAATAGCCAATCTTTTACATTATGAACAAATGTTTAACAGGTACAAAAACGACACAAGGAAAACTTGGAAAACTATAAATGAAATTCTGCAAAGACCCAACAAAAAAGATCATTAACTGAATATTTTAGAGAAGGAGAATACAAAATAACTGACAATGTGGAAATTGCTAATACCCTTAATGTATATTTTACAAAAATAGGAAAACACCTAACAAACCAAATAAAAAATACCAGTAATAAAAATCATAGTTATTATCTGACAGGAAGATATGAAATGCTTTTCCAATTCCAAGAAATAAACGAAGAGTAAATTCTCAGTATAATTGATAATTTCTCTGCAAAAACCAGTAGTGGCTGTGATGGAATTACATTGAAACAAATAAAATATTTTAAATTTATTTTAATAAAACCCTTAACATTACTTCTTAATCAAATATTAAAACTGGAATTTTCCCAGATAAGATGAAAATTGCAAAAGTTATTCCTATCTTTAAAAATGATGACGAAACATTATTACATAACTACAGACCGATATCTCTGCTACCAATAATTTCTAAGATTATCGAAAACGTTATGCATAATCAGATATATTCATATTTTACTGAACACCAACGTTTTAATGCTAATCAGTACGGATTTAAATATGGTCACTCAACTGAATATGCCATTATGGAAGTTATCGACCGTACAATAATCGCACTGGATTCTAATGAAACACCCATTAATATATTTTTAGACTTATCAAAAGCTTTCGATACTTTAGATCACTCAATTTTATTAAGTAAACTACATCTGTATGGAATAGGCGAATCTGCCTTAAAGCTAATGGAAAGTTATTTGAAAAATAGAAAACAGTACGTTATTTACAACGATACCATTTCTGAAACCCTGCCTATTACTACAGGAGTGCCACAGGGTTCTATACTGGGCCCACTTTTGTTTTTAATTTACATAAATGACTTACCAAAGTCAAGTGAAATATTTAAATTCGTAATGTATGCGGACGATACAACTTTATTTACAACTATCCAATCTTTAAACATATGTCCAAAAAACGTCGAACAACTTTTAAATACAGAATTAAACAAGGTAAATGAATGGCTGAAAATAAATAAACTTTCTGTAAATACAAAGAAATCCAAATATATAATACACAAACTAAGAAACAAACAAGTCAACAATTTCCTGCTTAATATAGATGAAACCAGAATCGAAAGAGTCCAAAACTTTAATCTTCTTGGGGTGACTTTGCAAGAAAACCTAAGCTGGGATATTCATATTAAAAATATTTCAATGAAATGTTCTAAATTGATAGGCATATTAAACAAACTAAAACGGTTTTTACCAGTAAATATAAAAGTTACTTTGTATAGCTCTTTAATGTTACCGTACATTAGTTATAGCCTAATGATATGGGGTTTTAAATGTAACAGAATCATCAAACTACAAAAAAAGTGATGAGAATAATATGTTTAGCAAAATATAATGAACATACTGAGCCGCTGTTCAAGAAACTAAACATCCTTAATGTAACAGATATGCTGCACTTACAGAAATTAAAACTATACTATAAATATGTCCATATGACATTACCAGCATATTTGCAAAATTTACCATTTACGCTAAATAAAAATGTTCACAATATTAATACACGGATACATGACAACATCCATACACATAGAGCAAAACATGACTTTGCCAAAAGATGCATTCGGTTTGATATTCCATTACTAATAAACAATACTGCACCTCACATAAGGAACACAATTTTAACACATAGCCTTCAAGGATTTATTAGTTATGCCAAAATATGTTTTCTACAAAATTACAGAATACAGTGCTCTTTGCCAAATTGTTATATATGTGGACATTCTGAATAACTAACAAATAATTATATCTTGTTTTAATCTTATTACTTCTGTTAATTTAAGTACACAATGTACTGTTATTAATATGTCTGATGTAGTTGTAACCATCTGCCAGTTATAAAAGTAAGATAACTTTTTATATTTTTGTTTTTGAGATTTTGACATCTATTATTTGGTAATTTAATTATAATGCTTGTGTAAGCGATACTGCATCTGATAGTATGCACTTGTGTTGTTATCATTTTATCGAAAGTGTTTAAGTAAGCCAAATATACTATGTTGAAAATTAATTAAGGGGGTGGCTGCTACGAGAGCGACCAATAATGGTCTTAGTGGCAGTCTCCCTGACCCTTGTTTTTGTTTATCTACAGCTACCTGATAGTTCATGATTAAGATGTTGCTAATTGATTATTATCATACATTGATTGTTTTTACTTTTATGCTATATATTCTACTTTATAATACATGTATTTTGTACTTATTATCTCAACACATATTCAGTTTTTCATAATTGAGCTGCAGGTAGTTATGGGTTTTTGATAATGATACCGATTTTGTTTGTACATGTGGGTCAAATAAACACTTCCGATTCCGATTCCGATTCATACACTGCTGTAGGGATCCATCACTACAGAAGGTGCTGTTGTTCGCCTGTTTGCTACCAAGACGCAAGTCTTCGACACGTAGCGGGTTGTCGAGCTTTGTCGTGACCTGTGTATGATCGAGGACCATTGCCATTTTAGTCAGTGAGTGACAATTTAACATTTAATAATTGCTCTAGTCAACGACTAAAATTGAAACGTTGTCTTAGAATTTGACAAGAGTGGAGCAGTCGTTAATGGAGCGAATGGGTCCACTGTGAATGGGTCCACTAATAGCAACGACAGCTTTGAAGAAATCACTAGTTATGGGCGAATTCATTGGCACCGGGGCTTTTTGTTAGTTCTAACTGATTCTTGTTATAACATACTTTCCATTGGAATTCAGCCGTAAGCGCAGTGAGTTCGTTGCCTATCAAGTATTATGTTTATTTATTTACTGATAGGTGATATTTGCGTATTTGCGTTTTTCGCATCGATGCGAGACGAATCGATAGTTTGGCGCGGATTAATATGTGGTCAGTCCAACAGGCCGTAGAAGCACATGGCTTTGGTGGTAAGGATTTATGTACGATGACGTTTAAATCAGATGCGAGTATTTGACGTGGGAAGCGTCCAAGATAGTTTGAACTTATCATCCGTTCATAACGTGTTGTCTATGATAAGCAGCCAGCGTTATGGTCACGTGCTGAATAGTGGTATTCCATTAACTTTGCCGGTGTGATTGCGTGTGTGTGTGTGTGTGTGTGTGTGTGTGTGTGTGTGTGTGTGTGTGTGTATGTGTGCGCGCGCGTTAGTGTATTATTTCCATGTCACTTACACAAGAAGATTGGCAGATAGTCTTTTTTAGCGAGTTAACCTTCTTTGGCAAATCCATTTTCACTCAGAGCGGTTCTACCGATACATTATCGACCAAGCACCTCCGTAGCAAAAGCCGTCGTGCGATTAGGACGATTGCTGTCCTTTCTGGGTATGACCGTTGTGCGGCACTCCATGCTGCGCGTGGTTCTCAGACGTTGAATGTGTACCGGAGGCCTCGCTTAGCACGGTCTTCCAACCGAGGAAAATGTGATGGATCCAGTACGTACGTCTTGGTTTGCCTAGGTCACAATCCAAATTATGCACGTGACCTCCATTAAGCTTTGCCTTGCCAACAATGTTGCTTTAAAACTGTCCTGATGATTTTGGTACAATTGTTCCTAGGAAATAGGTCATGGATAAGCATATAGCAGTTCCGGCCTCAGGACAAACACAATTATCTTATCTTGCTCAAGCAGGCTCACGGCAGTAATGAAAGCCTGCAGCTCTCGGTCTGTCCCCGACACCATTAGCACATCACCGCAAGATTTGAAGGATTGCATGGATAAATGTTTCACTCAATAATGGCGTTACGTGAAGTCTGTGCGCAGCCAGACGAATCAGTACATTTCGGTACGAACCTCAGACCGTAGCTGCAACGAGTTACCGGGAACAGGCACAGTCTAGTGTCGTAAATGTGCGGTTATTTACCCAGAGTCTATTTATAGACAGTAGAGCAAGTCCACACGACCGTGGGTCGTACCTGTCGCAATTATCGAGGCCACAGCGCCTCCGGAGGTTTGTATTTAGAACATTTATCCATGCTTTTGGATACTGCACTGCCTTTGGATACTACCTGCAGGCCAGATAGCGGCTGTTCAGTTAGCTTCTTTTAGACGCCGAAACGTGGAGCCATAGATCAAATCTTACTGAAAACTGAAGAGCCATTTTGCTAGTACGATCTTGCTATCATTACGTGCCAATACAAATTGTGTTTAATGACAGCACTGAAACTAGTATATGTACTGCTGTGACGGGAGTGGGAGTCTACAAACAATGTTTTACTTACATTGAGGCTACTGTGTGCCCCTAACACTCAGGACACGCGACACACCACAGCTCACTTAACGATTATTCATAATGATAGGGCCTACTATTGATCAGACGCACGACATAATGAAGTACAAATTATATAATGCGGTGCTTGATTCTTCTTTCTGCGCATACTTTGTTTGTATATATCGCCCTCCGTGCAAGCAGGACACCCAGGCAATTTCTTTGAAGACTTTCAGGATATATTGGAAAACCTGGCAACCATTCAAACTACAACTATATTTGATGATATTCTGGCATCCTTTGATTTGAAACAACTTGCTACCTTTTCGACACATATACATGACCATTGGCTTGATCTCTTGATAACCCGTTCAACTTGTAATAATATCCAAACACCTACTGTTTCAGATGGGTTATCAGATCACCATACTGTCATTGCTAATGTTAATGTTACTATAATTCCATTAGAGTCGAAACACAGTGTATCTTACAGAGCCATTAACAGGATTGACATTACAGCTTTAATGTCTGATACCCATAAATCTGACCTTATCACAGATCCAAAAGAACATCTATCTGACTTATATATGTCAAGTCCTCAATGCATTACTTAACAAACATGCACCTATAACATCAAAATGTTTGTCAGAAAGGTCACCGCCTCCATGTATGAGTTCCGAAATTATACTATCTAAAAGGCGTCGATGCTATTTAGAGCGTGTATGGCGCAAATCACGCTTGCCTTTAGACAAGTCGCGCTATTCCAAGTAATGTCAAATATATGACAGGCAAATTACCAAATCTAAATCAGATTAATATACAAATATGATCGTAAATAAGTATAATAATCCGTGTCAGTTATGGAACTGCATCAATAACATTCTACATAGACGGCCTGCTCCATCGCTACCTGATCATGTATCAATTAAGTCTCTATTTGACTTGTTCTCTGGTCACTTTAAGAATAAAATCAGTATTATTCGTTCTACTTTCCACAAGCAAAATTCTCTACTTATATCATTTGAACCTGCAACAGTTGATGAAGTTAAGAAAATAATTATGTCCTCCCCAAATAAGTCTTGTGAACTTGATCCATTTCCAACAATACTGCTAAAAGCAAAGAATCGATACATTGACCGGACCTTTAACAAATATTATACATGCATAACTTTGCTCTGGCTGTTTTCCTGATGATTTCAAATACGCCCACGTCACTCCACTTCTTATGAAGTCATATCTGCCTAAACAAAACCTAAACAGTTATATACCTATTTCTAACCTCAGTTTGATTTCCAAAATACTAGAAAAGATTGTAGCAAGTCGTCTGACGTCTCATATTAGCACAAATGTCTTAACTAATGTGTCACAATCAGCATACAGACAGTTTCATTCAACAGAGACTGCCCTCTTAAAGGTTCACAATGACATTAACTAGAACAATAATAATGGTAAAGTGACTGCAGTTACCTTACTAGATCTCTCTGCCGCTTTTGACACGATTGATCACAGCATTCTCGTTAAACGCTTATTAATGTGGTACGGCATATCTGGTACAGCTCTAAGCTGGTTTACTTCATACCTAACTGGAAGATACCAAACTATAAAGATTGGGAACTGCTTTTCGGCCGCACTGCCAACTTTATTTGGTGTTCCCCAGGGTTCTGTTCTTGGGCGTTTGCTTTTTATTCTTCACACCACGCCACTAAGCTCTGTTATACACATACATAACTTGGATCATCATCTTTATGCTAATGATACTCAGGTCTACATTTCGTTGGCTTCCCCGGATACAAATTGTTCCCTTAACCAACTTAGTGATTCCTTCCAAGATATCTTCCACTGGATGACTGACAGCAAGTTTAAATTAAATGCAAATATTACTGAATTGATCATTATTTGTACTCCAATGCAGCGTATTAAGCTTGATGTTTTTCCCAATGCGTATTTTGAAACAGCATATCATGCCAGCAGCTTCGGTGCGGAATCTAGGAGTGATCTTTGATAGTAACTTCAATTTCAGACAACACATATCTCAAACGTGCCGTTGCTGTTTTTATCATATTCATGATCTTCGCCGTATTCGCCGGTATATGTCATTTTCTGCTGCTAAAACTATTACACCAGCGCTTGTTAGCAGCAGACTTAACTATTGCAATTCCCTCCTTTATAATATCGCTAGCAAGGATATAATAAAACTTCAACGTGTCCAAAATTGTCTAGTATGTCTCCTCGTTTTTCTCGCTCTGTACTACTTTTGAAGTTTTTGCATTGGCTTCTTGTACGATGTCATATAATATCAAAGATCTGTACCATTATATACCAGGCACTGTCCAGTAAGCAACCATCTTATTTGCATTCACTGCTTACTCCTGTAAGAAAACCTATCCAGCTTCGATCATCTAGTTCTGACATACTTTTTGTTCCTACAGTCAAAACTAACATTGGAACTAGGGCTTTTTCTGTTGCTGCACCAACTCTTTGGAATATGCTTCCTCTTAGTGCTAGATCAGTTGAAAATATTACAAAATTCCGTCGTCATTTAAAAATGTATCTTTACAACCTTGTCTACCCACCATAGCTCCCTAGCGCCTTGACTCATCTGTTGACAACTGGAATACTGCATATAGATTTTGAGATTGACCAATCGTTTTGTCCTGATGCGCCTCTGAGCGTGGTTTCCAAGGATTTAGGCGCAATAGAAGTTACATTATTATTATTAGTTGTGGTTTTACGACACCGTGCATTTAGACCACCACCAGTCGAGTGCTTGATGTTCTCAGACCATTCTGTTCTCTTACACCTCTTAATTTCCCCCCGACTGTTCCGCTTCTGTGCTGCTTATTCCGATGCCTTCTCGTCTAATAGCCGTACATAGCCAGTTTTTGTTTCTTGACGGAACAGAACAGACCTTCCCCATTAACCCTAATCTATATCTCACCCAGATGTTAGTCTTCCTGTGTTCAGCTTATCCTGAGCATTCTCCGCCATACCCGCATCTCGAGCGCGTGAACATACGTCCCTCAACAACTGTAGCCAGCGAGCGGGCGTATACATACGTCGCTCAACAACTAGAGTCAGGGAGAGAGCGTATACACACGTTTCTCAACAACTAGAGTCAGGGAGATAGCGTGTACACAAGTCTCTCAACAACGAGAGTCAGGGAGAGAGCGTGTACATACGTTTCTCAACAACTGTAGTAGGCGCGAGAGCGTGTACATACGTGATAAGTGAGGACCACAAGTTTTTATTTTTTGTTCAAGATACTTTCCTTTCTCAACATGTGCTAGAACCAACCAGGGGTGAGAATGTGTTAGACATAGTTTTGTCCTCAAAGAATGAATTAGTTGACAATGTCAAGATATGTGAGCCACTGGGGAGTAGCGATCACAACCAGATATATTTTACCATCAAAGTAAAATCAGAAAGGAATAGTAAAAAGCAGTATAGGAGAAATTTCCACAAAGGAAGGTATAAGGACATGAGGAAATATTTAGCAAAGATAGACTGGAATAACACACTAAAAATAAGACAGCAACAGAATGCTGGGATATATTAAAGAGTGAAATTAAGTGCATAGTCGATAAATTTGTACCCTTCAAAAAACAAGGGAAACGGTCCAAAAAGAAACACTTATCGAAAGAAGCCATTAGAAAAATTAAGTATAAACAAATGATGTGGAAGTCATATAGATGTACTGGAAATGATGAAGACTACAACAGTTATAAAGAAGCACTTAACCAAGCTACAGCTGAAATTAGAAATTCAAAGAGAAGCTATGAACAACAATTAGCTAGTAATATAAAACATGACAGCAAGAGTTTTTATGCGTATGTTCGAAGCAAACAGAAAGTTCAAGATAAGGTCGGTCCTCTAGAAGATAGTGCTGGAAATATAATATCAGAGGGTTTCTTAATGGCAGAAGACCTGAATGAGTACTTTAGTTCAGTGTTTACCAGAGAAGATATTAGTTCACTGCCAGTACCAGAGGCTAAGTTCAAGGGGGCAGATTCAGACTATTTAGGACAATTAATTGTAACCCCGGAAATGGTAGCTAAGAAAATAAGGGCTATGAAGGTTAATAAATCACCTGGAGTGGATGGGATTCCGCCCAAACTACTATTGGAAATTGTAGAACAAATTAGCGTACCACTTGCAACAGTTTTCAATTTGTCATTAGAAGAGAGAGTGGTTCCTTTAGAATGGAAAGAGGCAAACATTATACCGTTATTTAAAAAAGGTTCGAGAAACAAGTCAGAGAACTATAGACCAGTGAGTTTAACATCAGTGATTTGCAAATTATTAGAAAGACTAATTAAAGATCACATGGTGGATTTTCTTGTTAAACAAAACTTGATAAACCCATCTCAACATGGTTTTTTTAAAGCGAGGTCATGCTTAACAAATATGTTATGTTTTTTGGAAGACATCACGAAGTGGGTAGATGAGGGATCACCGGTAGATATCGTCTACTTAGATTTTCAAAAAGCTTTCGACAAAGTACCACATCAAAGATTACTGCTGAAACTAAAGGCCCATGGCATAGGAAATGGTATAATAAACTGGATAAAACAATGGCTGATAGACAGAAGACAACGTGTAGTAGTTGATAGGGAGGCTTCAAACTGGAAATCGGTATTGAGTGGGGTATCACAGGGATCAGTATTAGGACCTATATTATTCTTAATATATATCAACGATTTGGATGATGAAATAACAAGCAAGGTGTTGAAATTTGCGGATGATACAAAAGTGTTTAGAAGGATTAAAAGTGATGGAGATAGACAGCATTTACAAGATGATCTTGACAGGTTGATCAAATGGTCTGAAAAGTGGCAAATGCTGTTCAATTTTGGGAAATGTAAATGCCTCCACACAGGACATGGGAACGAAGAGGTAGAATATACTACGGGGGGTACTGTACTAAGTACTACTGTAAAAGAAAAGGACTTAGGGTTAACCATTAGTGCTGATATAAAGGTTTCAGAGCAGTGCGGAATTGCAGCTTCAAAGGGAAATCAAATCCTTGGATTAATTAGGCGAAACATAACGTATAAAGAAAAAGAGCTAGTAATACCGCTGTACAAAACAATAGTTAGGCCTCATTTAGAATATTGTATTCAAGCGTGGAGGCCATATCGCAGGAAGGACATAGATATGCTAGAAAGAGTGCAGAGGAGAGCAAATAAAATGATACCAAAACTTAGGGATCTTAGTTACGAAATACGCCTAAAAAATGCGGATTAACAACACTAGAGACCAGGAGATTGAGAGATCAGATAGAAGTGTTTAAAATATTGAATGGTTATGAAAATATTAATAGAAATATTTTTTTTCAGTTAAGAAAGATAGAAGGACTAGAGGACATGAACTTACATTGGCAAAGGAGCAGAGTAGATTAGATAGTTTTCATTTTCACAAAGAACTGTAAATGAATGGAACAGATTATCTGCTGATTGTGTGGGTGCTAGTAGCGTGAATGTTTAAAAATAAAATCGACACATACCTCAGACGGGCGGGATACATATAGATAAAAGGGTCGGACTTTCGATAAGCCAGAGGGCTTCCTTGTCCATCTGCCACCTAGAGTTAATTATCTGGGTGGCAATCTTGTTAAATCTTGTCTCTCAACAATTAGAGTCAGGGGAGTGCGTGTGTACGTACGTCTCTGAACAACTAGAATCAGGAGAGTGCGTGTGTACGTACGTCTCTCAACAACTAGAGTCAGGGAGAGAGCGTGTACATACGTCCCTTAACAACTGTAGTAAGCGAGAGAGCGTGTACATACGTCTCGCCAAAACTAGTCAGAGCATGTCCGCCATGCATGATAACCAGGTTCACTGGGACTCCCTTTAGAGAAGACAACTGTGTTGCCACCTCTTGATCTATAGGATCCAAAACCAGCAGACTGCCATCACTGGTAATAACTATCATGCCCAGATGCCCCCCCCCCCCAACAGTACGGTGTGTTACTATCGAAGTAAATATATTATTACAGCACGAATACAGGTATACTGCAACTCCCTTTCCACATACTGTCATCTGGTGGAACGACCTCCTCGGGAATGTGTTGGTACCCCTAACAATGCAATGTTGCACATTGCTAAACTGTGGTGTGCGCTTTTATTCGCATGTTCTTCATACTTTACTCGTACTGTGAACACCCCTTTTTCGGACCTTCACATCCGGCACAGCACAGTTGTGTATGTACATACAATGATGTCAATATCTTGAATAGTGGACACTACACAATACTACCGATTAACAATGTAGAAGACATTGCTTACAATGTATGCTATGTCAATGATAATTCGTTTGCACTGACCACACCATCATTATCATTCATGACCATCAACAATAACGCAATCACGGTTTTCCCAGGTCTTTAATATGGTTATAACCACTTCGCCAAGCTGTGTTTGTGCTAGTGCGACCATACACGGAACAAACAGGTATAAATTACACACTTGTTTACAGTTGACATAAATGCTGGTTGTTACAATCACTAACGCATTGTAATGCCAGACCCAAGTTCAGCTTAATGCACATGTATTCAGCCCTCAGATATACGATGACCAAATAACAAACAATAGTACTAAAGACTTAAATAAGAATATTATATATCCTTGTAGCCTAAACCCAGCATTAGCACTTCTCAACTCTTAATAAAATACAGTTGGTCCCAAATTTATGTTATAAAAACCTTGTGAACAGCAAAAGTGCTACATACGAAAAACCACAGCATTCTGCCTTTTGAAATAACACGTTTCTACTCTAACATCTTAATCCTATACAAAGAAAGCTGACGAATGGATATGACATATCTACATATGCGAGTAAAAGTTGAAAGATGATTGAATTGCGTAACAGATTCAGCGACGTACATGCCTGATAAAACAACTACACGGTTCTTCTCTCTATATATTACATAATGACTGTGATAAAATGATATAAATAATGGTGGTCAGATTTATTGCATGTTGATATTCCTGAGTCACCACATGTTTATGATGATACACTGTAGCAACAACGTCAAGTGAAGGTTGGTTAACTGCTGCCGTGACTAGCAATACACATGAACAACATCAAACTGGCTGATAGTAACTGTACAACACTAGTAGAAGCCTCAACTATCCACATTCTGTGATCTGCTGCCACTGTTTTGTTCCGGAATCAGAACCACCTTCATGTTGTGACGAAAATGATTGTTTACCCCCAATCAGGTTAATCATGAAATAGTAACTTTTGTTCAGCTTATATGATGCATTCAAACCGACATTAAACTTTGATTACATCGACACAATTTACACAATCAAATGGAATTGCAAACGGTTGCACTTACGTTGCAGGTTCAAATTCTATAAGTCGACTTTTTCATATACTTTTATTTTAGGGTACGTTTTTGTTACTGTAAAACTATTACAACTTTAGTTGCATTATCCAAAACACTTATAATATAGCATGAACTGTGCATGTAAATACAGCCTGTTGCCGAAACGAAGTGATGCTATCTGACTGTAGCAGTCAAGTAGTGCTTCTGAAGCTAGACTCTCTTTCCAGTTCAGCCGGGCAAGAGATGACAGGGTGAGACTACACTAAGACAGACACTCTCTCCATGCCTTTTAAACTTCATGCATGCATGTTTGTTTGCAACCTCTTGGACCTAACCAACTTTACACACCATTTAACCAGTTACATCTTAACAGTTCAATCATATCGCACGGTCATATCGCACACGTGTGTCATTTGTGTCACATGTTGCATCCTATGCTACAAATGGAATATACAGTGATACGCAGTGGCAGTGTTTCACATCAGAACAATGGTCTGGTGATTTACTATGACAGATCTGACTGAAGCTCTAACTGATTTACATTGCTGTATGCACAGTTCCACATGTTTTCTCTCTGTTGACCTGTTACGGAATATATTACAGGTGATTTGTATGCAGTCGTGTAATAGGATAAACAAAACCATTAGTCTAAGCTGCCTTATAAATATTACATACAAAAGAGGGCGTTAATGTCTTCACAGTTCAAACAGGCACAGTAGTGTCAAAGTACTGTACAACCCGTGTAATGCAATCACTGATCAGACAACATTTCAATCTGCTGCAGATGCAAAAGTCACATGATAGATATGTTGTCAACTTTCTGACTCTTGCATTGTTACATGTTTCTACAGTAACCGTTAATCTCATATGTTACACACGCTGCATACTCAACTGTCCAAAGCTACATAAATAGAGTCACAATATTATTAGGGAAGGTAGCATTAATTCACAAAGTCCCATAAAACATAATATTACATATGGGAGCTGGTGGTTTGGTCATCACCTGCATCATGAGCAAAATAAACTTTTGCAGTAAGTGGAACTATTCCTTTGTATTAATTCACACTGGCTGTGTAATGGGCATCAGAACCAGGCTGGGTAATATCTTGGCAAAAATGTCATGTTAGTTGAATACAGTGCATATTGGCTGTGGTTATAGGATGCTCGAAATCCTAAGTCTCACCCCACGTATTGGAGGGGGTGTAGTGATTTCAACCAATACAAAACATTATAAGTTTCTGAGGACTTTGACCATTTATGGCACCACCTCTTAACAAAGAGACGCCACCTTTTAAACGGACTGATCATCATGACAATGTGAAATGTTTCCTAGTCTTGCAAGAATCACTCAGAGGTCACTCTCTTCTTCGATGTACGTCTTGATGACTTTCTGGCACTCCGCAGATGCCCACCTCTCAGACAACATCCTGCATTCTGTGTCATTGGTCAGCTCGAGTTTGGTTCGTACGTGACTGCGAATCAACAGCTTCGTTGCTTCAAGCGCCTACAACAGACTAGTAGCATTAGAAGAACTGCGGGTATGAGGTTGTACCTTTCAATGAAAAAATAACGTTGACATGTATACAAAGAATATGACATGTTGCATCCCAATATGAAAGTGTTCACCAAATAGAGGGTGGATGAATGATCCGAGGGAAGAGATCAGAATGAAGTTCAATGTAACGGGAAGTTTAGGAATAAGGTAGGTAAATGACGTAATTATGAAAATATAGGTGGCCAGACTACCAAAGAGAGCAGAAGCGGAGAATAAACAACACCACAGAAAAAGAGGAAGACTGTGAAGAGAAATTTCAAAAGATAAAAAAGGTGGCTGCTGATAGGGAGCAGTGGAGGGCAACAACACCAAAATTCCAACAGTAGAGGAGCCAGATCTCACCACAAGCATATTTTCTCAAAAGCTTCGTATCTGACAACCAAAAGAGTCCTTGGACAATGAAGAGAACTACCAATAGTGTAGTAAGTGCAAAACCAGACAACAAATGAACCGATCTGTTTTCAAATGTCACTGATCACAGGCAACTTGTAAATAATGAATGGCTATAATTGCCGTCTTATTCTGTAACATTGCCGAGAAGAGTGGAAATTTGTGAGCCTTTGATGTGGTTTGGCAGTAATAAAACTCCCACTTCAATTAACTGAGCCCTTTGCCAATCATTTTAACACAAATCTACCAGACTGCAAAACCAGAGCATGAATTCCAGATGACAACCTAGAGTGCGATGGGAGGATGTATGTAAATAGAGATTTGAAGGGATTGGGAGGAGTGGAGAACATGAGATGAAAACAGAGGAGAATGGAGACAGTTGATGGAGAGAACAGTGCAAGAACAGTGAGGGAAAAAAAAAATCTAGGATCAGTATTGAGGCCAACCTCACCCCCACCAGAGAAACTAGAGAACCATAAGTGTGCCCCGTACCTTGGCTGACTGTGTGGCCATGTTCTGTACACGAGGCATCACCTCCTGCATGAGACTGGTGGGCCAGAAGACTTGTGAGACAAGACCGAGCTGGTAGGCCTCAAGAGCTGTCAACTTGCGACCCGCCAACAAGATCTCATTCGCCTGCAACACAATAAAAACACAACTTTTATATCACTTCAGGAGGCCAAGTTCATAAAGTCAGTCATAAACACAACAAACCAGAATTGTTTTAAACGGAAATTGTTTGCTTTTATTGTTGAATTATGTCATACAGCAAAACCTATGTACTGTAACATAAATACCACCCAAATATGTTTTAACGAAGCAGAAACAACGTCTGAAGTCAACTGTTCAATGTTTACAAAGTCAAACGTCGCCAAGTTACCAGTAAATCCCCTAATAGCGGGCTCATATCATTCTGAGGAAGGTCATGACCCGACAGGAGCTTGATGACATATTATATGATGCACCTATATCCATCTCATTAACAATAGGACTTCAGGAAGTCTTTGAATGTTGAACGCTGTCATGTAAATAAACTGTTTCCTCTCAAAATACTGACATTTTAACAATAACAAATGGTTCATTAAAACTTATTTGGGCAGTCCGATATAATTTATGTCATATAACATGATATTATCATAAAAACTAACTGACAACCTCCCTTTAAGCATGAATGAGGAACTGCCAAGGGATTATATTTTGAGATTTTCCAGAATGTAGCTATAGATGGTACTGTCACATATACATCAGATTTGTAAACATTTCAAACATTTATAAACACTGTTTCTCTGACAATAAGTTGGTGTATGCTTGGCTGACTTAGCTGATGCCACTGTACTAAATCTATACAATTACATTTACTAAAAAAGGACTGATATGCCAATGTTTTGTCACACAGATGTTCAAATTGAATACACAGAGTTCTACATAGTATGATATGAAGCATGAACCTGTGACATGTCAAACATTTATCATACAACATAATACAAATGCTTGCCAAAGAAAAAGCAACTACCCCATTTAGCAGCTTCTATTCCTAGACATGTCACTGTAGAGTTAACATTAATCACCCACATGCCTGGGTGCCTTTGTCAAACCAACTAGAGAATGTTACTTAAAAAAATGGGCCAAGTGGCCCTGAAGTCCTTTGGACTAATACTTCTATATGTGACCCTGGCTGACCAAATGAGTGATAAGTCAGAAAAATTGTAACATTGTTTTCTTACATCCTTGTAAAGGTTTGGTAGGGTGCTTTACACGATTTCAAAAATTATGACTGCTACAAAAATTGGCGAAGTTATGGAGCATTGAACATGGTAGGGGTCAAAAAGTGAAAATGAAGAAAACGGCTGTTGAAGTTTTACATTATATATGCAAATGGATTGCATGGAAATATTACATGCACATGAACATTCAAATGTGGCACACAGTATGTAATATTTATGTTATGTTGCATGATAACTGGAAGTACAAATGTGCTGCTACAAAGACTTATCAAGTTAAGCCAGATTATGTCTTTATGTATAAAACGAGGACAGATTATTTGAGAGCAAAAGGTAGACTCACTGTTTGACACAGTTTAAAACCTACAGGCAACTGTCCAGTTTAACAGGGGTCTAGTGGCTTAATGCTGTCTGTTGACACAAGCTACTGTCAGTGACCACTACAGATTAGTCACAGTTTCCATCAAACAATAGCAGGCAGAGAATCTTAGCTCCACAGCTGGGTGTAATACACAACCAGAGCCACCACTGATTCATGGTCAATGCACCAATTAAGACAATACACAACACTGTGGGTGACAGTGTCCAGAGTGAGGCGTAAACAGTGTCCTCATTACTGAATAGATCAATGAAACCTGCCAAGTGGGTGACATTCTGCACAAGTGTTCATTAATCCTTAGTGGTTGTTCAGAACACCAGACTGACCACATACCTAAACAAAGCGAATGTAATAGGTGAAGAACAGGCAGTGTTCAGATAGGGGTATTGGTTGAATTGTATTTGTCTCGACGTAAAAGGCTTTATTGTGCCTTCATCGATTATAAGAAAGCATTTGATTTAGTAGACCGGTCCTCACTGTGGTCTAAGATAATTTCATGCAGTATTAATGGTAATGTGTTGAAAGTTGTATACAACATGTACAAAAATGCTAAATCATGTATAAATCAGGGCCAGGCTGTGTCAGCCTTCTTATCATGTGATGTAGAGGTATGGCAAGGAGAAAACTTGTGTCCTTTGTTATTTGCTATTTACCTGAATCATTTTGAACACTGTTAGTCACAATTATAATGGACTTGACATGGCAGCTGGTGAAATTTACAACAACCTTAGTGATGATGATGTAGAAAATGTATGTTCTACTATATGCTGATGACACTAGAATGATTCAATCAAATACAGATTTCTTGCTTGTGTATAGCGAAACTATATCAACTCTTCTAATGGTTGACATTTGGTTGTTTCAGGTGTCTACTATATTGTGAATCTGTAATTATTAGTCTATATTGATACAATTGATTTACACAGTACCATGTCTACACAAGGCATGGCAAGCGTAAACAGAACAGTAGAATGCATTTGATATCAATAAAGTGTAGGATATTTCACTCTATAGTTGTCCAGAATATTAATTTTCTATGTTTGTCACCTACAAGTGACAGAATATTAATTTTCTATGTTTGTCACCTACAGGTTTCTACAGACAATACATCTTTAACCAATAGACACCACAGTCACACCATTTTATAATAATTAAATGAACATCAAAATAAACACAACTTGCAATTATAGAAAATCAATAGTTTTGAAGATAGAAAGTGTTAGGCAACTGTTCAGTCTAACAGGGGTCAAGTGTGTCTACTCTGCCTGGGCCCTGTGACCAATTAAAGATTAGTCAAGGTCTCAATGGAAGAATAGCACCAGGCTGCAGAGTTTAGTCATGCTGCTGGCTTTCTGGCACATTAAACAAAATCTAGTGTTGGGGGTGGTCTCAACAGCCTTTCTCAAAACCACATCACTAGATAATGTAAAACGTTTGCACTTTCGGGGTCCCTTAGGTGCCCTTAGAATGATTAAATCAAATACAGATTTCTTGTATATAGTGGCAGCACCCCAAGATACATCTACGCAAAATTAGAAAAAAAGTTGCTGAACAGTTTTTGAAAAAATAGGCCAAATGTTACATTTTTACCAGTTTTGGGGTCCTTGGAGGCCCTAGGGAGCCCTTAAAATGATTCAATCAAATACAAATTTATTGTGCATAGTGGCAGTGCCCCAAGATATGTCTATGCAAAATTATAGAAAAAGTTGCTGAACGGTTTCTGAGATACGGCAGCTAACGGCGGATGCAGAGTGATGGCAATAGTCCCTTGGACCTTCGGCCAAAGGACTAAAAATGAAAACACTACTTGCACTAAATAGATGTCAGGCAATTTAAGGGATGGTTTCAAAAGTTAGCAGGGGTCTAAAAATGTTGTTTTGAATTGGTTTAAACAACCTCCCATCCCACAAATATCCACCCATGTGTAACGCTACACATTTTTGAGACTATGAATTTATGCGACTTCCTCTAAACCCGAGATATAGGTAAAATGTTACAACATAGATGGCATAAGACCACAATTAGTGTCCGTCTGCCATTATCCACTTAAATAGTCCCCTTGAAAATAGCATTTTGGTCAAATTTGGTGTGATGTGAGCATTCTTTTCGAGCATTTTTATATGGGACATGTTGAATTTTTTATACAAGGTCAGTTAATTAATGTTTCATGTGCTGAGAAAGTTTAAAGAAAATCTATCATTAAATTTTCCATCCAGCAGAGGATATTATAATGGCGGCCTATGTAAAATCTATTGTGGTCTCATCCAAGATGCTAATGTTGACTCACCATGGCCATCCCCATGACTTGAGTGAAGGTGTAGGAAGCGCAGCCCTCGGTCGTCTGACACAGACGGGCATACGGACAGTAGAAGGATGCCTTGTCACTTGCATAGATGATATCACAGAGAGGAAGCAGAGCTACACCCAGTCCTACACACAGGCCATTCACCGCAGCAACTATGGGTTTCGGGAATGCTATGAGTGCGCTGATGAAATCCCTGTAAAAATGAGCAACAGTAGTGTAAATAGTGCTTCAGCGCATGCTTGAATCTGTATGTAAAATAAAATTGTGATCAAATATAATAAGACAGGTCTTGCTAGTACAGTTCAACTGTCACTTTGGGGACATCTTCTGGAAATCAGGAAGACAGCAAAATAGTGCAAAGGAATAAGATTAAAATTGAAGACTGCCACCATCAGAGATCTTCGTTATTGGATAACTCTGGCAATATCATATTATCATTGGATTAATAGCGAGTTTGACTGTTTGATGAACAGAAATAGGGTTGAAATAACACCATTTTCTTGGTACACATTTATAAATTTTTGACTCACAATCGACGTTTCAACCGCTTTCGGCAGCCTTCATCAGGAACTGATGAAGACAGTTGAAATGTTGATTGTGAGTCGAACATTTCTTGTTGTATACTAAGAAAATTGTGTTATTTCATTTCTTCCAACTTGATGAACATTTTCACGAAGAAATACAGTTGGTTTAAAATAGAACAGAAATAAGATTTACAAAATAAGTATTTTTGACTTACATAAACGTGGAAGATGCTAGCCAAAATTGTGACAAGTGTGAAAAAAACCCTGAGATGCCAGACGTGTATAAATTAAGAGGTGGGTGAGGTTGGAAGGAAAGGAGGACTTGAGGATAGAGGGGTGACGGAAAAGGGATGGGAAAGAGTGGACCGATATTTTGCTGTATCATTTACAGAATTATCCTTGGTAGATAGTATTAGTGAACTGGAGTTACACACCTCAAGGCATCAGACATGGCCTTCGCTGCGACATGTCGGTCACCACATGTCAGAAAGTTGAGATCAATACCAGAACAGAAGACACCTCTGGAGCCAGTGAACATGACGAGACAACTGTCATCATAAGTGGCATTGTGTAGCACCTCACACAGCTCTTGAAAGACCTGCAGCAGATGCAACAAGAATAAGTTACAGTCCTCACTGGAAACATGCTAATACGTAACTATTGTAATGACATGTATCAGTGAACCGACAGCAATTCAACTTTTAAAATATGAAATCTACAATAAAAAACTTTTAAGTTGTGAAAAATTCAATATTAAAGCTAAATATGTTGTTTCTCAATGTTACATATTTATTCATTTGATAAAACTCGGATGTTTGCATTTTTTTATAAACTGTAATACAGTCTAAGATTAACAATTAATGGATAACTACATACATGAACTAAGACTCATTTTATAGCGTAACCGAACTATTAAGGTTACACTATGGGCCAGAGTGCTGGAATAACAAAGTGACAGCAATTGCGGAATTAATTTCCTATAGCTAACTGTTTTAAACGTTTTAAAGGTGACCATATTGTGAAGTGACTGTATCACCGAAGTGACCATAAAGTGAGATTCACCAGTACAAGATCAATGGGCACCCGGGCAACTTTCTTTCCTTACATTGGGGTTGAGCGCGTTTTTTAACTTGGTCTGTGTGAAGAGTGCCACCTGTGTGTACCCGACGGCCTTCTTCACAACGATCTCCTTGTACTTGAAGGCGTTCTCCGAGTGCCTCACACTCATCCTCCTCACCACATCATCCTCCTCTTCCACACTAGACCGGTGACTCCGCCGAGTCACGTGGCCATGTCGACCCCCAGAGAGGATTCGGGAGAAGTTGGCAGTGAGGACCTTGTAGGCCATGGCTGAGGGGCTGCCAGGGAGGGTTGGCATCCCGGACAGGTCAGGCATGAAGTCTAGCGTCTTTGAGTCATTGCCTGTTGGCGCACTCGGCACCAGACTGTGGGAGTGTACTGGTGACTTTGGTGACATGGCGCTAGTGACGGCGGCGGCACTCTTCTTAGGAGATGCTGAAACATGAAATACAATGGAGATTGTTGAGCTGTCATGTGTAGGTAATATCATGTTTTTGTAGGGTATGCTTTCTAAAAGATTACTTGAAGCAAAATTTAATACACCAAGTCGAAGGGAGTAAACAGGTTTGTATTATACATATGTGGCAATAGGTACATACATAGAACATGAACTAACATATTTTTAAATATACATGTTCAACAACTGATGGATCCACTGCATCCAGTACGTTGCTGTTTGCCTACAAGATGTTACAATCAAAATTATGCACATGATCTCTGTCAAAAGTTGCCTTACCATCAATGTTGATGTAAGAAATATTATGTGTACTACATTACTAGCCAGTATCTACAAACGTCTACCTTTAAGATTGCAATTCTCTCCTAAACAACTTTACCTTAAATGCTTTTGTCATAAAAAATGTTTGGGGCCAGAATCTCAACAAAATATGTAAATTTGGAATGTCAGAATGCTCCAACTGTATGGCATGTATGCATCCATTTTTGATGGTGTGAAGGACATCAGCATTAGACCATGTGACAAACACTCAACAGGTCTGTAACAACCAAGTTTTCATAGTTTCAGAAGAAAACCACAGAACACAAACCTGGCTCGGCTGTGGCCTTCCTCTTCTGTTTGTTCAAGTCTTTCCTTTGATGTGGAAATGAGATTTCACTGTCCACGTCCACACCATCCGACATCTCAGAGTTATTGTTTGCTTCAGCTTGGCTGTGTCGTTTATCCTTTTTCGCACCAACAGAGGCATTTGCCGCAGCAACAGAATCTGTGTCATCCCATGGCACAGCAAGTGAGTATAATATATCATCGTCACTGGTGTCCGACAGTTCTAAAGAACGCTTCTGTGTCTTGGACACAGTTTTCCCTTTTGCCAACATGCTCATTTGTTTCTTTGTGATGCTGTTTGGTAAACTCTGCCTTCGAATTTTCATGTTTTGTTTTTTCCCGCTATTATATGGCAATGATTTAGCCTTCCTGGATGTCTGAGGTCTTGTGCTGGTGCTCTTAACATTCATGTTCAGCTTCTTGCTGACTTTATTGCTATTACTTTGACTTTTAAAAGTTCTCATAGCATCAGATCTTTTCTGGTTTTCCAGCGAGAGTTGTTTAACGGCTTCTGCGTGCATCTTTGGTTTCTTGGATGACAGAAGCGTTCTCTTCTGTGGTAACGTTGGAAGTTGTCGTACATGCAAGAGATTCACTGTCTTTATAGGTGCCAGACTTTTATGGGCAGTTCCTTTGTAAACAGCATCAATTTTTCTCTTTGAAGCTGTTATGGCATGCTTGACTACACTTTGTTTTTTATCAGACTTCTTCACAGCTGCCATAGCTGACCATAGTTTCTTGACTGGTTCCCAAGTGGCACTAGCACCGAGTTTTGTCGATTCAAATCTCAACTGGACATCGTCTGTTCTGTCAATGTGCAATGTACCTGCCAAATTCAAGGCAGATACGTTATATCAATATCAAACTGTAAAGAAACATCCTTATGAGGACAAACTTGTAAATATCTCTAACATAATTATTATACAAGTCATGGAATTACCATGTTCAGAGCTACCATGATGTAGAGTCACAATCTATACGTACTAGTACCAATTGTTTTTAAAATTAAAATACTTTGACACTGGTAGCATTTATATAGCCAAGAAATGTCATGATTTATGCTGCTTCATTAGAATTTGTTACATCGGTTTTTACCAAACTACTAGTTTGTCATGAATAGTATACATTTATACAGATATTTCCAGTTTTAAAAGAACACTTATACTTTTATATATATACTAATTCTACAAATATTAGTTTATACTAAACAAATAAGTTATATCTTACTGGTTGTCAACCTATGTTTTACCCATTTTCCCGCTTTTCTTGCATACAGAGTAAGAACTGTTATGTAACAATGTTATATAATAATATAGTGCAGCAAGTCATCTCGGTCATGTTTTGATGTAATCAATGACAATCAATCACAATGACGTTCGTTTTTGAAGTATTTCTTAAACTTGCACTGGAAATACCACATGCACAACATAGATGTATCATAATTGCAAACAAATACAACAATGTTGCCGTGACCGACAATATAAGTGGTGCAGGTGCTACTATTTTAGTGTCGGGTAGACTACTACAAATACCGCTGCCGCCGGCGCATGAACAGCGCGCTTCCGTGCTTCCAGGAAACGGCGGCGAATTACACGTCAGGCAAACATATTCACTCAGCTGTAACTTACAACGCCATAATTCCATCTAAAATGCACCGGATGATATACCTGACGACATAAGCTCAATATTTATATAGGGGTTTATGGGTATTTGTGCGCTCGAAGCATGTTAATCCCAGCCAAATTCAAATACTACCTTCGATACCTTCCCGGTTTCCGCCATTTTTCATCGAGCTGCGAAGAAATAAGTCTACGCATGCGCGTGGTCGTTGGGTGAGGAACTCGACTCTCGGCAACGGGCATGATTCGTTTTGGCTGTAATGCTCTTAAATGTCTGCATGGCACTGTTTTTAGGTAGTTAATTGATTATGTAACCATTGTTTTTGCTTGCTTAATATTCGTGGAATGCTCTGGTTGACGTAAATTGCGTAGTCATTCTTCCGTTTTTATGACAGTTCACGATGTTTATAACTACATGTCCAATGCCATGCCCATGGGTACCAATGTAGCCCCACCCGCCATCGCCGGCATCAGCAATCGGGTGATCGCGTCCATAATACGACTTAGTGTTTATATGTCAGATATTAACTAGACCAAAAAATTAAAATTAAATAAAACCTTCATTCCCGCTATACCACCAAGTAGTCGGGATGTCCGTTTCTCCACATCCATACAATGATACATCAATGTCTATGCCAGTCTATGGTAACCATGTATAGACTTCCTGTTTTCTCGCAACTTGTGTCTTGTCACCTTCCCTGCGTACTTGTGTGTGACTTGACCCCCCACTTGATAAGTACAAAACCATATTCTAGTTTCCTCATTTCTTCACCCTACATTTTGTCCCCATTTCTGTGCCCTTTGTCATTGTCAGCATTTCTCACTTTGAATCTTCCACTGTTCTCTGCTCCCTCTTTCTGTATTCTTTTCTGATCACTCTCACCCCAGAGTACAACACTGTGCTGCCAGATTTGTCCGAAATGACCACAGACGCCAAACAAACGCAGCAGACCTAATAGCCACCCTTCGATGGTCAACTCTTGAACGACGACGCATTATCAAACAAGCCATGACATTTTACAAAATATTAAATAACATAACACCCCCACCAGGTCTACTAACACAGTCAAAAAACCGTGGCCACTATGTAGCCCCTAGGTGCCGCATCAATGCAGCAGTGTTCTCTTTCTACCCTTGAGCAGTTCGAATCTGGAATATGATTCCACCACCGATTACTGAACTAGAAAGCCCCATAGCGTTTCAAACAGCAATCATGAACCTCCCTTTCACCACACCCAATCATCTAAAGTGCCTATAAAATAAACAAACAAACTACCCACAATGCATGCGCACAAACAAGCACCATACAACTCCTGCGTTAGCTAAAGTTTGGGCTGTTTGGAGTAAATCACCTAAGACCCCTTCCTATGTAATATACTTGTTATTTTCTTTGAAACTTCTAATAATCCCTGCAAACTCTTTCATTGCAAACATGATTATTGATTGCTTTAAATAGTTGTGGTATCATTCTCAGCACCATGGATCTGCTGCTTCTGTGCTGCATAATCACACCTCTAACTGATTCTGACTATGTCATGTTGATCAGATGTTCTTGTATTAAAGTATCCCCTTCTCTGTCACTATATAAATCACTCCATCTACACATCTTCCTTGTCTCGCTCTGCATTCTCAGTTATCACCTCTCTCTTTTCTAAGTTGTATTCTTTCCTTATTCTGCCCACAATTCTATCGGTAGCTCCAACATTGGTTTCTATTCTTCATTTTCACATGTACAAAATATACAGTTAACTTTCGTTTAGTATATATTTTTTATCTCCAAGCTTCTTCCTCTTCATGCTTACCTTTCCTTGTTATTTTCATCTATTTAGTCTTAATTGCTGCTTTGTTCCTTTACCTTGTTTGTATAACTTACACAGCTAACAACTTGCTAGTTATTTCCATCGGCATATCATCAACAGATAATGTAGACTGTGACAATTGTATATTTGCTGGAATATCAAACAACTCATAATAACATTAGACAATTCTATATATTAAAAATAAGATGCCGATTATGAAATCTGATGCCTGTGATAAATTGCAGATGACTGTGTCCTGCTATGGCTGACCTGTCATGTTCCTCCACTGTGTCACTGAATCATTGATCAATGGCAAATGACTGTGTCCTGCCAGGTGTTAACCTATCATGTTCCTCCACTGTGTCACTGAATCAATACAATAGATTCAGACAGGAACAAATATGCATTTTATTGACCAAAGGCAATGACAAGCACACATGCCTGGGCATACTATCATGTGTATTTTAATAGGCTATTTTTTTGGGGCAGTATGGTTGTATGTCCTCCGAGATGTTAAGGTCCACTTGCCTCTGTGTTCAGTCGCTACTTTGCACCACTAGCCCCTGATCTACCATTTAGTGATGTATTAAAAGCACAAAGGTAGTTATTTAGAGTTATTAATTTACTGCTTACACAAAATGCTTTTCTTGTCTCCAGATGGCACCACTGTGGTGTAAAAACTGGTGTTGGCGAACAAATTTAAGAACAAGTACATGTTCGCCTGTTATCATGATAACTGCTGCGCATGGCTTGTTGCTCCACGATCAGACATCTCCTAAATTAATTACTTAAGTATCATTAATGCACATGTGTTGTTTTTAGGCCTAATACCTGCAAACTGCACATATCGGCAATGTCAGCAAGCAGTAGCTCCTTCAATGAGGCTCAAGACAAGGTGAAGACGTTGAAGGAAGACCCAGGCAACCAACTGAAGCTCCAGCTGTATGCTCTCTTTAAACAGGTGATGTCACACCCCTCTCAACATACACAGTTGGCATTTGCTTGGCTCAATGCAGGCCTCCAGTTTCGCACACAAGAGAGTGCCATTATAAGACGTGACCTATTTGGTTAAAAAACATTGTTTAATTTGTGAGGGAAAATGGCCAGTTGCCAGCAAGGCAATATGGCAAATGACCTTGTGACTGTAGCTAAGGTCAAAGCCTGAACGTATACCCATCATGAACATAATATTTGTATTGTGGGTTCCGTAAAATACTTATGGATTTTGTGGACAATGAACACTGCTTGGTTAATATTAGAAACAAACTCATAACATATTTGACATTTCTTTTATATCCTGTTCATGTTGTTCAAATTTGTGTATTATGTAATAACGATAGCATGACTTAAAACAGGCAACATTCCTGCAGCATTTGTAGTTAACTTAAGTTAACATGCCAGTGACAATGTTCAGTTAGTGACAACCAACAAAAAAGCAGCAGTAGATTGTAGAATAATTGTGTTAGACTGTCAAACAGACAGACATATCATATGATAATCCGTCTGATGATTACACAAAAACTAAATCATATTTTACATACAAACCAACATACCAGTTTAACCTCTAATAGTGTAATAGATTCTAGGTAGGTCAGAGTTTGTGTGTGAGATTATTCTAAAATGAAACTAGTGAAAAATCTAATTCAGAAGGGACCTACTAGTATAAATCATTAGGATGTCCACTACTTTCACAATAATAATACTAACTTAACAAACAAATATATTGTAATAAATAAGTCAATATGTGTTTGGTGATTTTTTAGCAACATGGAAGAACAGCCACCTGTTTTGTTTGCAGGCCAAGGATGGCCCGTGTAATGTGCCCAAGCCTGGGATGATGGACTTTGTGGGCAAGGCCAAGTGGGAGGCATGGAAAGCAGTCGGGGATGTCTCGCAGGTGAGAGTGGGGAACAATTATAATCAGGTCTCATCAGTTATTGTCAGTTTCAGGCCTGGGTTACTAGTAATAGTAATTTGTAAAGATAATAGTAATGATTACAAATATGGAAGTAATAGTAATAGGATTTGTACCAAAATACAATGTAATAGTAATATGAAGCAATGTAATAGTAATTAATTATTGTAATTTTGTAAACACCCCTGAATGTATTTGTAGATATATGTGGTGTCTAAATAAATTTCATTTTATTTTACCTATTGCTTTTATATTCCTACTGAACAACAATAAATCAATGATGATAGTTTGAATGAGGAGTTATAAACAAGAACTAATGTAATAGTGACTGAAGAATTAACACACATTGCATGAAACACAAGACAGAGATCTCAACATCCCAAGACTCCTCCAAAATGTTGAATCAAAGTGAAATAGTTCCAATCAAAAAATGTAATAGTAATTACTTCAAATGTAATAGAAATATGTTGCATTCGGCATGTAATAGTGATATTATAGTAATAGGAAGGAAACTAAGTAGTAATAATATATTACATTGCAATGTAATTGAACCTAGGCCTGGTAAGTTGGGCTCTCATTTTTGTTTCTACTCAGACGTAATATTAATCGTTGGTTTGCTCTGAAAATGAATGTGTGTAGAATAAAGTGGTGTTGCCATCTACTGAATAGTGCAAGAACTGTCAGTTTAAACTAGTGAGATTAAGAACTATAGGAAGCACAAATCAGGCATGGCTTGTTTGGCGGACTAATTTAACTACCTTTTGTAAGGGCTCCATTATCAAAACATGATTAGCTTAATCTGTTGCAAATAACTATAAGTTTAAATAACAACTCTTAGAACCATTTTACACCTCCAGAAACATATTCAGTTAATTTTTAAAAGAACATAAATTTATGTGAGGTTCATTATACATTTGTAATCAAATTATTGTTGCATAGGAACTAAGTGTTCATTTGTGGTAAATTTGTTGTTACATCACTTGCATACAGTTAGCCATCTTCTGAACTGCATTTTCTGTCTACATCACAGGAGACGGCAAAGGACATGTATATAAAGCTGGTTGAAGACTTGGTTTCTAAGGAAGCACCCTCAGGTTCTGTGGATGCAACTGTCGCTGGCGACCAGACGTGCACACATGTGATTACCAAGGTCATTGACAACGTCCACCTCATCAAATTAAACCGACCAGAGAAGAAAAACGCACTAACTATGGAGGTAAAGTTTGATTTCGCATGTAATGCAGCATGCATATGTTGTACAGGAGGTATTCATTGACCTTAAAAGACTATTTTTACACTTGTTAATGTTTTCAAAGGTGTGGTTTGCATTTACTAGCAGTATTGGACTCTCAATTGAGAGAATACGAGTTTGACTCCTTCTGCTGCCATTTCGAAGCTTGGCCAATTTTGTACACTCCATGTTGCTTCAGTTCAATCAGCTGGATAAATGAGTATTTGGTATAGACAGTGGTGGATATGTATGAACTAGTAGTTTTTGTACAGTAATTGCAGTGTAGCTTAATGCTTCTCAGAGAAGTCGAAATGGTGTTTGAATTAACTGGTCTGATAGGGATAAAGTGAAAAGCACTTTGAGCGGTCTAAGGATTGTATTCTGTCCTACATAAGAACTTGCATGGTGTAAGCATTCTTTTTCAACTTTATTTGGTAATTTTAACTCGATTACATACCTAACATCAACCATCATCAGTCAAAGAGCACCATTCAGGAATTCACTATTTTTTATCAACTAATCACATGATGGCGCCACCAATCAGTTACACGTTCAGTTATTGTTTTGTACTGCTTTTCTAGCTATTTTCTATTCCATGATGCTATCCCAATGCCATCCCAATAGGTTTGAAACTATCACAATACCACAATATTATCGCAATAGGAAAACTGTCCCAAATAAAACAGGTAAAGAGAACTGTTTATGTAGCATGGTATCCAATCCTTCAGCCACTGGGAGACCTTTCGCAGTAGTCATTCCTAGTCAACTTACGTCTTCAATTGAGTAATAATTTTACTTATATCCCAGTCAGTTTACTTTATTTTTCGTGACATTTTGACTGCTGTCAGCAATCATCGTGAGGCAGCTACCGCTAGATGGCATCATGATACTCATTTTAAGGGGAACTTTGATCAAATTAATGTGAGTGATATGCCTGCACAGAGTGACTACAGTGTCGCTGTCTAGTGCTAGATTGCTGATAGGATTTGAAATATCACGGAAAATAAAGTAAACTGACTGAAATAAGTGAAAACATTACTCACTTGAACCATCCAGTCTGATGAACCTCTTCACTCATACATAATTCTTCCATGTTTACAATGCTGCAAGAATTAATACATTTGTTCTTGTGTTATCACCAAGAGAAAAATGTTAATATACATTGTACTTTTCCTTGCATTCAAATTCCTGCATATGTGTTACTGTTGTCATATGTGTGTATTTGCCAAGACTGAATGTGTGAGGTTTCTGTACAGATGTACACAGCCATAGTGGATGCACTGAAGGTAGCAGGGTCTGACAATACAAGTCTGGCTGTATTTACAGGTAGGTTTCTTCATGGCTACATTCAGGTAGATTGTTGACATTTTTATATTGTACATATCGGTTTTGAAATGACCCTCCCGTAGTTCACCGACATCAAAAACAAGTGGTTTGGCTTGTATGTGAAAGCAACCACACTCACAGTTGTTCTGTAGACATGTGTATGTTACTTTATAGTGAAGGAACAATTTAGATGAATATAAGAACATATTAATTCTCATAGATGCTTATTATTAATGGGAACAAATTGTCTGCTGATTGTGTTAACTATCAGCATGAATATTTAAAAAAATTAAATCTTCAAATGCCTCGGATAAAATATAGATACCAAAATGTTGAACTTGCAATAAACCAAAGGCTTTCTAGTCCACTTACCATCTGATGAGTCTGCTGTGAGTCGAAGTTTTGTTACATTTTTGTTAAAGGGAATAAAAAAACCTATTGCTTGAATTCATATTATATTACATCTTCCTGTATATTTCCATTTCCACCAAGAAATATTTTACCAGAATTCAGTATATTAATAATTTCACAATTTACACTGTGCAACTGGTCTTCTTTGAATATGCATATTTTTGGCATGCTTTTCGGTGTGCCTAGGTGTGTCGTAAGAGGTGCAAATGTCGCGCAAGATGCCAGCACTTTCAATACATCCACAGCATGTTTACAAAGATAGATGTTGAGTCGAAGCAAGCATCCAAATGAGTTATTGTGTGCTATTCCGATGTAATATAAAGTTTATAAACACTAGTCATTATAGAGGAACAAGCATTTATTTTACAGTTCCATTTGAACACTAACTTTGTTGACAACCTGACCACAAAAACATTCGCTGCTCAGCTTATTTTACAAAAAAAGGTTTTGATTGTGACCCAGGAAAACTAATCTACATCAGTAAACACACACACACACACACACACACACACACACACACACACACACACACACACACACACACACACACACACACACACACACACACACACACACACACACAACACGTTATGAACGGATGATAAGTTCAAACTATCTTGGACGCTTCCCAAGTCAAACACTCGCATCTGATTTAAACGTCATCGTACATAAATCCTTACCACCAAAGCCATATGCTTCTACGGTCTGTTGGACTGATCACATATTAATCCGCACCAAACTATCGATTCGTCTTGCATCGATGCGAAAAAAGCAGATACGCAAATATTACCCATCAGTAAATAAATAAACATAATACTTGATAGGCAACGAACTCACTGCGCTTACGGCTGAATTCCAGTGGAAAGTATGTTATAACAAGAATCAGTTACAACTAGCAAAACGCCCCAGTGCCCATAACTAGTGATTTCTTCAAAGCTTCCGTTGCTATTAGTGGACCCATTCGCAGTGGACCCATTCGCAGTGGACCCATTCGCTCCATTAACGACTGCTCCACTCTTGTCAAATTCTAAGGCAATCCAGGGAAGCAGAATGGCTATAAAGATGAACGATGGTGAACATACATCCAAAACATGAATCCGATCAGCTGTGGAATCAAAATAGGAAGCACCTGTGTGTTGGAATTCCGTTTGCAAAACTGGCGTGCAGCATGTCGAGCAGTCGAAGTCAAATAACGGCAGCGGTATCCAAGGTTTGCCATGATCCACAACACAACAGCATTAGGCCTATGGTGACGGCTACGACAACTGCTGCACTTCAACGTGCATGTGTGTGATGTCAGCAGCAAGGGCTGCAAATGACAGATTAAATTGATCAGTCGCCTGTATGTTCATCGCACGTATCTGAGTAGATGCATTGTCACAAATATTATCATCGTTGTCCCTATAACATCATCTTCGTCATAGAAATCATCATCATCACACACACATACACACACCCACATACACACACACACACACACACACACACACACTCACTCACTCACTCACACACACTCACTCACTCACTCACACACACACAAATATTGTATCTAGCTGCAGAAAGTAACGTTATATGATATCGTAACATTACACGACGGAAGAGCTGTACAATTTAGCATAACCCTGAATCCGGTTAATTCTTTTTCTGTCAGTCCCAGTGGCTGAGTGGTTAAGTGCGTTAGCTCAGCGCGCATCTGGTTTTACTACCGACGTGGGTTCAAGCCTAACACCAAACTTTTCAAAAAGTGTATTTTATTTATCTTTTCACAAAGTAATATAAACCAAGCCATTTTTATACTGTTTATCATTAAATATATCAAATGTTTTGTACTGATTATTTATTCATGACAAAAATTTAAATAATGTGTTACCAGGAGTGTACAATTTTCGCTGGTCTTGTTTGTTTTATATTTACATTTACCCAGACAAACCATAGTTTGTTTTCACATATATAATTATAATAAACTACTGTATAGCGTATAATAAAAGGATTAATCTTCAATTTTAATCAGTGCAATAAACACACATTTCTAATTTGTACAATTCTTTCTTTTACGCTATTTTTTATTGGTCATGTATGTGGACTTATTAATTTGAAGATTAATCCATTTGCTATATACTGTACAGTAGTATATAATTATATATGTGAAAAAAACCTGTGGTTTATCTGGATAAATGAAAATAAAAAACTTACAAGATCAGTAGAAATTGTACATTCCTGGTAATATAATATTATTTTAATTTTAGCCGTGAATAAATAATTATTCGATATATTTAATGACAGTGCATCTATTGTAAAAATAGTTTGGTTTATATTACTTAGCAAAAAGATAAATAAAAATACACTTTTTAAAACGTTTGGGGTTATGTTTGAACCCACGTCGGTAGTAAAACCAGATGTGCACAGGGCCAACGCACTTAACCACTCGGCCACAGGGACTAATGGAAGAAGGATTAATCGGATTCAAGGTTATGCTAAATTGTACAGCTCTTCTTTCTTGTAATGTTATGGTATCATATAATTTTTCTTTTTGCAGTTGGATACAATATTTTTGTGTGTGTATGTTTACTGATGGAGATTAGTTTTCTTGGGTTGCAATCGAAACCAATTTTCTCAAAATAAGAATAATCGGCAAAGGTTTTTGCAGTCGACTTGTCTTGTTGTCATTGTCAGGTTGACTGGAGGTTCTCTTGCTTAATTTTCTCAACAAAGTCGGATTGATGTGGAACCGTAAAATAAATTATTGTTCCTCTATTATGACTAGTGTTTGTAGGGCCTATTAAATTAGAATACCGCATAATAACTCATTCTGACATTCGCTTCGGCTCAACATCTATCGTTGTAAACATGCTGTGAATGTATTGAAAGTGCTGGCAAGTTGCGCGACATTCGCGTCTCTGACGTCACAATACCACGTGATTGCCTAGCTCATTAATTATCAACTTTCCATGGAAATCGTGATACGGATGGGATTAAAATCTGATTTAAACTATCGGTGCATTTTTCTGTATAATTTTCATATTGCCAAATGTTACAGACAATGCTATACTTTGTGTACACATGAAAAATGGAATTTAGCTGCTGCCTTGGTTTAGTTCATGTAAGTGTTTTTCCTAATACAGTACAAACACAAAAGTTTTTATTTATTGTTCTTCTCTTTTTCAATGGACACATTTAGTTGTCAGTTATTCCCCAAGTGGCAGCACTGTAATTATATTAAAGTTATTGTCTGCTGCATGTAACACAATAATTGGCGACAGCAGAAATAAATTAGTCGTGGAAAATGTAAGTTAAATTATGTAATGGTGACTGTCACTGCCCTTGGTTTATTGCTCCATGGGTGGTGTAAGCTAGTATATATATTACACATGTACCTCTTGAATTGAAGATGACGGCAACGTTTGGTAAAGGTGTCATTTGTCAGTGATTGATTTCATGTGTGCTTGTAGGTGCTGGTGAATATTACTGCAGCGGCAATGATCTCAGTAATTTTGTAAACATTTCTCCTCAAGACATTGCTACTGAGGCAAAGAAAGGTGGAGTACTCATCAGGTACTACTGCAGTGTGTAATCATGTGCTTCTTATAGTAATCTGAAATATGGTAGATTATGTATGTCGTCCGGTAGGCAAGTCTGTGTTTATAGGTGTTTTTGTCCAAATAATATTAGCGTGTCATACTCCTGGAAAAGTTCCTGTGTCCAGGCTTATTTCTGGAACTTTGCAGAATTTATGGTCAGTTTGGGAGTTTAGGAATGAGGAATTTTGCATGGAGTTTTCTGCAAGATAATATGTGACAGATATCTACAGTCAAACTGTTTATACACTGTACATTTATATGTTAATATCCCATATAATGAATTTGGAACTAAATGTGTATTTTTTCAGTACTTTATCACACATGTAGCAGCAATGAAGAAATGTATAACACCAATTAAAATTAATTATTAATCATAACCAGAATCTACATCAGAATCTTGAACAATGAAAACTCTGTAGTCATTTCAAAATTATATTGTCTTTGTTTTTAGGGACTTTGTGGATGCCTTCATTGATTTTCCCAAGCCACTTGTTGCATTAGTGAATGGACCCGCAGTGGGTGTTTCCGTGACAACGCTTGGTCTCTTTGACCTTGTCTACGCCACAGACCAGGCGAGTGTGCTTAGAAACAATAGTTGCACGTTTCATCATTGTCATTGATCATTTCCTGAATACGAAGATGGCACACTGACTGAATAGTTTGGAATATTTTGTCAAATGCCACAGATATATTTATGCTTTTTGGATGCTATATTGATAGTAATTGATAAGAATTAGTTGTGGTTTATTTAATTTCACCTGACTATTAATTACCACTGCAGTGATAGAAATAAGCCAGAATATTTACTTGTCCGGCGGACAAGTAAGTTTTGAAATTCACTTGTCCGCCAAAATTTTAACTTGTCCGAGTGGTTGTCAAGGGGAATTGAAGCTTCGGAAAAAAAGTAAAAAGTCTCTTATTTTTATGACAACAAGCACAATGTTCCTGCTGTTTCGCTGCATGTACATCTGAGTGACTTATGATAAAAGACAAAATTTGATTTAATCTGCAAATTTTTTAATTGCTAAATTATTTTTGCAACTATTTTCCGGTCCATTACATTATTATTCATCACGAATATTAAAAGTAGACACGTTACATGATGTATACCAATGTTGTAGTGATGCTGATATGAACGCTTTTATCAATAACAAATAATTATTACAATGGTAGGAATGAGATAATTGTTTTCCTTGCTATTTGTTATAATAACATTGCATTAACAATTTTGCATCAGTTTGTCATTGAAGATGCCACTCAACCATCTGGAACACGACCAATGCAAAGCCAGGAAATGTCACAAAGGTCATAATAAACTATATAATCTGATATTATTTTGTTCAACCTCTATGAACTATAATCAATAACAAAGTTCTGTATTTTACAAATGAAGATAATATTCAATTGATCACCAGCAAACAAACGCATATTTTTCACAAATTTTGTATTACCATTTAAATGATGTAAAAACAGTTTTAACGGTGCCCGAATTACATTTACCAGGTGGAATATAATTTATAGATTTAGTTACGTCGTAGCGTTGCTGCCGCGCACAGACCGATGTAGTTGGCCGAAGCCGACATGTCAACACTTCTGAAATGTCATTAACATTCCGTTTATCAACCACCACCATAGATTTACTGGATAGCCTATTACAAGTCTTGAAAATTGTCACCGATCTGTATCAACTAATGTTTGATGACTTGTCTTGGCTTTGGGAAGACTGCCGAGTCCGCGTGGGTTATGCATAATAATGGTTAAAACTATATAATTATTCAAATAACAGCTAGCGATATAAAGTCTACTATTTCCAAAGTTCGTCAAATATGATCCGTGAGTGGAAGCAAGTTGTACGTCGGCCAAACTGAACGATTTACGATTTTGTGAAATACAGCCTCGATCAACGATGGCTGATGCGGAGTATGTACACGCGTATGACAGAGCTAGGTCGGTTCGCTCAGCAGATGACCCTGTTAATGCAGGCTGGCGGCGGAATAACAAGACCCCGACACACTAACAAAACTGCAATGTGCGCGATTGCTAGCGAACTTCATCTATGTTTAAATTTCCTCGAATAAAAAGTTTGCAATGTTGCACGCGTCACTATTTACTGTAAATTTTCACTTGTCCACCGGATAACCATGTAGAGTCAGTTTACTTGTCCAGGCCAAAAATCATTTGTCCCGGACAAACGGACAAGTGCCATTTCGAATGCTGCACTGTGTTCTTGATTGTACATTGTATTGGTGTTCTATATACAACATTATGTCATATTAGTATTATTTTTATTAGTACAGTCACCCCTCGTTATAACACGGATTTAGTTATAATGCAGTCGGTCGTGGACCCCGAATTTCTGCCGCCAGGGGGGAAATGAGCGCTATGGCAAACTATATTAACGCGGTAATTACTGTCACTTGGTTTGTGTGATGTTATCCTTGTCTTCGTACGCTATTTGTGCATTTTGAAAGACTAGTTGGCGGACTATAAATTTAACATTGGAGTAGGCCGTAGAGCCTAGAACTGGTGCGAGGCACGTCGCTACGTTGGCGTGCTGTTGTTTGTTCTGCACTTATCAAAGGCATCAATTTCTTTGACTATAGTCAATTACTTTTAGGCACAGTAAATGTGGAGCGAGGCATTATTTGTTTTGCGCCGACATCAAGTGAATCATTTCCCTTCTGCGAGTCATGGCTTCCGCGGATCGGCGCCTTCACCTTCCGCTGCTTCGCCTGGCTTCGGCGCCTTCACCTTCCGCTGCTTCGCCTGGCTTCGGCGCCTTCACCTTCCGCTGCTTCGCCTGGCTTCGGCACCGGGCAGCTTGCAAAATGCAATTGAAATTCACAAATACGCCTTGCTTAGGAATGGGGCAAGAATGGGATAAAACATTTTAATGCAGCCTAGTAGGGAAGATCAGTATGCTAACATTGCGTCACAAATATTAGCTTTTTCACTGCGATGAATACAAAGCTACTGGTGCCCCAAAATATGAATTCGTCAACCGCATATGAAATGGTGAATTGCAATATTGTTCGGCACGGTAAACATGTGTTCTAAATTGGTATTTTGATATTGCTTTATAGACGAGAAGTTCAGCCAATTTTGAGTGTTTATTATAGTTTTAAATCTTTAGTCAACTCTAGCACAGCGTTTGTGAACTCATTTGCGTATTCAGCTGCTGAGTGCCAGGTTACTATTTTAGATCTTACGTCATTGGTACCATATTATCGTTCAGTTGATCTGTTAGTCTGTAGTCTATTTTAAAACTGTATACCACTCGTGAATTTTATTCAGTTCAACATTCAACAGTGTATGACATTCAAGCATAATACACATTGACAAAGGCTGACATTTTAATAAGCTTCATAAACCACATATAGACCGCCTATGCATATGGCCAATACACCGATTGTGCGTGTGGTTTCGATGGTGTTCCTGGTGTAGTGGCCGTGACGGTCGTCAAAGTGCCCCAGGTGGCAGATATGGGAACCCGTTATCGCGCCTCGCTTATACTGCGGGTTCATTTCGTGGACCCCGACTACCGCATTATAACGAGGGGCGACTAGTAATAACTGGGTTGTAATACACACTAGATTACACCCGTTGAGCAACAAACCAAGGTCATCAATTGTCAACATTACAGTATTTCTTTTACGCATTCCCAAGATTTTTATTTCTGTTGTCCCAATTATGGTAGTGTGTGCAGCAGATAATTTTTAAATAGCTACAGTGCTGCCACCTGGGGAATGACTGACAACTTACTGAAAAAGTAAACACTTCAAAATAACCACATTGTTTAAATACATAAGTAGATCAGAGGCAAATGGTGGAAGGAACCGAGTGTGTATAGATAAAGGCACATGGATCTCAAAACCTTAGAGGATATAGACTTACAATGCTGCAAAGTTAGACATCACTATATAGGTTGTTTGATTCAAATCGAAAGTGAAAACCTAAGTAAACAAACCTGAGTTATTATGATCTATATCAGTCAAGAAGAGAGTTCTAGAAATTGTGAACATAATTACTCTTATCAATGAATGTTGTTGTCATGTTGATGTTGTTGTTCAGGCGACCTTCTGGTCTCCCTTCACCTCCCTGGGCCAGTCCCCTGAAGGGTGTTCCTCCTATCTCTTCCCAAAGATCATGGGGTATGCCCAGGTGAGAAAACAATATGGAAATTTGCAAGAAAATAAGTTATCACAACTCAACATATAAGTAATATAATTGTTGCAAATACACTTAATGTAGTAAATAATGGAAGGTCTCTAGTTGATTTTAGATGATGATTAATTTCTTTTACATGTGTGAATTGTAATAAACAAAGAAATAGAAATTATGAAAACAGGAGATATTGTTTAATGGGTTAGCCAGTACAAATGTGTTCTACATCGACCTTTTTTCTGGTATTGAGATATCAAAACTTAACGTTTAATTTTTTATTTATATAATTAAACATGAAAACATAAACTAATTTGTGTCTGTGGTACATTTATTTCCTATGATTGTTCAGTGTGATAGCGAGTTCTGAAATATAATTGTTGACTGAATTCACATTTAACAAAAACAAGTTTCTTTGTCAGACAGCAAGAAATAAACTTTGGAGCAATTGTTGAAATATTTGTGATGTTTCGACCCATCTATAACAGATCTTGTTCACGCACATATGTCATGTCTGATGGAATCTTGGAGCCATGAACAATACATTTCACATAGCTTCCTTGTTCCCTGGCTATCTGGGACTTATCGCTTTTGGTCAGCAATCTTTTTAAATGTGGTCTTTTTCCGCTGTAGGCGAGTCAGTTGTTGTTGTTCAACCAGCAATTGACTGCGGCTGCGGCCTGTCGACTGGGCATCGTCACTGAAGTATTCTCAGATCACGTCTTCCAGCAAGAAACCTGGAAACGCATCAAAGACTTCGCTAGTCTACCTAAACATGTAGGTGGTCCATTTGAAAGGATGTTGGCTGGGGAACATCAATGTGATCTTGCTCTGCAAATAATGTTTATGCTTTGTGCAACAAATTCATAGTTGTAAGTGAATGTACCTGGGTAATTATACTCGCAACCGGATTATTTGTGTCATGCAAAAAATTGTCATTGAAATTTCTTATTTTAGTACACAACCTGATCTCATACTGACTCACATGATATGTTCTAGCTGTAGAGCAATTTACATTGCGCAGATAAGATACAAAGTTTTTGATGTATGTGTCTTTTACAAGATTCAGATTTTATTGGTCTATTTTTGTAAGTACTTCTCTCAAAATTACTTCTGTATCAGTTTGTTTCCATGACATCGAATACATATGTGCTAGAATATGGCTATATTATGGAAGAATTTGTTCACGGTTTTGCTAAAAATGTCAAAGCAACAGTTTGTACTCCTACCAGTATACATAATCTAATTTACAAAATATGTGAACCTTTCTGAGCTGTTGATGAAGGCATTGATGGTATTCGTTAGTTAAATGTGATATACAGGGAAACATAGAGACAACTCAAAGAAACAGTAAGTGCAACAAGTAAGAAAAATTAGTTAAATATTACGTTACCAAATGTTGACCTTTTTGCACAGGGTAGAATCTGCATTTCAAAGTTAGTTTTTGTCAATTACATTATATCAATTCCAGTTCCTGTTAAGGGTAGCCTCTACCCGAAAATGGCCATAAGCCATATCTCTGTTAATACTGCACATATCTTAATCAAATTTGGAGTACTAATTAATTAAGTTAAATGAATAGTACGTGATGTGTGGAAGGTGGGCTCATTTGTTTGTGTAGTGCCACAATAATGATCGTTTCTAGTGTGATAGAGGAGCATGCATCCTTGAAAATTATTCTGAGCTAACAGCTATAAGTGTGATCATGCAATTGTCAAGAATCATTGGTAGGCGAGCGGTAGAATCACCTAACAGACCGATTTAAATGGCCCGCCATACACACACCCAAATGTTATTATCATTGGAAAGCCCTGCATCTCCCCGTCATAACTAGGCCTGTCGTATAGTTGCCAAGTGGTGCAGTAAGCGTGAATCCAAGGTCAAACAAGGTCACCATCAAACGATCAATTTTAGAAATTGGGCGCTTCCGAAAACTTCTTAATATTATAATGGCTATCTAGTTACTTTATTTAAATAGAAAATGGCCATGTCATATATTCTTGGAATGCGTATTGTCTCACCTTTAAGACACTGTACCATGTGATGCTGTATCCAGGATTGGTAAGAGTGACGACAAGGTCAAACAAGGTCACCATCAAATGACGAATATTTGAAAGTTTACAATGCCGCGAACATCATAAAGTTACACCGACTGTGTTTCTACTTCACGACAACGGACATATCATACACAGTATGAAAGGACAATTTCTCCCCATCAAAATGGTGTGTGATATGGCTCTGTGAGATGAAGCAGTTTCTGTGGAGCGTTCAAACAGGGTCACCGTCAATTGATAAATGTTAGAAATTGCGCCATCCCACAAGCTTTACAAAATCTGAATGGTTATGGAGCTACGTTACCTACTTACTGATGTACATTTCATATACCGTTACAACGAGGTATAACGTATAGCTATTAAATAGAGGATTATGTGTGTAGTGAATGTCAAACAAGGTCACAACCAAATGATGACTATTCAAAATTGCACCATTCCACAATCGTTGTAGGCCTAGGTTTATAATGGTTGCGTATCTATTTGCCTACGTGCATAATGCCTCTTCATATACCATTGTAAACCTTATTGTATCTTTGTCAAAATGTGATATGACACGGAGCTATCAACAGGTTCTGTAAGTGTGGAGCTAAGGTTGAACAAGGTCACCGTCAAATGATGAATTTTCGAAATCCACACAACAGAAACACCAAATGACACCGATTCTCAACAATCAGTATCACGTATACCTAGTATGGCAACGAAAAAGAGCACTGGTTCGACAGATTGGTCTGTCTGTATTGTGTGTTCGAAGAAGTCGCACAGGAAAGACAAAAGGTTGCATAAAATTGAAACATTTGAATGGGCAAACAACCTGAAGAAGGTTGCATGTCAAAGAGGAGACAAAGAAATGATATGCACAATATCGGCGGAGGACTTGATAGCTAAGGATGCCGTATACCACTCATCATGTCTTTCATCCTACCTGAGTAAAACAAATCTTAAAGCAAAGGCACCGTCGTCAACAGTTACAAAACAATGTCCTTATGACACTGCATTCTACAGTTTGATTCTAAATATAGTTTCAATGGGATCTGGAGCGACATGGGCATAGGGAAAAGAGTCATCAGAGATGCAAAGGGAAGCAGTGGTATAGTCGGACTGACTAGAAAGAAGCCAGCAGTCATCAAGTGGACATTGACGAGGCACTCATGAGTGAATATGCTAAAGCAATGTGAGAAGGGAATGGTTTGTCCACAAGTACTGAAGACAAGGATCACAAAGAAGTACTGGCATCCACACTAAAAAGGGATGACGAGCATGTGAACTCTGACCAAGCATGCTGTTAACAACGTGACCAATCCGTTCGAGCCTGAATTTCACCCAGATGCACTCACTAACTTATCTACGGGGCTGCATGCAACACTGGATGTGCAAAATTCGCTCCTCGACATAGTAGTTACTGGGGAGGAGAAGCTTGAGAGATTTGTGCATGGCGCACTTGAATCAGGTGAAACGTGCAGCTTCTACAGCCCCATCAGCAAGTCAGGCCTGATAACATTTGCTGACATGGCGAAAAAAACAAGTTGAAGTGTGGCAAGGGAGGCGTTGTAACAGAAGCTATTAGTCCAGGGATTGTGTTCTGCAGAGCCCTGTCGTTGGCGAGTTGCAGAGATGATGTTTCTATGGCCACTGTTCTCGGCTATCCGATAGGGCCAGTGCCTATGGCCATTTTTCATGCTGATGGTACAATGCGGAAAACTAACGAAGCGGAACTGGGCCATCAACTAGAAGCTCAAGGCAAGAGAGTATCTGAATTACCACAAAGCACCACTGCAACCACAGTGTATATTAGGGATGCCATGAACATCATTCAAATGATGGCGAGGGACCAATTAAATTCATTTGATGTATTAGCGGTAGCATACTTCAGGCAACTTCTGACAGGATTTCAGAGAGCTGACATAGTTGTGGAAGCGTGTGATAGATATGACCACGATGACTCTGTGAAAACTGCTGAAAAGGACCGCCGCGCAGGATCAACATCTGCTTGCAAGCAACAAGCAATCACTAGTGAACTTTCTTTGTGAATATGTGGTCTGTATGCCCAGTGGCTGGAAGCACACACAACGTGTACACACCTGGTTGTTGGAGGCTTCGCAGATGGTGAGGTAGTGAAATCCATCAGTAGTCGAGGTGTAGAAGAAGACAGACACTTTGCCAGTACACAAGAAGAAGCTGACACCAGGATGCTTCTGCATGCTAGTTTTGCTGATTCAGACTTCGGAGCACGTAGTGTTCTAGGAACCGTAATAATTAAGTCACCAGATACAGATGTCTTAGTGCTTGCTGCATGTTACGTTCCCCAAAATGGCGAATACAGTCAACATGTGGATTGAAACTGGCACCATCACTAGCAACACAGACAAGCGCTGATTTGTACCTGTGCATTCGATTTGTACTGCACTCGGTCTGCAGTTCTGCAATATACTTCCCGCCATGCATTCATTAACAGGGTGTGACTCAGTTTCCTCCCTGTTTGGAATTGGGAAAAAAACTGTTTTGAACGTTGTTATGCAGAAGGGGGCAGGCTACTTCATGAATCTTGCCGACGTAGGAAACAGCGATAAAGAGACTGCACTATCAGCAGCGCGGGCATTCACAGCAGTGTTGTACAACCTAAGGGAGACAGAGAAGAGTGCACACATCAAACTCAACCGTTTGCGGCTAAGACTTATCAACAAGAAGGACAGGTAGTTGGCGAAGCTTCCCCCATGTGAAGCAAGTTTCGAGGAACATGCAAGGTGGGCACAGTGGCAAACGAAGACTTGGATGTCTTCACATGTGGCCAAGCCAGATACTGGGTCCCCACTGCAGCATGAATGGGTAAGAAAGTATGGCAAACTTGTACCTGTCTTCTTCAAAGGTCCAATGACATCAGAGCTCCTGGAAGGACTCATCTGTTCCTGCTCAAGTAGAAGTTGCTGCACGATCAGTTGTTCATGCAGTCAGAACAGTTTGTGTTGCACAGAGCTGTGCACATGTCATGGGTATAAAAACTATGGAAACCCACGTTCGACTGGCGACCAAGACGTCCTACGTGACGATGACGACGATGACAGTGAATAGAAAGTAAAGGTGGGTAGAATGTTTATAGTAGCCTCAGCAAATTGACTCACCAATGTGCAATCCTTTGTGATGATTGAATATTTTTGTAGATACAAAATGAAAAGAAAATTGCTCGATTTTAAGGTGTTGTAAAACATAAATGGTAACTACATCGATGTCGACCGTTCAACGTCCGCTTCACATAATTGTAGCTCTGTTAAACAGTCCCATGTAATACCTCATTTTGACGGGGATACAATACATTGTGACAGGGATACAATACATTGTGACAGGGATACAATACATTGTGACGGGGATACAATACGTTTTCCAATGGTATATGATGTTGCCTTGTGTACTTTGGCAAATAGATAGACAAACATTGTAATTGTATACTGTTTATGGAATAGCGTAATTTGGAATATTTAGAAGTTGATGGGGACTTTGTTTGACCTTCACTACACGCGTACTGCGTCACTCGATGGTTCGACTTTATACCTCCTTTTCACGGTGAGAAATGATGCTTTCCAGTGGTATATGACTTGGCCATGAGTGTGTAGGTGACGTAGATATACGCAACCAATGAAATTGTGTAACGTTTTCGGAATAGCGCAATTTCTAACATTCAACAATTGACAGTGACCCTGTTTGAACTCCGCTCCACACAAATTGCTTCACCTCACAGCACCATGTAAAAACCGCATTTTAACGGTGGAAAATTGTTCTTTCATACAGTATATGACTTGTCCGTAGTCGTGAAGTAGAAACACAGTCAGTGTAACTTTATAATGTTCGCGGTTTTGTAAACTTTCGAATATCCGTCATTTTGATGGGTGACCTTGTTTGACTTTGTCGTCACTCTTATCATTCCAGGATACAGCATCATATCGTACAATCTTTTAAAGGTGCAACTATACGCTTTCCAACAATATATGACTTGGCCATTTTCTAGTTAAAGAAAGTAGCTAGATAGCCATTGTAATATTAAGAAGTTTTCGGAAGAGCCCAAATTCTAAAATTGATCGTTTGATGGTGACCTTGTTTGACATTGGATTCATGCTTACTGCACCACTTGGCAACTCTACGACAGGCCTAATCGTGACGGGGAGATGTAGGGCTTTCCAATGATATAACATTTGGGTGTGTGTAGGGGGGCCATTTAAACTCCTAAAATAAAGCACTTTTTGGGGATTTGCCGCTCGCCTATAGCTGGAATGCTCATCTTTCAAATAAGGTGGTTTTGGGTAATAATAATAATACAAGGATATCTGCCTGCAATGACTGTTGTGAAATGGGACTTCAGGTTTGAGTATTTCTCAAGGCTTTTTAAAAAATGCTAAAACTTGAACAGCAGTCAGTGAAGTCAGATGTCATTGCCTAAAACCACCTTATCTGACAGAGGAGCATTCTAGCTAATGATTCTTGACAATTGCATGATCACACATACAGTTGCTATCTCAATATTTTTCAAGGATGTAAAAATCTGTCTCACTTAAAACATTCATTGCCACGGTAATACACAAGCAAATGAACCCATATTTCACTTATCTTATACCATTCATTTGCCTAATTTGTACTCCAAATTTGGTTAAGGTATGTTCAGTATTAACAGAGATATGGCATATTGGTTATATGGGCAGTGGCTACCTTAAACACCAAATACAGCATGAAGCTTCCCCAATAGTCACCCCTATCTTTAATTAAGCAGGATTCATTTTATACACCAACATTGCAGAGTTTACGCCTGTCAAAGCAACTGCTGCGTGCTCCTGAAATGGACATTCTGCATGCAACCAACGAGCGAGAGTCAGCCTTACTCGTGGAGCGCTGGCAGTCGGACGAGTGCTTGAACGCCATCATGAAGTTCTTCCAGAGTAAGCTATAGCCCTAGCTATAGCCCACTGGGGGACAACTGGGTGATGACTGTTACCATTCCAATGAGATATTAACAATTGACAGACATGTCATGCATTGTATGGATTTTCTGTATGCAATACGGATGTTGTGCATTTGGGGAGGAATACGGCGTTGTCTATTTCAGTACGGATTTGTCTTGGATGTAAACATCATGATATAATACATGTTTTAGTATTTGTGAGACTCGTATACATTTGAATGACAAAGTTCTGTTGAAGAGTAAATATTGTTGATACATGTCAGATTTCCGTCAGTGGATTTTGTTTGGTTTCCAGTATATTAAGTAGCTTGTGAGATGGCGACACTTTTTCATAATAAGATTGCTAACGGTCGGTTAATCATGAAAAATATAGTACATATTAATGCAGATTTATACTATATTGTAAGTAAAAAATATGGATATCTTCAAGAAAATATGGTATGTCAGAATTGAGGTGTTTGCTGTGTGATAACTAAGTTATTAAATCATTAAGTTTACTACATAATTGAATTGTCAGTTTATTGATTACATAGGAAGACATATTAAGATAAGATTAACATACAGGGCCTGTAACATGATGGCTTAATTATGGATAATCTACATGGCTATACAAACTGTATTTGGGAAGTGAAGATGATAGTGTTTATTACAACCTGACTATGAAATACAGACTCCATATAGTTCATCATAATTGTGTGTGATTACCCTTGATAAATAGACTGTTATGTGAACTGGTACACTAAAATTGTATAATGGTATTCATAGTGTATCACCCAATCTGCTGCAAGACAAATGTGTCTGTATATAATTTACTATTGTTAACCGTGCAATGTGGACAAATGGGTTCATAATAGCTTTGTGTGAAGGTTGCTAACATAGTCTGCACGGGTAAATGTACTATTAATGTATTAGTATTTTGTGTAATTTACATATGTAGTGTAATTTACATAGAAATATATACAATCACCATTCTGATCACAAACGTGGCATGTTGTCAATATTTGTTTATTTAGTTGGTTTTCTGCCGATAACACATTACATTTGAAATGTCATCAGTGAGAACCATTGTCTCAGTCTGGGTATCACTGTTTATAAATAAATTGTCGTTTGTTGCACCAAATCTGATGTGCAGTATTATATTTCCAAAGAAAATTATGTAAGCTATCTCAACAATGCCTACCCACTTAATAGCACTTGTTTATATAGCATGCAGTTTTCAAACATTGTGATTTCATGCATTTTCTCGACGTGGTTAACTCTCTGTGTTATATTCACCAGTTTTATTTTGGTAGCTCAGTGTTCTAATTTTCCTACACAGAACTCGTATAGGCCTACTGGTAGCTGGACTAAACGGCCGGCATAAGTCACAGTACCAAATGTCTGGGAAAGGTTATGTACACAAATGCCAATCTAGGCTTCTTGTCCACTTGTCATCTGTGATTGCTTTGGATCAAGCAAGTTAAATCCTTTTATAATGCTGAATTCATTTTGCGCGACGTTCTTATATATGCTGTCTATTTCGCTTTCCAGTCCATGTCTACATCACATTATGACGTTTGGTTTAACTTCGTTTAATTAAGCAGGACGTCAGGAAGGAAATGCGCTCTGCATGTGGACATCCATGGTCACGTGTGTGTGCGAAGCCATTACAGCAAGTGTCGGTCGTCTGAATCATGCAAACAGACAAGTGTGTCTCGTTTCAGTTGTTTATTGATCTGTTGATGGCCACTGTAATATTGTATATGTAACAGTTAGATCATTCTCGTTACCATGTGTTTTATTAGCACGTCGTTTAATTGATACATTCGAACACATGCAACGAAGCGACGGGAATAAATAGTTAGTGTGAACTTGCCTTATTACGTAGGGTTACGTTTATTGTTATTATTAGCAAAATGCCCGCCACCTGACGGGATGCCATAATTGGTAGAAGACAGGCGTCAAAGTAATGTTAGAAAACACAGAGCATCGTTACATAAACACCATAACGCGTTTGCAGATTGTTTGTTCAAAATGACGAAGGTCGGAGAGAATGGGAAGTTCACGTCAATCGATAGGCCCTAGTTGTGGTAGTGTAGAATTGTCAAATAATATTCGTATTGTTATGCTATTGGCATGAGGGTAGACATAGCATTATTGTGTCTGTGTCTACTGCATGATGCCAAATCTATAGCGCAGGAGCCGTTTTCCCGAAGTTTGTTGCAGCGCGCGCGTGGTTCCTGCAATTGTTAAGCTACGTTTTACGTATTACACGCACATTGCGTTTTATGTATTATAAGTTCAGAACCGTTATGGAACGAACTGATTTACCACATAAAGGTGTTTTGGCGTATATGGGGTATTTTGGAAAGATATAGGTATTACGTCCTACTCTAGGGGTCATTACTTAATCCCTGGAAGTATGGTGCTCGAGGTTCAAGCCGTCTAAGAGGGAAACGTTAAAACATATGCTCGGTGGATTATATTTAAAGGGAATAAAAACATCTATGGCTTGAATTCATGTTATATTACATCCTGCTATCTATTTCCATGTCCACCAAGCCAAAAACAAAACAAAAAAATCAATGAATTAGAAATTCCACATTCAATGCTGTACATCCGGACATTTTCGAATATGCATATTTTTGGCGCGCTTTTCAGGATGCCGAGATGTGACATCACTTATGACCCACACTCGCATCAGGCCGACCCTTTCCATGCATTCAGAGCATGTTTACAAGTATAGCTTTTAGGTCGAAACGTGCGTCATAATGAGTTATTGTGCAATATTCCGATGAAATACAAACACTAGTCATCATAGAGGAACAAGCAGTTATCTTACCGTTCCACATGAATTGAATTTTATTCAAAACAATGAATGCGAATGTGCTGGCTACAAGTCGACTAGGTTTCGCCGAGCTTGGGCTCGTTTTCAGAATAATTATATCGAATGCAACCAACAAGAGATAATCTACACCAATAAACATACATAGCAAACATATATCGTATCTAGTTGCAGAAAGTAATGTGTATAATCTCCTAATATCATAAGAATATCGATGTATGAAGGAGGAGTTGTATCATAACAACTTAAATCAGTGAATGGATTTCTGTTGGCGCTGCTAGCTCAGTTAGTAAAGGCGTTGGTTCTTTACCCTTTGTTTTGCAATCGGGTGACGCCGGTTCAAACCCCACACCAAACCGTTGATTTTTTACACTTTTTTTGGTTTATGTTCTCGCGAAGTAATATAAACCAAATCATTTTTATACTATCATGCACTGTTTGTAAATATTTTGGTAGTAGTTATTTATTCGCCACAAAAATGAAAATATGGTAATTATATATAATGTTTCTAAATTTTTATGACAGATCACCATTTGTTTTCACATATATAATTACAATATATTACCGTACAATATATATACAATTAATAAATTATATATCCATTACATTATATTTGTTTGGATGAATAAAATTTAGAAAAATCGTTATATAATTCCCATATTTTCATTTTTGTGGCGAATAAATAATTACTACCAAAATATTTATAAACAGTGCATCATAGTATAAAAATGATTTGGTTTATATTACTTCATGAAAACATAAACCAAAAAAAGTGTAAAAAAATCAATGGTTTGGTGTGGGGTTTGAACCGGCGTCGCCCGATTGCAAAATAAACGCTAAAGAACCAACGCCTTTACCAACCAAGCTAACAGGACCGATAGAAATTCGCTCACTGATTTAACTTGTTATGATACAACTCCTCCTTTATACATCGATATTCTAGTGATATTAGGAGATTATTCACGTTACTTTCTGTAGCTGGATACGATATATGTTTGCTATGTATGTTTATTGGTGTAGATTATCTCTCGTTGGTTGCATTCGATATAATTATTCTGAAAATGAGCCCAAGCTCGGCGAAACCTAGTCGACTTGTAGGCACATTCGCATTCATTGTTTTGAATAAAATTCGATTCATGTGGAACGGTAAGATAACTGCTTGTTCCTCTATGATAACTAGTGTTTGTATTTCATCGGAATATTGCACAATAACTCATTCTGACGCTCGTTTCGACCCAAAAGCTATACTTGTAAACATGCTCTGAATGCATGGAAAGGGTCGGCCTGATGCGAGTGTGGGTCATAAGTGACGTCCCGATACCACGTGATCGCCTAGCTCATTAAATTTTATTTTCCGCGGGAATCGCTACACAGACGGGTTTAAAATCGAATTTATGCTACAAATATATTTTTCTGTATTTTTTTAGTGTTGTCAAATGTTACATACAAGGTTAAACTGTGTGTACACATGGAAAAAGGATTTTAGCTAATGCCTTATTTTTATTTCCTTTAAATGTAGGTTTGCACAGATATACAACAGCCACCACTGTAGTAACGTAGTGCTAATAGAAAATGGTATTATATTACTTGAATCCACTTAAAATAAGTGTTTCGGGCGTTTAATAACGAATAGCACATGACTGTTATACAGCATTCTTACCTAAAGGTACGCCGCAAATATAAAATAGTTTATGAAATGTTTTATTATAGGCCTATAACATAGTCGGTGCAGGTGGAGACAAAGACTGACCTTGCCATTATATGATTGTCTTGGACATGTAATTTGAGCTTACATTTGAAATATTGTTAATCTTTGTTGATCGCAAAGAGCATGTTTCTGCACAATGTCGCACAGGTGTGCCGGTGCCGATCTATTCAGCACTTGTTGTGTACGTGTATTTCAATTCTACATGCTGTGAACGTTCAGTGTGAACTTCAGCACGAACATCTGTCACACATGCTTCGCTTGTTCACAACACACACTAGGCTCCACGAACAGATGCACTGGCGTGTCATTTGCACGACATTGAAAAGGATATATGTAAGAGGAATTCATGTGCAACTCAAATGTGCGTCAAACCAAGTTCTGGTGCAAATTGAAATACACTGAGTTATGTCGCTGTATAAAACAGTATGTCCACATCCAATTCAAGGTACCAACACTAACGCAAAACAAAATTGTCGAAATTGCTTGAGTTTTTCGCCATGGTCGATGATCTCAAAGCACGCATGAAAGACGACCAGCATTAAGCACCTACACATTTTTTAGCGAAATCAGCCAAGTCTTAGAACTCAGAATCCATTTATGTGACCTATAAATGCGATACATATACAACGAATAACGTAAGTAAAAGGTCGGGAGATTCCCATTAAGATATATAATATCGCTAGCACAGGAGCCACCTGTATAAACAACAACAACATTTACATGTCACAAATCAGAATAGCATATGCCTTGTTTTATAGTTGATACTTACTCAGTGTATCAGCATACATACATAATACAAGGATTATTTGTACAAATTGACGTACGTATGGATACTTACGTATACATTTCAATACGTATTACGAATTACAAATAAAGCAATTATGAATACAATATGGATTTAAAATAAAAACTTTTTGTGTATGTTGAAAAATCATATAGACTGGGTGTAAATTTTATTAATGAAAATACTTGGCGTATTGTTAACTGTCTCTACTATGTTGTGTCTAATGCATTTTTTGACAAATTCATGTTTGAATCTGGACATATACAGATTATTTCTTTCACGTGTGCAGTGCTGATGAATAACATTGAAGTAGTAGGGTAAAAGATTGTTAATTTATAATAATAATAATAATATATATTTTATTTAATATAGCGCCAGATCCAATTATAAATTGTTCGTGGCGCTTAACAACATGTAGAACCCAGATAGAGGTATTAATGATGGCTAAATAAGCATGCATTTTCTAAAAGAAAATTTAAATATTAGTAAAATACGAATAAATACAGTAATTAAATAAATATATTAAAATAATGATCATAGCTACAGTTCTATGTAGAAATAAGACATTGTCAATTCATTTAACTGAACTAATGTACATGTAAGTATAAAATAAATATATAAATAGGTTAATTAATACATAAGAGATATAAAACAAATCAATGCAGAGAGTAAACTATGCCACATTGGACAAGAACGAGAGTCTAAAAAATGAGTCTTTAAGCGTGCCTTGAAAGTAGAGAGACAATCAGACGTTTTAAAATAATGATCATAGCTACAGTTCTATGTAGAAATAAGACATTGTCAATTCATTTAACTGAACTAATGTACATGTAAGTATAAAATAAATATATAAATAGGTTAATTAATACATAAGAGATATAAAACAAATCAATGCAGAGAGTAAACTATGCCACATTGGACAAGAACGAGAGTCTAAAAAATGAGTCTTTAAGCGTGCCTTGAAAGTAGAGAGACAATCAGACGTTTTAATGTCATTAGGCAAAGTGTTCCACAAAGTCGCTGCGGCGACCGCAAACGAATTGTCCCCAGCTTTGACATGAGTCCGCAGGACCGTTAACATGTTATTGTTGGTAGAGCGCAGGGCTCTTGTTGGTTTGTATGGGCATACAAGGTCGCATAAATATTTCGGGGCATCGCCATGCACAGCTTTATATGTAAACACTAATAGCTTAAAGTCGATTCTGTGTGCTACATAGTAACATTTTAGTATAGTAACATTTTAATTGTTGGATTTTATAAATGCAACAATTTTAATTGTTGGATTTTATAAATGTCATCCAACTTTGGCAACAGAAGTCTTTTAAAATTGGGACTTGTGTGAGCATTATATTTACTTAAGGATATTATTCGTATTGCTTTTTTCTGTAATTTGAAAATTCGGTGTGCCTGATGACCCCATAAAAGTAAACCATAATTAATATGAGGGAGAATAAGAGCATTGTACACAATACATAATGTATTAGGTGGTAAAAAGTGTTTGCATTTATTTAGTATGCCTATTGTTTTAGATATTTTATTTGCTATTTTGTTTGTATGACTGCCAATTTAAATGTTTTTTTTGTGATGCCTAAAAAATTGAAATGATTTACACATTCAATGTGTGCTCCGTCTATTTGTAACACAGGGTATTCTACTTTCTTTTGAGGCACTTGAAAAATCATGAATTTAGTCTTTTTGGCTTTTAGTGACAGTTTATTAGCTTTTAACCAATTGCTAATCTTTGTTAGTTCTTTGTTAATATTTTCACTTCGCATTTGGCCTTCTGAATAGTTAAATGTATTTAGTGTACTAGTAAGGGTGGTGTCGTCAGCATACGTTATGGATTTGAAAAGGTTACTAGAAAGTGCTATATCATTTATATATATAATAAATAAGAGTGGCCCTAAAATTTAACCTTGAGGGACACCAGTGTTGATGACTATTTCCTTAGACGTAACATTTTCAATTTCTACGTACTGCATACGATTTTGTAAATAACTCTTACAAAGGTCCAGAGCCTTATCATTTAATCCATAGCAATTTAACTTCTGTACCAATATATTGTGATCAATTGTGTCAAATGCTTTTGATAAATCAAGGTATATATTTATTGGAGTAATTCTGTCTATGATTTCGAGTGTAGCAAGCTCAGTAGAATGTTTTTTCTAAACCCATATTGGCTATTGTAGTATAACGCTTTAGAATGAAAGTAATCGTGGATTTTATCTAGCATAACCCTTTCAAAAAAAATTGAAATCACTGGCAGGATAGAAATAGGACGATAATTGTTAAAGTCAGAAACATCACCTTTTTGAAAATGGGTATGACTTTTGCAATTTTTCTGGAAATATACCTGTTATTATTGATTGATTAATAATTAGAGTGACTGCATTGCTGATATCATCTTTTATAAATTTTAATAATTGTGTTGAAATGCCGTCTTTTCCACAACTTGATTTTGGAGGTAAACGATCAATTGTATGAACAGTAGTTTCCATGTCAATCAGGTTAAAGCTGAAGGTGTGAAATATCGGGTTTTTCAGGTAATCTTTGTATGATTTACCTCCACTAGTAGTTGTTTTAGAGGCTAGAGTAGGACCAGCATGTCTGTTTGCAATAATGCATTTGTCACTAATCATGTTCCCAAGTCAGTGTGACCTTCAAGAACATTTGATTCGCCTTCACTTCACTCACGTATGTAAAACCAAGGATATTTCTTTGCAATATTTTGTCTTGTTAGACATGCACGGCTTGCAGATTACAAGGTCTTATGTCTTGTTAACAGAGTGGTCTCTGGCAAACGGGACGCAGGTAGATTCCCGAGTAACGACATCTTCCCTAGGATGGACGTGGGCATTGTTTGCAGCAGATGTTATTGGCATCGTTGGTAATCTAAAACGACAAGGCAACACAATAAAATAACTAATTACTGAAAGTGGATAGAATGAAGAGTCGCGCTAGTGGCGTTATGGCGTTGAGCATTTCGCGTTCGTTCGCATCATTCCGACGATCGTATTTGATTAGCGCCATTTCCACTATGGGCGTCGATGATGTTCGCAAACAGTTTCTGTTGGCAGTGGCCCTTATGACAGCAGCACCATATCGATGGTGTAACCGAGGAGCTGGCGTTACAAGACTGTTGGCGTTGCGGTGATAGACTGATCAAACCCAGAAACACTCGGTTGAAGTCAACACAGTTATTGAGCATGTCTAAGGTAAGGCATTACCCTATAATGTGCATGTCGAACTGCTAGCAGAACACGGACATGAGTAATCGATGTATAACACAAATAACACTAAGAATGTGTATACTTTCTGGAATTTTCATTCAATTTACTGTTGTTAGTGGTGCATGTTTAATTATCAGAGCTTCATATCTGCTTAATGAGAAGGAGAGGAGAACATAAGTTCACTTGTGTCAACAATAAATCACAAATTATTGACAAACAATTATACAAAATTTTAAATTATGTGACAGAAGCCTCGCAGAATTCATCTGCTTTAACTGCTGATACCGCTGTAACTTTTTCTTTATTTGATTCGTTTGCTACAACCGCAATAAACCCCACATTTATGTTACCATCCTTTGTTGCGTTTCTGGAATAGGGGGAATATACAACAGCACATTTCATCAGCGGCACTCGTGTTCATGCTCAATAACTTTCACAATTTTTCTTGATGAATTGGTTACAAAAACCTCGAGTTGCGCGTAAATAAACTGAAAAAGAAACAATCGTGTCTAGCGTAACATATACGTCTTACATTAAAAACGGATAATGTTTCGGTGTGTGCGCTTACTGTTGAAATATGTCTGTTTGTTAGCACCTGCTGCAGTTCTATCGTGTCACGGTGCTTCTGCTGCTTGCTGTGTTTTGTGGAGCGGCAGGTACGTTTCCGGTGTCAGTGGCTATATATATATACGACACTATAATCTGGACCGGCCGAGCCAACGCACGCACGCACGGCTGCACGCGCTCACTCTTGCGCGGACACACACTCGCATATAATACACACACACGGTCAGCCTTCTTTTCATGTGATGTCGGGGTGTGTCAAGGAGAAAACCTGTTTCCTTTGTTATTTGCTATTTACCTTAATAATTTTGAACAGTCTGTAAGCCATCAATATAAGGGACTTGACATGCTGGCTGGTGAAATTCACAACAACCTTAGTGATGATGATGTAGAAATGTTTTTGAAAATGTATGTTTTACTTTATGCTGATGATACTATTGCCATGGCAGAAACACCTCCAGATTTACAAGCTGCATTAAATGCTGCAAGCGAGTATTGCCAAACATGGCACCTATCTGTTAATACAAATAAAACAAAGGTTATTATCTTCTCTCGTGGATAGGTCAGATCATACCCAGACTTCTTGTTTGGACAAAACAAATTAGAACTAACTAGTAGCTACATCTATCTGAATTGACTGTTTAACAAAGCCATAACAAAACAAGTTAACCAAGCAAGGCGTGCAATGTTCAACCTCACAAATAAAGCAAGGAAACTAGATTTACCGATAGACATACAGTGTGAACTGTTTGGCTAGCTTGTAATGCCAATTCTGCTATATGGTAGTGACATATGGGGTTTTCGAAATGTAGAGCAGGTTGAGAGATTCCTAAGCAAATTCGTTAAACGTCTACGAAAACTTAACAGGAACACAGCAAATTGTATGGTATATGGAGAAGTTGGCAGACAAAGTGTGACAACGATTACAAAAAAGAGAATCATACACTTTTGGGTACACTTAATTGAAGGCAAACAAAGCAAGCTATCTAGTATTATGTTTAGACTGATTAAAACCCTCCACGACACAGGTAATTTTAAATCAGAATGGAGTATAAAGATCGAGAGTATCATTGATGGATGTAGAGTACTAACATGTGGCATGAACATGTAAATATAAAATGGTTGATGCGTACCCTAGAACTTAAAATGAAAGACATCAACAAATTTAATCTACTTGAACCCAACTGACAGAATCAATGTATGTAAATTTCGTTGTGGAAATCACAAATTACCTATTTCTGTTGGTCGTTATCTCCCTGAAAATTCTCAGAGGCTGTATAACTTATGCAACAATGGAGACTAAATGAATATCATTATGTACTTGTATGTCGATCAATATAATTACATGTAAATGAGTTCAAATTGTGCAATACATGTATAATACGTGGTTTATTTTATTTTACATTATTTTATATTATTTGGTTTTCACTACTGATTATAAAATTATCGAAAATACTTAATACGGAAAGGTCACTGAATGTTTTATGTGTTGTGTGTTGTTTTACGGTTTACATATTGTAAATTATACAATATAAGTCTAGATGTTCTTAAGAATTCAATATGTTTTATTAAAGTGTACTGTAGAGAGAAAAAATATCTCATACTCTCCAAGGGGTCGTAGGGAAATAAAACTCATTGTCATTGTCACACATAGTCACACACGTAGTCACGCACGCACGCACGCACGCACGCACGCACGCACGCATGCACACACACACACGTAGGTGACTCAAACAATTTCCCTTCGCCTTTTGTCTCTGTCCTCCTCGGTTGTTTAGAAGAGATGTTAGATAGATAGATAGATAGAGTTTATTTTTGGAATCGTATAAATCATACATACAAACATAATCAAACAAGTGTAACAATCGGTGATATAATATACGATTCCAGGCTGACAGCGGAGCCAATTAAGGCTGTAACCAGTTGGTTTAATCGATAATAATATAAAATAAGTACTTATTAAGTGAACTGGTCGCTGTCAGCCTCAGCACATAACTTGTTAATTTTATTTGATATTCTCGAACCAAGCGGGTTCCTCAGTTTGGATTGCATTACATATTCGATGATCTATGTGTTCTTTGTTAGTGGCTACAATATATAAAATAGATGAATTGCACGCATTACTTTTGCAAAGGTACCATTTGACGTGCAAGAATAAATGTCGATGCATACTGGATTATTATGAACGCATACTTCAATGAATTCAAAAATAAAATACATTTTTATAGAGTTATTTAACTAAACATTGAAATTACATAATAGTACGGGGCTCTCTTCATACCAGTTACGCTAGTTTTTTTCTTAATAAATAAAGACAGTAATTTGCATTTTACTTTCCACCGTGACATTTATGGGTAATGTTATTCTTCTAAGGACACGATTCTATCATGCATCCAGTAAGACGTAACGAGACAAAGAAGGGTTGTGTTGCTATGCGAGATGCTTTGGAATCAGGTTAGTTCTATATTAGTTCTTTTCAACACAATCCGAGGATTCGTAGTCACGGCGTGGTGCTCACCTTTATTGAAGTGCACACGTTTGTGTATACATGTCTGCCAAGTAACCTTTGTAAGGTTGCAGTTTTATAACGATAACAAATACATCTAAGCGCGGTTGTGCTCCATTTACATTTGTACCGTAGCAAGATGAACAATGCATTTTTGTCGGGGATGTTGTCAATGTGATCTTATACATTTGTTAATATATTTAATCTATACGGTGACGATGTCTGTTCAGTTATCATTTCAAGTCAAAAAGTGGTAATTATTAGCAGGAAGTTCACTCAATCAGCTATTCTTCGTCCCACGTGTGGTCTTGATTGCGGAAAGCAATATGTTGGGAAGTACACATTCAACATAATTATTCTGGTATTAAGATAGCAAGAGCTGATCCGGATTGGCCATAGTAGCTGTTGCGGGAGTTGATCCGATTGGCCATGCTAGCTGTTACAGGAGCTGATCCGGATTGACCATGCTAGCTGTTATAGGAGCTGATCTGGATTGGCCATGCTAGCTGTTACAGGAGCTGATCTGGATTGGCCATGCTAGCTGTTACAGGAGCTGATCCGGATTGATCATGCTAGCTGTTTCAGGAGCTGATCCGGATTGGCCATGCTAGTTGTTGCAAGAAATGATCCGGATTGTTCATGTTAGCTATTACAGGAGCTGATCCGGATTGACCATGCTAGCTGTTGCAGGAGCTGATCTGGATTGGCCATGCTAGCTGTTACAGGAGCTGATCCGGATTGACCATGCTAGCTGTTTCAGGAACTGATCCGGTTTGGCCATGCTAGTTGTTGCAAGAAGTGATCCGGATTGTTCATGTTAGCTGTTGCAGGAGCTGATCCGGATTGGCCATGTTATCTGTTGCGGGAGTTGATCCGGATTACCTTGTTAGTTATTGCAGGAGCTTATCTGGATTGGCCATGCTAGTTGTTGCAGGCGCCGGGTTCGGGGAGTTGTGTGAGCGAGACGCCGACTGCACATCTTCGTTCAGTCACTGCCACAAGCTGCGAGACTGCGCCAAAGGAGTATGTCAGTGCCGCAAGTGGTACCTCTTCAAGGGCAAGTCGTGTCGACTCGGTGTGTATACACGGACAACTGTTGGTGTAACATGTGGCTGATCCATTACAGGGGAGTAGTTACGTTACATGATTGTTACTGGTAGGACGTTCACTGAACCAGTTGTAGGTCCACATTTAAATTTTGTGAGGAACGTGGAGACGAGAAGTGGAAAGAACTAAGTGCCATTAAGCAATACGTGAATACTCTGCCCTCTATCCGGTCCCACCTCTTATGTCCTCTCACCCGCCTCCGTCCACGACCCTCCTTCCTGCCCCAGCTTGATTATCTCCTCTCTCGCCCGACCCAGACCGTAGGCACGGGAACGGAACTGGGGAGGGGGGGGGGGGGCAAAGAGGCAACTGCCACATAATAAATTTCAGAGCGCAGACAATAATTTCACCCAGTAAATCCGATTTCAGTTTAGTTACATCTTAAAGTTAAACGAAGCCTAATATAGCATAGGTATATTATAGTTTTATGTTGAAGTATCATGTGGCCGCGGTTTTTGTGAAAGGTTTTTTAATCGTCAATGTAGGTGCAGGTTCATGTGTTTTATAAACCCCAAGAGTGCAGCAGGGGTTGTTTTGTGATCCTCATGGGGGTGCCGTTGGAGATTTTGGTGAACCTCAAGGGATTTTTTTGTGAGTCTCAGCCCCAAATATTTAACAGCTTCCCACGCCATTGGCCAGGTGCTACTGTGTCGAAAGTTGTCCCTGAGAATTCGTGACGTATGTTTCAGCCGTTCTGTTCGGCGATTCGTGTCGAGCGGATAGTCACTGCGACGCGGAAGGCGCCGTGTGTGTCAGCGGCAAGTGTGAATGCCGGGACCCGACTGCCAGGCCCATCTCCGACAAGACGGTCTGTGTGAAGACTCACCTCAAGTCACTCGGGGAGACCTGCTTGGAGCCGACCGACTGTAAAGGTAGGCATGGTGTTATTAGCATTCACGGTTTGGGTTGGATTGGACACACGCAGAGAAAGCCAACAACAAACATCACAAGACAGTCTCTGACGTGGAATCCTCAAGGAAAAAGAAGGCGAGGAAGGCCACAAAACACCTGGCGAAGGGACATAGCTGCATGGCCACGCCTGAAAGGAAATAGAGAGGATTGCCCAAAGTCGTGTGCACTGGAGAGTCCTCGTGGATGGCCTATGCTCCTCGTGGAGCGAGAGGCATAGTAAGTACCAAGTAAGTAAGTACGGAGAAGGAAGCCAAAGTAGTCTCCCGTTTTGGTTTCATTGTCAGAGGTGATCGATTCGATCAAATGACACATCCATCACGTGATCTGTTGCCTAGTAAAAGGTTCGTCAAACTATCAAAAATGGATGCTGAACACGAGCCAACATCCACAGATACTGGCATAAATTTTGGTAATTCCTGCGTTTATGTGACCACCCTGAATAAAATCATGGGTTTAAATAGTACAGAAGTGAATACATTTTGGATGTAGAGCTGTTCCATGCTGATGTATCTGGTTGCAGCCTACTACCATCCCGTTATCCCGACGATGAAGTTCAACTTCGCAGTCGCGTGTGACTCGAGCAAGTGCAAGTGTCAGGCGGGTTACAAAGAGACGGCCGGCAACTGTCAACCTCGTTAGTATGACCATCTTAATTGTCATTTCAACCGTTCTGTTTAAACGGCAACGTCTACAATAATATGCTTATATTTGTCTGACTGGTAAGAAAATCGTTTGTTATTAAACGTGTAGATTAGAAAGAACTATTACAAAATGTTGCAACTAGATAATGAATTCACTAACAAATTAGAGTAAAAATATTTGTGTACTCGAAACACAACTTCAACCACAGCGTTCGGCTAATTAAGTCCTGCATTTTCTGACACTGGCTGAGAACATCACGGAATACAACGAATATTAGGACAAGTAATTCACGGTGGATAAATTTATGGCCTAACTGTTTGTACACGGGTTGGTCTTGACGTTGGTTTTGTGCTGAGAAGTCACAGCAAAAAAGTTCATTTATCCAATATTCGTTCGTGATCGTGACTGCACTTAGGAACCTATTTTCAAATTCTACCATGTGTTTGCATTTGTTGAATAACGTAGTGAATAGCAACCACACAAAACGAACAACCGATGGCTGTTTTGTTTCAGTTGAGCAAGGGCAGGAGTGTTCTAACCGCACGACCTGCGCGTTCACGCCGTGTGTCACTGGTATTTGCCAATGTTCAGCGTCTACACGCTACGCCGAGTACCACATTGGTAACGGCATGTTGGTACGGCGCTGTGTCCACATGCAAGGTGCGCACGTAATCGATAACCACGTCTCGTTGTCATTCTCATTATTAAGATGACAACGGTCATAATCGTTATAATAATGTGTTCGTTGTCCAAATCGCTGGACAAAGAATCAGTCTTCTATGACATGATACATCAACGCTCTCTGATTGGTTAGATAGAAAGCTGCCGGGCAACAATTATGTTGTTGCTGTCGTTCATCTAGCATACCAGTGTGTGTATGTGCGTGTGGGTATACGCGCGTGTGTGTGTTTGTTTGTGAAATGTACGTGCGTGTCGCGCGCGTTTATTATTGAAACATCGTACCTCGGTATACTGAACTCACTGTAATCTCTCTATCCGTCCGTCCGTCCGTCCCTCCCTCCCTCCCTCCCTCCCTCCCTCCCTCCCTCCCTCCCTCCCTCCCTCCCTCCCTCCCTCCCTCCCTCCCTCCGTCCGTCCGTCCGTCCGTCCGTCCCTCCCTGTAGTTATTCCTGCGGTCGTCGAATCTTGAATTCACTTGTTTATATTTCAAAAAGTAACTGTTCCGTTGCAGTAAATCCCTCTTGACTTGAGCTTACTTACTGTTTGATTTCAAATACCAAATAATGTGTATGCTTTGTTCATTTACCCATGCAATGGATAATAGTAAAAAAAGTTGGTTCAAGCTTTATATACGATTCTGTGACTATGAACGCGTCAACAATGTTTCCCTTCTGTTTCAAACAGGTTTTCTTGTATACATGTGCAGTACTGAAACACTTGCATAAAAGTTTTTTTTTGTAAATTACATAAATATAGGTCTATATAACCTTCGAAACGTACAGGCAATGTCATAAGTTTCTAATACTTTGCAGTGGTGTAAGTCTATGGTATTTGAACTATTTCTTACTGCTTCATCTTGCAGCGAGTATCGGGCTGAATAAAGGCGACATTTGCTACGTGGGTGTAGGAGAGCGGGGCAGATTCTGCGGAAAGAACCTCGTGTGTGCGTCCTGCCCAGACGTACCCGACGTCGTCAAATGCATGTCAGGTACACGACTAGTCCAGGATAACACACACGCACGCACGCACGCACACACACACACACACACAAATATTCAAACAAACATGCAAACACAAAGTACACACATACGCACATACAAACACACACCTACACATGCACACACACGTTCGCATGCACGCACGCATGCAAACACACGCACGTACACACGTGCGCACATACACACAAACATAGACAAACACAATCACTTGCCCAATACATACCTCCAGTTGAGTTGTTTCTCCTGAATTATATTCATCTTTGTTGCAACTGTCAAAACCATGTTCCAAACAAATCAATGCAATGCAACTAACGTTTGTTAGTCACGTATGGTGTATCCTAGGTAAGTGTACCTAAATATGTAGACAAGAGGATTAATATTATGAATATTCCTCATTTTTAACAACTGTTAATATTAGCTTGTGATTGTTACTGTCATTGTCATTGTCACTGTCACTGTCATTGTCACTGTCATTGTCACTGTCATTGTCACTGTCATTGTCATTGTCATTAAACCCGGAACTAATGAAGGAACTGTGTTCAGTTAATATATTCTCCCCACGAGCTTTCTCTCACTTTGTTATTCTCTAACATTGTCACTATATATATCGTTACTTGCTCTTCCGATGTATTACAATAGTGATCATTTGCTGACACACTGGTATCAGTTTAATGCCCAAATTGATATATACTTCGAAATGTGATGAGCGTTGTATGGAGTGTGTATCAGTGCATAACATTTATTTGTTGGATATGTTTGAAATTATTGAAACAACTTGTAGCATACTTGCGATGATGATTAGATCGATGTATAGACCAGGATGCGTATAATGATTGTTACCTTCGGGAGATGACATGCAAGGTGTAACATTACTTTCATGTCGGTTTTTCGTGTCATTGTTGTCAGGTTCTGACGTGCTGGCAACATCTTACGGCGTCTTGGTTGCTGCACTGATCATCTGGGTATTAAGTCAAGATTAAGAAGATGCATCCATCATGAGTTCGTTTGATGTTAGATATGGACTCGACGAAAAGCAATCAACATTGGCAGGGAATACAGAAAACAGACACCACAGGACTGCGCTATATAAGACTGGACATAGCGCTATATAAGACTTTACCTTGTTTAAACACATCTACACGAAATAAATCATTGAGATAGTACGGAATACGGCAATTAGAAAAACGCCGAGTACGAATTTGTATATAATGGCAATAGTGTTGCAAAGCATGGGAGTACCACTTGCTTAGTCTGCATACGACACAAACACACTGTTGCACTAGGCTAATCTGACTAACCAATTATAAATGTTTTTATGGATAGCGCTAGGACGCAACAACGACCAGACAGGGGACCGTTTCATTAACAGGCTTCATAAGAATTGTTCAAAAACGATTTTGCCCTTTCAAATCGAGTTCACTCCATGACAGTGGGAGTAGTGTCTTACGTGATTGACGTCCTACGGATTCTTGCATTTTGATGAAGTTCCATACCTTTAACAAAATATTATGTTTAATGATTAATGTTCTCATGAGCTCATGAATTATCCTAGTGAAACGGTCCCATGGATGCATCAATAAGACGTTACTGAATCTGTCCAATTTGATCACGCCTATAAGCGAGCCATATTCGTATCAGTGCGTCGAAGCATAACCAAAACTGTTAATGAATTTAGTGCATGTTTGTTCTATATTTAAAAAATAAAACTCGTCTCCCGACAGACTTACACAAATATCAATTCGACACGGTGTTTTGCCATGCCACGTGTTCATGCTGCATGTAATATACATTTCACTGTTGCTTGTAACGGATATCATAATAGTTAATTTGTCATTTATAATTAATATAAAATAGACATCGGTCATTGTAAATTTAGTTCTATTCCATTTAGTAAAACTGCCCTGAATTAATTTAATCCCGGTTCTAACAAAGAATATATAAACTACCCGGTAAAGCAGATAGCATACACATAGAAGAAAACATGGACAACCTTGAACTAACATGGATTGAAAGCTGCCGGGCACCAATATGTTCTTGCTGTCGTTCTTCTTGCATACCAGTGTGTGGGCGTGCGGGCGGGCGTGCGTGAACATAACAAGCTTTAACAGTTCTAAGCTTTCACATTTTTCTCACTCGAAGACAACCATATCAGTACTCATCGTTACTCAAACAACGCTTTGACTGTGTTTATGGAATATGGCCTTGTGGAACTTTAATAATGCGGCGGAAGTACAGACACTGACGCCAGGAGGCACCACCAGTCCCACATCGCGAGACGATCGCGGTGTGAACCACTGATCTATATATATACGGATAGCAAGTGCAGGTGATTACGTGAAGTCATTGTCGGCCATCTTATTTTCTCCAAACCGTCCATAATAGAAGTCAAAGGACGACTTACGTGTAGTGATAATGCGTCACAAATTAAATTTGCGGGAAAATTTCGTAATTGTGGACGCGAATGCGCACGGTCAACAAGCAGATTCGTGAGAAAACGCGAGTGTTGCAAATGGACACTAAGCGTAACGTGGTTGAAATAATATGGCGGCGAAGTCATTATACGTCACAATAGGGAAAGCAATATGGCGACATTGCTTCACGTCGAACAGACCTTTTAACGTTTGGCTTCCTATCCATGTATATAAATCAGTGGTGTGAACCCATACGTGACGCGCCGTGTGAAGCCATGCGTGACCCGCCACGTTACAAGTCGACGGAGTGTAACGGGGCGTCGGCTCGCGGACTGAAGTGTCAGGTGTCGTCTTTCAACATCGCTGCTCTCAGTCGTAGTTCGGCGCAGACAGGCAAATGTTGGCAGTTGGCGGTCGAGAGAGAAACACACTTTAAATGGCCAGCAGACACCAGACCAAACATGTCCTTGGACCGGTGAGTCGGCTTGATGAAAATATATACGAATGCCTGTCATATACTTGTATTCGCCACATATCATACTAATAATAACAATAATAGTAATATAAAATCACGACTTTACCACCAATATCCTCGGAAAATCCGAGCTCGGTGGCTAAACAAAGCAAAATAATTCAGCGTTTTCATAATCATCAACAAAGCCAAGTCGTCACCAGATGAATGGAATTGCTAAGAATCTAAGGAGGATAGGCAATATTAGAAAATAGTTTTGTAGATGACGAATATAAATGACTTCTAGAAAAGAACGATATTTCATATTATCAAAATCGTGTTTATACACGGTACTAATCTCTGTTGAGGGAATTGTCCTGATTCAACAATCCATATACGCAATACCAGCATTCCTGAGGCTACATTTTCCGTCACAATTTACCAATATGGTACTGATGTTTCATAGTAATCAATATGGAGGGACGTACAATTAATCTGTCAGAATATATTATCTTCAGTGAGTTATGGAACATTTTGATTTCAGACAATCATTGTATATGTGCTTGGTATATATCATTGTAGAAAATGTTGAAGAAACACAAAAATATTGCAACATTATTTGTCCAACGACGTACTGGGCAGGATATACGAGATAACGTGCATACACTCTGTGCTATTTGACCATGTTATCCTCGTGAAAACAACTAATAAGAAGACACCAAAATGACATGTAATCACATACATGCACATGTTTGTTGGTCATACGAGCGGAGGGATATAGCCACGCTTTCAAACAAGCTCCCAGTGAGACGCCGCCACAGTTATCTCCATAAAGAAGACCCAGAGTCACCATGATAGGTAACCATCTAATAGCAAAAACAGATGGAAAAAACCCACACATTAAATGGATCTGTAAAAATCTTGATATTAAAGTACCGCCCATCACTAATGAATATACCGAACTATATGGAAACGGCTCGTTGATGTTCAGGCCCCGGCGGTACAATGGTTATGATGACGTGGTAATTGTGGTAATTAGAATACAATGTTCTCTAATAATAATAATAATAATTCCGTTTCTTAATATAGCGCTTTTTAAGTAAGTAAATACCAATCAAAGCGCTTCACATATTAAAATGGCGTGTTGACTAGATGCTAAAATATAAATTAATTAAAATAAGCTAAGATTAAAAAACATTAGGGTGTAAAAATACAATTTCAAACAATGAAATTGAAAACCAATACTATATAATATAATCCAGTGTCATTTAGATGTGGCAGCAGTGCTTGCATCAAGGCATGTAGTGCAGGCGAAACAGATGGGTTTTAAGTTGTTTCCGGAAAGCCGCCAAATTTCACTGTAAACACTCATGTTGTGCGTTTACTGATGTCATATGAGTAACCTGTGAACTCGAATATTACCATCATATTATATCGTACATTTGTTATGTGATACTGACTTATGCCTACACAACGACGTCAGCACGAACGCCCAAGACGGCTTCACGGGTCTTCGGTTTCACCGAGACAAACACGTATATTGTGTTGCTAGCTGCAAGAGGCTGGATCTATTGCATAATTACACCAATAGATGAAGACTTGACGGTCATAAACAATATGTTCTTTATCTACAGTTCACATGCTAGCAAACATGTTTTAATGCTGGATGTTCAGCATATCCGACGTAAAAGTAGGCCCACAGTTTACTTTTTGTTGATTATCAAATCCATAATGTTATGCAATGCAGAACGCTACTTCTCCGAAACACTGGTAGTTAATAGACGGAAAGGTTGTCATAATGTACGACTCTCTTTGTACTGGTGCTTGGTCACACAAATTCATCTAAGCAAAGATTAATTTTACTATTTTCGAAAGCGTTCAAATTGAGATGAATGCGCATGTAAATAGCAGCATTGTTGTTTACATGCTTCATGCTGAGAATGCAGTTAAGGAAAAGAAAGACAGACTGAAGAAATTAAAACGAACAGGAGCAGATATAGACTGGACAGTGTACAAGAGAGCGAAAGCGACGGCTAAGAAGGTGGTGGTAAGAGTGAGAAAAGAAGCAATAGAGAGATTGTCGGACAACCTAGAAACTAGTGATGGACATCTATAGAATAGCAGCAGCTAGGGACTGTGTCGGAAAGGACATAGGCCAGATACGTACAGTCAAAAGTGCAACGGGAGAAGTATTGATGAAAGACGATGACATCAAAGACAGATGGGGCCAATACTTTAACTGGCAAACCCAAGAGTAGAAACCGAGGAGAGGGATGTGAATCAAGGAAAGGTAAGGAGTCTCGGTGATGAAGAAACAGAGAAAGCACTCAGATGGATGAAAAGTGGAAAGACTGTAGGAACAGATTAAATTGGTATAAAGTTACTATGCAGACTATTTAACTGTGTCATGACTTCAGAACATATGTCATCGGCTTGGCAACAGAGCATACTGGTCCCAATCTTAAAGGGAAAAGGTGACATTCAGGAGTGTAAGTATTGCCGAGGGATCAAACTCCTGACGCACACCTTTAAGATGCGGGAGAGAGTCATAGACATGAGGATAAGAGAATGCACAGACATACATGAAAGTCAGTTTGGGTTTATGCCAGGCAGGAGTACCACATATGCGCTTTTCATTCTCAAACAAACAATTGAGAAACACAGGGAGGGACAGAAGGATATCAGAGTAGTATTTATAGACCTGGAGAAAGCATATGATCGGGTACCAAGGAAGGAGATATAGAGATGTGCGAGAGAAAGGAATGTTCCAGAAAACTACATCAGACTGATACAGGATATGTACCTGGGGTGTGAGACAAAGGCGCGCCGTGTGGCTTGTGAAAGCAGCAACTTTGGCGTAGAGGTTGGGTTGCACCAAGGATCTGCATTGAGTCCATAACTGTTCCTCATATTGATGGACGTCTTGACGGAGAAGGGGAGAAAAGATGCACCAGAATCAATGATGTTCGCAGATGACATTGTGTTGTGTGGAAGAAAGGAGGTACACATGACAGAGTACCTGGAGACGTGAAGGAAGGCACTGGAAGAAAGAGGAATGAGGGTTAGTCGACAGAAAACCCAATTCATGGACTTCATTTTCGAACGGAATGATGAGATAGACAGACCAACTGTAAATATACTTGGAGACGAGCTGGAAAAAGTGACACACTTCAAATATCTAGGGTCAGTTGTGTAAGAGAAAGGAGGCATAGAAACGGAGATCAAACAGAGAGTAAGTACAGCTTGGAGAAATTGGAAGAAATGCAGTGGAGTGTTGTACGATAGGAGGATGCCAGTGAAGGGGAAGATCTATAAAACAGTAGTCAGGCCAGCAATGCTGTACGGGGCAGAGACCTGGGCAACAACGAAAGGACAAGAAACAAGGATAGAGACGAATGAGATGTGGATGCTGAGGTGGATGTGTGGAGTAACAAAGAAAGATAAGATCCGAAACGAATATATTAGAGGAGCAACGAGAGTGACACAAGCATCCTAAAAGATTACAGAGAAACGACTGAAATTGTATGGGCATGTGATGAGAAGGGACGAGGAGCGGACCCTTGGCTTCTGATATATCAAAAGCGATGTATTAAAATCGCAATGGTAGTTACTCAGATTTAATTCACATGGAAACAATCGGCGAATTGAGTAGCCAAAGGCTACCACTGTGGCATCCCGGTGGCTATGCTGCCGTCGTAATAGGTGTGAACAGAAATTAAATAGCCAGCTGGAAAGAGTTTAATATAAAAATACTGTAATGTCGCATACTGCTGTCTTTGGTATGTTGCTCCATGGGCGTGTATAAGCTATGAGTAGGCCTTACACTAGATGAATGTGTACACCAGATATATTATTGTACTGGTACAACGCGATAATGTATATTTCAAATATGTGTTGTCGTTGTTATACATCAGTTATTACTACTTATAATGTCCACAATCTGATAAATTATTAAATATTTCAGTATTAATAGGTCATGCATAAAATAATACCCCAGTCCTACAGCTTTGCCTTTGAGCGAATGCAAGCACACACAAACACAGCCATACAAGCACACGCACGCGGCCTCTCAAATCCTACAATGGTAACATGCATGATATACCAAGTGGTCAAGGAACACAATCGTTTCCTCGTGGAAATAAGGTATATTTGACACTGACAACATGTCACCATTACCATGGTAGTCTCGGTCGACTTTGTCATGTTTATTATCGTTGCCGTCTTTGATCAGCTTTGGCGGGCTTGTTGCAGGACGCGGTCGAAGTCCACGCGACGGAGAGGGACAGCCCCAGTCAGAGAACACCTCGACGGGAGAGAAGACGCGAGGGAGAACGCGACAGAGAGCGGGATAGAGACAGGGAACGCGACGGGAAAGACCGCGGCGATAGAGAAGGCAGGGACCGAGATAATGACAAAAGGTACCGTGACCGCTATTCCATCCGCCCGCGGGAATACGAACGGGAGCGAGAACGCGATCGAGACAGGGAGCGAGACCGCGACAGGGACCGCGACCGTCCGAGGGAACGCGACGCTGAGCGGGGACGGATGCAGCGCAGCGCGTCGGTGCAGTCAATCCACCGCACACCGTCGCTTCTGTCCGTCGACAACCTTCGCCAGGCAAATGCCTTCCGCGACGCCCGTACCTCTACGCGGTACCACTCGGCGACGACATACGAGCGCCTGCCCCCGCCTACAACCGTACCAACTACCCGGATGACCCGCACCGAGAGCAAGACTCGACTGGCCGACTCGACCAACAACGTCGAGTATTACGACCGGCGAAACACCCTCACCCGCCAACCATCAGCCGTATCCCGTCAGGCATCCGTCATCTCCCGTCAGGCGTCTGTCATCTCACGTCAGCCATCCGTCACCTCTCGCCAGCCGTCCGCCATATCCCGTCAGGCGTCCGTCATCTCTCGCGTCAACAGCCAACCGAACGGCCTCGCTCTGGTCAACGGCAACGCCGCCGCAGGAACTCCGCCGCGAGCTTCGATCAAGCGGACGACGACCATTGTCTACACGAACAAGAAGTCTCCGGATGAAAGCTCCGTCACTCTTGAGAAGACGCCCTCCGAGATGTCGGCAGACAAGGGGCCGTGGTACCAGAAAGACGTTGCACGTATGCAGAAGAGGCTGCAATATTTCGGGCGGGGCAAACTTGGACTCTACGTAGGATTATTCGTGTTCGTTCTCGTCCTAGCCATCGTAGTCGTAGCCGTTTACTATAGAGGTAAGTGTACACGTCATTCTTTGGTGCTGTTAATATACTGTATATACACCAGGGGTGTTAATAGACTGTATATATCTTGCGAGGCCCTGCTCACGATTTTTCCATACGATTCTTGTATGCTGCGCATCTGAACTCAGATTCCTGAGGATATAGGCACTGTAGAAGTTTATTATTATTATTATTACTAGTAGTAGCAAAAATAGATAAGCGAGCGAAAAATGAACAACTCAGAACACGTCCAAAACATGAAATTCTACGGTTGCTAGCACCCTCACGGCTCGTCCTGTCCCGACGATCTTGGTATCGTTTGAAAGGATGCACTTTTGTTATTCTAGCGTCATCTAGATTTTTCACGGTAACCGTTTAAGGAACACCGATAAACGGATTTACAATCACGCAGTTTCGGTGTTCTGTACGGTTCCGAACGATGTTTGCGGCGGGTACTCAGTACACTAATCTTCCGATTGCGGCGCTGTTTTCCTCATTTGCATTGGTTCAGACATCACCATTTCTTGATTTTATGTTATAAGCTCCACCTACTTTTAAACCGCGGCGAAATTGATGTGCTTTGATCGCAGCGAAACCGATATATCTCTACGTCGGCGTGACGTCACAATAACGTACGCCACCCAACGGGTCTAAATTCGTTGCGTTGGTTGGTTGATATACGTGATTGTGACGTCACGCCTACTTCGCGTATGTCATTTTAGCAGCCGTTTGAAAGTGGGTGGAGCTTTTACCATGAAATCAGATAGTGGTGCCCAAGGAGCCTCTATTTGGACAGGAGGCGTCACTGAGCGAGAAAATGACAGGCTACACTGAAGGTTTTTGTCCGCCATTCGGGAGGGAAGCGCATGCGCCTGCGGGACCGGCAGCGCGCGATGTTAACGTATTTATTCAGTCACCTCATTTCATCAGAATAATTACCAAGCTGTGATGCGTCATATAAAATGAAATATATTAAAGTAATCCTTGAAATGTTGTAGATATCACAATTCAAAATAATGAAATGTGCAAACGAATCACGTAGAAACGTTGCAATTATCTATTGAGCCAACTGAACTTCGTCGTGTTTCATTAGAATAATCATCAGGCTGTACCACTTCTTATATTATTAAAATATTGAGGTTATCGTTGAAAATTTCGAGCAATGATAATGCAAAGAACTGCATTTTCTGCACGCGTATGGTCTGGCTTGGCGCAACTCCAGAATGGCGGACGAACTGCTTACGTACTTTCCTCGAACAATGTAGATAGCGCGCGCTGCACCGTCTTGTATTGATATACGGTCTTTGGTGGTGCCTCAATCGGTAGTTTGGTGAACTGTGTCGACGAAACAACATCGTTCGCAGTGTCTAAGACACCGGAACGGGCCCGGTTGTAGGTCCGTTTTTAGTTAATTTTAGGAATGATTATCAGGAAACCATTTATATGTTTGAATAGCAGAAAGCTTAAACTTTCAAACGACATCAATATTGTTGGGATCCGACGAACCGTAATGGTACTAGCAGTCGTTCAAAAGGCGTTTTTGGAACGTGTTTGACAGTTGTTCATTTTCCGCTCGCTTATATATTTTTGGTAGTAGTAGTAGTAATAATAAATAATATATAATAATTTACTGCATTTCTCTGCGCCATAAATCTGGCAGTTACTACCATTCAGAGGCGCATTACAATCCTAAAAACATGGCATGTAGCTATTAAGATTATTAAATAAAATAAAATATATAAATAAGTAGTAGTAGTAGTAGTAGTAGTAGTAGTATATTAACAATAATTCGAACAGTCGATGTATTGCGATAGTCGATGTGACAACAGTAATTACAACTACTATGGATAGTAGATGTAATTACCGATAGTAACTATACACAGACAATTATTAGTAGAGTGCCACACACAAACAATGTTATTGAGCATGTTTTTTTTCAATTTTGTTTTGTAACTTTATTTGTTAACTGACCTAGTAACAACAATCGACCGTAGCAGGGGTTTATCATTTTGGGAATCAATGATCTTTAGGGCCACTCAATTTTGCCACTCTTACATTATGGCTTGGGACTAAATTTATGTTGGGACCGCTTTTCCATGGTTCATGGATACCGCGATACTATCACACTAATCATGACACTATCGCATTATTATTACAATAGTAATATAGATATCGCAAAACTATCGCAACATAAAACTATCCTCACTGGTCACTCCTAGTATCTATATATTAATGCGTTATGTTGAAGTATCGTAAGTGCTTCTCCACGTCTTTCTATGTACATTCGCTTCCTTGGACAGTTACCTCCGATCTATTAGTTGAGGCTGCATGTCAGATAATATAACAATAATTACGATTAAGCGGTAGTCAATTCACCAAATGGCGCCACTGTAAACTAGTAGAATTGCTCCGTTGGTGGGTTTAAGCAAAGAGCGTTCCTTCACGAGAAGATAATCACTATGCATTTACTCCTAGCAGAGTAAATGAAGTACAGGAAAATTTAAGTTATTTGACGTGTTTCATAATGTAGTATTCATTTTTGGTATAATTCGTTGATAAATCTTTACAAACAATTCGAATTAACTGAAGCATTTTAAAATATCCATGTTGTATCATATAACTAAGTTGATCTGCTCTCGTGCGTAACGGCATGTAACCATGTCGTAATGTCGAACACCGGTACGCTGAACGCAGTTAGCATTTGTATATCTAAGTGGATTGAACAATGGTTGGTTTGGGGTCAGACTGATTTTAAATGACACTGTTGTTCGAAATGTTCCCATCTTTAGTATAAATGTGATATAATCGAAGACGCTATTTACATATCACACGAGTTGATCGGTAGCATAGCTGATTAGTAATATATTACGCAAAACATATTATATTACCACGACTGATATATCAGTTTTTTTTATATAATTGAAGCATAAATATGTTATTATTCAAATTAAGTTACTAGCCTATATGTAAAAAGTGTTTGTTTTGGCAATTGATCAAGAACATATTGAGTTTACTATCATTATAATAAAAAAAAGTTTGCAGACGCTCTACATTACAAATGACGAGTGTGTACATACGATAAACCAAAACAGCACACACCCATGCCATCTATAGCTAAAGTAAACATTATTGAATGTATTACTTCTGAATATAATATATACAAATTTATTACCTTCTGTGTCAAAGTTGGCCTCTTTGTAACGTGTTTTCGTTAGTAGGTATGATGTTACGGCAGGATGACGTCATCATACATGTGGAACCTTCGTAGTTCCTATATCATTCACAGATATGATAACGTCATCCGACAGTGACGTCATACATTCTGAATTATCTTGTTAATACAATTTATCCTGTTGAGTCAACCTATATTTAATTTTTTGATATGTTATCAAGAAATATACTCAATAGAAATAACTATCTTAACTTACTTCTTTTGGCCTATTTATTCACGACATCGTCCCTGTCAGAAAGTCGAATGTTTCTCACGATCCGGTTCATTCTAGTTATTGTTTATCCCCAAAATAGGCAAACTATCCTGAACGCTTTACAGATCACGGTCAGTTCTACCCGTGAACATTAAAGACACCTCTCCCTTTTCAACACTTTTCTTCACCACACTCTGTTTCGTATTACTACATTTCTTTTCTCTTTCGTGTTGCCAAAGCTCTCCCAACTAAAAACATTATATATTCCAGCAAATGAAGGTGGTCATTAAACATAAGAAGACGAAAAACATATAATATTGTATATCTTAATGATATGTTTGACAACTGAATCTATCCAGTTACTTTTTTCTTCCAACGCACATTAATTTTGATCAAAGTTCCCCGGTTTGAGTGTGATTAGCTTGTTATAGCAGGGTCACTGTTGTTCTTATCTACAGTCCTTCAACATCAGTTTCCACTGCAGTACTCGTCATCTTCCGCCATTCTTACTTGCACGTTATTTTTTTATATTGCTTCTATATCGACCAATTCCGGAAATAATCATAATGGTATCACACACAGTAAAACTACAGGCCTACATTCATAGCAACAGCTTTGCCTTGCGCAGTATGTAATATGCGATTTTCCTGTAGACCTAATTGTTTTATCAGTATGGCCTTTACTGAGGACAGAAGTTTTTCAGGCCTGCTTTGTTGTCGATTCGTATGTATTACAAATGTGCGCCTCTCGGTTGGTTCATGATATATGTTCAGGAGTAATACGCATCTAACCTGCGAAGCGAATGAGCTTACACGAATGGACGGAAATGGGTAGGATTTACGCATTTTGGTTGTTTCACAAACAAGTCGACAAGTCGTATACAGAAAAATAATGTCAGCTATAAATGTTATGGTGTTGGGATGTGTTATTCCCCCTGACACAAACAGACGGGATAACTGTTTACGCCATATACACAACTTTATTTCCAGCTTCGTGCAGTTACCGTTGCAGATCCAGCAGTTACTGTGCCGTAAGGAGTTTACACGTGCAAGCGCGTAGGTGTTGCTGCTTAGCGAGTGTAATGTTTTATTATGTGGGTAATTTGATACGTTCGTAATTAAATTTGACGAAGCTGGCCAACAAGCGTGTAACGAAATGCTCTTTAGTCTGTGGACTGTACTAGTATAGGCGAAAGAACCATCCCAAAATATGTTATCTTCCTAATTAAATCAAGCGGCTATGCCTTATTCTCAATCAATCATGTCGGCCACTAGGGTGGATCTCTTTCTGTCTTTGTCCCACATGACCTTCCTCAGTTTAGTTTCCCAGGTTCCAACCCCACATCGTCCTTCAGCGAGTAAACAAATGCACGCAATGGTCAGCCCTGACGTGTTCTTCCGTGTGCAGGCTGCTACAGGATGGTCTTGGATGGCATTTCAACTTTATGTCTGCAGCAATCTCCGGCAAATGTCTGCCATCTTTCTTGGAACTTCTGGGTGACTGTGGTCATATCGCTGTATAGCTTGCGACAGGAATATTCCTACAGGTTGAATCCTTGTCATCGTGGTAATATTTGGTATGCTCGATTGAAGGTACCAGAGAAGCCACGTGCAGGGCAATTTGAAGGACATTTTGGAGCATATATACACCTAGAAGAGCTATAACAAACTAACCATTTGCAACTACAATCAACGTTAGTTGTCACGCTAGCGTTTTATTCAGCATGTGTTTCGGAATTAAGCGGCACATTCCATTGGAATCGCATAATTTTGACGCCTGAAATATTGTGACACGCCCCCGATGTTTGGATAATAAGAGCAGCGCTTTTATTTGGGCCGTGGCGTTTGCTCGGTAATGACGCGGCCGTTTCTCATACAATTTATGTGCAACTCAGCCATATGCTTGTAATATACTGGCATAATACTTTTGGTTGTAGTTGAAAATGGCTATTTTAAACAACACTTTTAGGTGAGTAAATTGAAAAAAGTCCTTTACTCCTTTTTAAGTAAATAATAAACGCTAAGAAATAGCATACGAAATAACGTTCTTCTTCTTCTTCATTGCAGTTAATCGTGTCCAACGATGGCATCACTGAATCGAAATCCTTAGGTTTGGCTTTTCGGTGTGCGTTTAGGCCTCTTTGTAAAAAGAATCCTATAACAACTGTCGCCACAGAAGATTGTAACAGGTCCGCAAGCACCCGAAAAGTCGTGCCGACGATCATGGTTATACTGATACATCACTGCAAGATTTGATTCGATATGGTTCTTTCCAAGATATACAGCTAGCTTCTGTTATTGCTGTCACTGAAGCGTGTATTCCTTGATAGATGTCGCCGGTGGAGGGGGGAGTGCGCGGTTATTAGCCCGTCTTTATAGCGTAATACCTGTCAACTACGAAGGCGTTTCCTCCTGGATACCTTCCCATAAAACACTCCCTATGGAAGCCTACCATTACTCACTCAGGTGAAATGACCACGTGAACGAAGATAGGATGCAGTCAGGTCGGCATAGCTTCTATACTTGACATGGTAACCCATTTCAACATATCTAAACATTGTCTTTATACATGAAATCATTGTTACTTCTGTTGGTTTCGGAGATGCACCTTGTAAAATTAACGGTACAGAGTATATAGTGCATGTAGTGCAATGCCCTTGTAGATCTTGCATTGCATAAAGATGTTACGCCTTGACGATATTATCTTCCAGATCCCCAAAGGCCACGGTACAGCATGTGTATACAGTTGTTAATTTCGACGTAAGTGGTGGCAGATGCAATCGCGGAGTAGAAATTTGTGAAATACTTGCCTGACTTAAGTGATGTACTTATATTTCAATGTTTGGATTGTATGGGGTTTAGCCAGGTGGAGGTTGGTATAGTATCACTATAGTCTTATGTTATGTACTGAGTTAACTCTAAATAAAGTTGCAGCATGTTGAAAATGTTTACAAATCGTTTTGGTGTCATCCAGTGTTATAGTACAACAATACGGGATAGTTATGTGCTACAAATAGGTGGAAATTGGAAGGCACTATAGATAACAAACATCCCCATGCTACGGAGAAAGACCGTCCCTGAAAGGTTCTTCATTCTGTGTATGAAAGGTGTGATGTATGTTCGATATAAACAAAACGTAACACGTCATTGGTGTGAGTAACTCTGTTATTTTCCAGAAGATTGCCACCGAAGAGGTCAGATTTTGTCAATGTTACCGTCTGTCAGTTAAATTTCAAAGGAAAATGATGGTTTATCAACATATGTATGGGAAAGTTGGAACCTATGAGCCACCTTTCAGCTTTTCAACGATAAACCATCAAACAATACACTTATCAACATTCAAATTACATTACCATATAAATAAGAATGCACTGTAAGAGGGTACTGAATTTGGAGAAGATGGGGCACATGTTATTTACCAGGGGGGGGGCAGAGAAGAGGAAGACTGCTAGCAAAGACTGGTAAGATACGACCAGCAGTCCGGCCAACTGGAACTATCCTGAAGAGGTGATATGGAATTGGAAATAGCAGTGTCAAACCTAACTTCCAAGATCGATCTAACGAGGTTGCCGACTTCGTCGATGACACGGTTATTTCGTCAGGGAAGTGGTTCGACATGAAACAAACGGTACATGTACAGTACCTGTATTCCTTCGGATGCATACTAAATAGGAACAACTATACCAGCGACCGAGGACGCAGATGACATTCCCGCTGAAGATATTCATGCTTCAGATTCTTGCACTACAAGAAACTTGGGCGACCGCGTCCAGAACGTGCTACAGGAAGGTCTTCTTGGGAAGATCATCACCGCCAACCATACATTTCTCATGCGCTATCTTTAGAGGTAGACACGTTGACCACGACAATTTTGTATCACCGATATCCATACAGTGCTTGTATTGGTAGGTTGCTTGTAGGTATTACGGGCCTACTACGCTATATGAAGACCTATACTAGACGTCTATGCAACTGCTTTTACCTGTGGCTTTGGTGTGTGTCTGTGTGTGTGTGTGTGAGTGCGTGCGTGCGTGCGTGCGTGCGGGTGTGGAAAATGTCAGGACACATACTATCTTTTCTATGGTACTCTACAACCAATTGGTTGATCCACCAAGTTACTAACTGCCTAGCAATCAGGTAATCCTACATCGAGCTTAGTAAATGGCTGCCGCATATGTACAGCTGTCGGACATTCCTTCGTATATTTGTATTGGCATTCTGGCCCCTAATGTATTTATTTCTGATACAATAATAGGGCGAATTTATTTCACGGAGAACTGTACGTGGGAAAGTTCAGAGAGAATGTCGTTCTGTCATAGTAACATAGGACATACATGTGTATGCATTATTGGTAAGGCAACGTTTGACGAATATCATGCGCATGACGTTATTGTGACATCAGTTTATGGATCAGTCAATTAGCATATCAAACACTTGATCTGTTGCATGGCTAACGATCCGTCAAGCCATCAAAATGGATGCTGAAAAGTGGTGCGCTCGTGCATTCCGTCTTATAGTGTGTTGAAATTCTGGCACCAAAAAGTGTTTCATTATAACAAAAACATAAGACAACGCAGGAATGTTTGATATGTTCGCCTGCCATGCCACATACCACCTGTATCCTCAGCATGTTGAGGCTAGGCGTGTATCGGAAGAAGAAGAAGAAGTCATGCCGCAATAGTTATGTAATTCACATAAATAACCGTTATCAACATTGTTGGCAAAGACAACGCTTGACGGAGGTCACGCGCAAACTTTTCATTGTGACGTAGGCAAACCGCGACGTACCGGAACCGTTAAGCGATATATCCAGTAGTTTGATATCTGCCAATCAAACGTACGCGCGTCAACTCCGCCAAGCTTTGCCTTGCGCCAACGCTGTCTACACACGTGATACATGAGCATTTATTCCCTACTACATTCCTAGTGTGACATTACATCTGCTAAAGCAACATGTTTCGCTTTAAACAAATTTCTTTATGTTTCTGTGATAAAGTAAAACGTATGGGGTCATAGACTTACTACAATCGAGCTTATGTATACGGGAATGTTAATGTCTTCCTCTTAGACGTCTTGAACATCAAGCGCCAAACTTTCAAGGATTAATCTACGACCCCATGAGTTGGACGTAAGACCTATACTTTTTTCTTCAAAATACCCCATATATGTAAACATTCTCAACATTTTGGTGGGGGAAATCAGCTGTTGGACGTGAACATCACATTTTCTCCGACCTTCGTCATTTTGAACATACAACGAATATCTGCGAACGCGTTGTGGTGCTTATGCTGTGTGTTTTCTAACATTTGGTATATACTGCTATCACGACTCAACTACCAAGGCGGGCATTGTAGTTTCAACAACATACGCAACAGAATAACCTAACACTCCACCTGTTGAACATCCGTTTTTGATGGTTTGACGGCCTTGCTGCCAGCAGTGGATCACATGATGGATAGGTCAATTATTGAAGATATAGATGGTGCACATGTAAGTAAGCGTAATCGTGGTTGTAACCTACCAAACACTACAGTAGAGAGGTATACCTAATAAACAGATGTGTTCGGTAGTGTGACATGTGAGAATGCAAAAGTTAAAACAAATTCGCATTAGATTACACTTTGATTACTCGTGATATTTACGTTTAGTGTTTCAGATGTTATACTTCATAGCTGGTTTTCTTTTTAAAGGATGTAGATACAAATTAGTAATACTAGTATGATCTTATATGTCAACTTGGCGGCGACAGACAATGGATAGCTATTAGTATCGGTTTGGATGCAAACATATGTAAACGAAGGAGATATGTGATAAACAAATCTCGAACCCAAAAATAACACCTGAGTCATATTCCACAGATATATGATATGTTTTAGCTGCAGCGTAAAATAACTGAAACGCAATCCTTAACTTAGGTATGTGAAATTATATATGTGGATACTATATAAGAAATCACGAGTGCTGCTGTTAGATTAACGAGGTGTGGTAGGGAAGTGGAACGGGTGACGTTAGTATAAACATAGAGGGGACGTGGAATTGGTGAGAGGTGGATTCTCAGCACTAATCGTAGATCTCAAAAGAGGAATTAGATAGGAGGTTGATACCTCTGCTACACCCTCTGCAGTGAACGCTTTCGTCAGTACTATGGTTTATTAGACACATCCAGCTAAAAAGTCCACGCCCCGAACGTATCGCAACATTTAATGTAAAACCTGTAACTGTAAATTTCATCAATCTCAAGGTGGGTCCATGTTACCGTAATGCAGGTTCAGCTATAAATCTGAAGCGGTGAGAAATTAGCGTTTAAACACATTGTGTTTCTTGGTCTTCAGCCATGTCATATCTAAGTTGTTTCTAAATTACACATACTGCAACAACACCAGTGTTATCCCTTCCGGGTTTGTATAACTGTCCTGATGGAATTTCCTGAAAACCGGGGGAATGGTCTTAAAATATTGTTATTGGATTTTTAAGAAATATTTAATTTCTTATGATGGGAAGTATCTTAAAGTTGTAGGAGAAAATTCGCCATTCAAACATTATGTACAACAATGGCAACGGTCTTTCATCCAAGATATCAATAATTAGTTGTCCCTTTGCAGCTCTATTTTCTAATTCATTCTGGTTTTGACTAACAGATAATATTTCACGAGGCTTTACTCTCATGTATTATGACAACAAGTCACAAGTTTTTTAAATACAGAAATCTTTTTAGCTTGAGACTGCCAATTATAAATGTCCTCCTTTACTTTATGCGTAACTAAATGATATTAACAACATCCATAGTTGACGTAGTGTAACATTAGTTCCAATGCCTATACGGCAGTTACTGGTTGTTTCATTTGGGCTTGTTCTATTAATACAGGTATATATAGCCTAATCTCTTGTAAAATGTAGACCGTGTCACTATATTTGGGTGTACGTGCATTTTGTGATTAGAAAAATGGGCTATTACGTTTTCTATTCCTGTTCTCACAGTTATTGATTTAAACCACGCTGTTCAAGTCTGCATTGATTCATATGCAGTGTATGTATCGTGAAAGTGTTAGTTCAAGTTTGTTTTTATTATTGTCTCCATTCTCCAGAGCCTTGTGTTCACAACATAACACAGAAAGAAAAATAAATTTCAAAATTTCAAACGACAGGTGTATGTCTGACCAGTTAGTAAATGGTTGATTTCACGTAACGCGTGTCACGATAATGCGAGTAACGGTGATTACTTAACATTTATGTATGTTGTTTCAAATCACTTAATGTATTTTTGAAACCTATTTATTTGTTATACAACATTCAAGCATATTCATTATCCTCAGTCGTTTGTACTTCGAGGAGATAATTTATTGATACAATTTAGCACACTATGCCAATCATTTCCTCTGCACAGGAGATCTAACTGTGAAATGCATTACTGTAACATATATGCCAATATATGGTTTCTGAAATGGGCAAAACTGTAACACGAGTCATTAACAAAACGCCCCTTAAATATTTCATGAAATAACGTTTAAACACCTGTAAGTAGCCTACCTACTAATGAGTGCAGTTATAACCGTATTTATTACGTCGATACGACATTTGTGGGGAACACGTGACCGGCCAAAGTGCTACGGACATACCGATACTTCGAGCGGAAACTGTACTGCTTTAATTGCTGGCTTGTGTGATACTAGTTTTCAACTTATTATTACCGCCGCGACAATGAAGGTTAAGCCGTCGACCGACGACTTACGTATTCGTTAGTTTAGAACTTGAAACCAATCCCTAACATTCTGATTCATCGGCTGATTTATATTATGGGCGGCGGCTACAAGTGTATACAGCATATCGAAAATCATGTAGCCACATATGTTATCATGTTCGTTGGACTATCTGACCTAGTTATTATATATGTTCCGCTATCAAGCATACTGTGTTTGTATGTATGTCTGCCTGTCTTTGTTTGTCTCAATATTCTCATATGTCTCTCCCAGTATCCCTCTAACCCCCCTCTCTCTTTCTGTCTAGGTCGCTCTCCCTCCCTCCCTTCCTGCCCTCCCTCCCTCGCTCGCTCGATGGCTCCCTCCCTCCCTCCCTCCCGCCCTCCCTCCCTCCCGCCCTCCCTCCCTCCCTCCCTCCCTCCCTCCCTCCCTTCAATTTGACAACCGGTGATGTGAACGTTCAAACAATGCAACTACCTCGTACATGTACATTTAGGGCCTACATGTGACAGCGCATTGTATCTACCTGATATGTGGCACATTCCTAAATAATGATGTGTATTTGACACACCATAATAGTGATGTTAATTATGGAGGAGTTCATTTCATATATACAATTACAAAAACACTGTAAGCTATCGTTTGACATGGCTTGCATCCACGGGTATCACTTCACATATTTTCGTATAGATGAAGCGCCAAGCAAACGATATTGGTGGCAATGCATGCATAGACAACGTTCTGTTGACATATATAAATATATTCTTTTTTATAAAGCCACCTTCTATGTTTGCAACCTCACAATAGTGAGAGTGAGTCCCAGTGGCGTAGTTGTCAGGGCGTCGGACTCTCAATTGATAGACGCCGTGTTCGAGACCTTTTGCTGCCGTTTCGAACCTTGGACAAGTTCGTTTACTCCAAGTTGCTCCAGTTCACTTAAGTATATGAACTAATACCTGGTTATAGATTATGGTTTGTTTACGAATAGTCTTTGCGCAGTAATTACTGCGTGACTGAATGCTTCACAGAAAAGACGAGATGGTGTTCAATTGAACAGGTTTGCTAGGTAGTAAAGCGTAAAGCGTTTTGAACAATCCAAATGATTGGAAATGACTACATGAAACTGGCTATATGAAATTTACTATAACTTACCTTTTAACATTATGCATACATAACATCAACTTATCTGTTCTAGTTGCATTTGCCCCGTCTTCTGGCGAGCTGGACACAAATTTGAACCTAAACAATGAAGACGAAACAGGCAGCGTATTACCGGATGCGACAACACTTCCATCAGCCGAAAAGGTCAAGACAGAACCAGGCGGAATACCAGTTGTAGAAGAACCCGTAATATGCAAAGGGGACATCACGGACTTCAAGGCCGATGTCGAGAAAGGTGAGTGGAAATGCTGTTTAGCAAATCATTTACGTGTTCTACCACAAGATATATATATATATATATATATATATATATATAGTACATGGCATAGCACATTATGTGATAACATGTATGTTTAATTCAACATATATTACTAGTGGACCCATGCCGTCTAGATGGCCAAAATACTGTATATATATTGCATAATGGTGATCGTGTATCGTACTCATATATTTGTGTTATTTAGTATAATGTTTTATTTGTAATTTATATCTTTAATGTTCTCATTTTCTTATTGTTGAGTAATATATAAGTATAACGTATTTACATTACAAGAACATGTTTAATTGTTATGCCCATGAGTATGTACTGGAATATAGTCTTGTTATACCTAAACAGCAGTGAAACTCGCCTTAAGGCTCACCAAAAACCTCCGACTGCACCCCCATGTGAAACCTCTAAGGTAGCTAAACCTATCTCCAGCTCCCTCAACAAACATATTGGGGCACGCACAAGCCCAGCCGGTTCCGGCGCCTATGATTGGGGTTATTTATGTTATCGTGTTGGTACCTTCAGACGACGGGCGATGCAAGGGCAAGGATCCGGGAGTGTACGAGAGTCTCTCCTCCTGCAGTGAGTTCTTCGTGTGTGACCCCGAGGAGAACTTCGTGAGCGTCGGCGTGTGTCCTTGCGACAAGATCTTCCACCAGCCAACCTCGTCTTGCGAGAGACAGACGAAGCACTATTACCAGAACCCGCTTGAGTGCATGCAATTCCATCGTTGTCTCGTCGTCGGCAACGTCGTCGTTCGCAACAAGTTCCTCTGCCAGTCCGGCTACGGATTTAACATCTTCATGGACCGGCCGATGTGCAAGCCGAGGAATGAGGTGTCCGGATGTTAAAGGAGTCAGAGGTTGAACTGAAGAGATGAAATGAGACGCAAATTAAGTGGTCGCTATCCACTTTGGCCTAGTGAATTTGTGCATTAATATGAGGCAGATTGTGAGATATTGATGGGTGAAGTAAAGGTTCTTGGTAGAAAGATTGGTGCAAGTCAAGCGCGATAACTTCGAGTTGCGATGTTTTAGCAGGAAAAACAAACGTGCGGCTAATCATATGAGATTGTAAGTTCTGTCAGCCTTTGCCAATGTGTACTGTTTGAAGCAATCAGACACGAAAAATGGAGGGCCGGACGATGTCGCGCATAATTAACGCTATGGTCGCCACACCTTCACAAGGTGAACGCGACATTCAGGCAACGCCCTGGCTGCGTCGCTGACGTATTGGGTGAACGATATATTTGCTTTTCCTTAAAGATCGTTGGTGTTGATAGCTGTTTCCCAGCCTGTTTCATTGACGGGTATAGGTAGACAAATGAATCGTATTGGAAACTAGGCCAATGTAAAGATCACATGAATAACCATAATTATAGTGCTATGTTGTTTGTACATAAGTGGTTTTGGTGCTGCTACGCTGAAATGATGTCAAAGCAAATCTACAATGTTGAACATTTTAATTGAACATATTATAACTGATACTGTCAATGTAAAATCGTTGACAAAGGGTGAGCAAACATATGTATTAATTCATGTTTCACCTAGCCTCTATTATTTTGTCTATATTATATCTGTTTCAATGTCTATATTCATAATACGTAAAGCATTATCTTACTATGTTGTTGCATTGCTGCAACACGAAATCAACCATCGAAACAGAGGCGTACTGCGAAAACGAGGGATGTTGCGTGATTCGTTGAACATAGCCAGGAATTGCGTTGTCCGTCCGCGGTGGCAGTTGGATAAGTAAGCATATTAGCAGTAATACTTAGATCCTTAGACACCGACTGACAATTTCACTTTCAACGGACAATAATTATATTTATAAAAGCATATTTAGCTAACACGTATACTAGGTAATACAACTTGTGTAACCCTACTAATAAACCATTTACTCGTAAAATAACTAAATTGTACAAAGATCCTAATCAAGGTGGCAAAAACCATGTTTTCATCCTCAGCTTGTCCTCTGCGTGTATGTTGTGTGGGTACCACAGTGTTTAGGTGGCATGAAGTACTTTTGAATACTGCTTGTTTAAAACATCATGCTAAGCTGACGTGATATCATATGTCCCTTGGCTGTGCTTTTCCCTAGCATAAGATATATTTGATGGATACTAGGGTATCATTCAACACCCTACACCCAACACCACATCTCTTCCCCTCTCACAAATGAAATAAATACTAAATCAGAAGAACTAGTTAACAAAGCACTGTGCAGATTTTGAGTATTATAACAACTACGTGATAAATATTATATGGTATTAGGCCTACCACCTAAACTAGAGGAATATGTCAAAGGGAAATATATAATGTTACTTCGGCACTGAATGTGATCACAATGTAATCGTCTGGGTCTCATGAAGGTTTATCATATTTAGTAAAATATATTTCCTTGGGATAATGACAAGACCATAACAAGGGCTGCATTATCCACATGCAAATTAGTGTGGTAATATAGACTAGTATCATGTCATTGTCAATAAACATGCCTGTTCTATATTGTGTTTAATTAAAATGGTAAATTTCACAAAATAGTTTTCTTCAATGGTTTTACGGTGGGTTCATTCTATTCGTTATGAGATCAACGACACCAAAGACACTATGTTTTGCTTGGTATCATCACGGTATATTTGAAGCAGATGCAAACAAATCACAAATCTATGTCTGCAGACGAGGTGACAGGGAATTACATTTGTCACAGAAGGTTACGCACAGTTGTGAAATATCTCTGTGTAGAGATGATATTGAGGCCATACAGGCATGCAGATATTATACATGAACAGAGTACATTTCCCTTGAGCTTATGCGATACATGTCTACCTTTCGTTACCCCTTCAACCTTCCTGCAAGCTTTTGCCCCTGCATTTATTGTCCTCCGAATGTTCCCGCACACCTTTCCTCCCAGGTATGCAAAGCTGTCTCGTTGTTGTAGTTTCATCCCATCCATGTGTATTTCCAACTCTTTGTTTTGCTACCCAACCGGTATTACCCCTGTTTCTCCAAACGTACATTCAGTCAATGCCTGCTGAACGTACTCTTCCACTGTGTCAGTTACTCGATGGAGTGTTTAGGGGGCTTGGGGGGCATATGCCCCATATACCTTTGGAATTTAGCGTACCCGTAGACCTTTTATAATGGGCCCAAGCGACCGTATATCCCATCCCCGTGTTCAAATGTCACCAGTCGAACCGAGCAGCGGAAGACAAAGTTATGGTGGCGCGGGATCAATATATTTTCTATGCCATTTAGTTCGGCCGCCAGTGGAGGTATGTGTCTCCCTAGACTATCCTATCAAAACACACCCCTTGTGTGTGTGTGTGCGTGCGTGTGCGTGCGTGCGTGCGTGCGTGCGTGCGTGCATTTCTGTGTGTGTATGATTCTAAAAAAGTACATCAAATCCACTCGCGAGCTTATTGGAAATGTTTCCCTACATAGTAGAAGCTGGATATAGTATTTTGTTAAATGCGCACCAAATTTAATGTTTTTGTCCTTGTGGGACAAAACATTACATTTTCGCGAGATTAACCCCAACTTTTTTCTATCTAACCCTAATTAGTATTTTTTTTCCCCGCTAGATGGCACCATCGGGTAAGCTAGTACTCCAGTTATCCTCCAGGGGGCGCTATACTGGAAATGACGTGACTGTCATGGCGACCTCTACGGTTCCACCATTCCCGGAAATGTCGACGAATAGAGATTCAGCATACACGGTAGATGGCATTACTCTAACTAGTTACGTTGCTGTCCGTTGGGCGTAGATGTAGCCTATCTCTCGTGGTCGCGTTTATATTAACGGAAGTCGTACATCGTGAAATGAATCGTTTGAAAGATGGCCGCTTCCTAATAGTGTGGCTTCTTTTAGATGAAGCGTCACCTCGCATAACAAATTCCATAAACCGTGTAGATGGCCTGATCACATGTAGTGTTTGTAAATACGGAAATTTCAATACCGGAAGTGAATCAACGAATAGAGATACGACATCTACGGTAGATGGCGTTACTCTAAGTAGTTACATAGGTGTCCGTTGAATGGAGTCAGAAATCGCCTATGTCTCGTGGACACGCACACATACACACACGCACGCACGCACACACGGAAATGAAATGAAATGAAATTTATTAGACCAATAATTACAAATACATATTATAATAGAGTATATACAATCAGTCAGGAGACTCCCGTTAATGCATTTAAATGCCGCTGCCACCTTAAATAATAATCTACTAATAATAGTATATTTAGTAAGTAATTGTAACTGATACTACATGAACATGTCATCGAAAAAACTATAATGAAAATACGCCCAGTAGCTGTCATATATATGTATATATATATACATATATATGTGTGTGTACATATACGCATATAATGAGACATTATACAAATCACAAAATGCACCAACATACATTACAATAAATTTTAGTTAATTATCTTCCACATATAGAACAGTTAATAATAGTACAAGCATTCTGATATCTTTCAGTAATGTATCTTTTGATATAGGTGGATAATCCATGGATACTGTGTGTGAATATTTGATTAATAATGATATCGGGAGAATTATTGAATAGCTTTGCTATGCTGAATCTGATGTTTCTTTTGGCGAAATCGTGATTTACTCTAGAGATAAATACATTTGTGTATGCCCTAGTAGCGTGCTGATGGCGCTGGGTATTGAATAAGAGTAGGTTTTGATTGAAATAATCAGGCAGCTGGTTGTTGATCAATTTGTAAATAAATTTGAGTAGTTGAATTTTATATATGTCATTAAGCTTTAAGAGGTAAAGTCTCTTAAAAATTGGTTCACTATGAGCCAGGTAATCACTAGAAGTTATAATTCTAACTGCCCTTTTCTGTAGTTTGATAATTTTATTATTTAGGTTACTCTGAGACCCCCATACCAACACTCCATAATTGAGGTGGCATACGATTAGAGAGAGTTATGGATTGTTCTCAGGGTGTTGATTGATAGGATATGTTTGAGACTATTTAAAACTCCTATTATTTTGGATAATTTTGATGTCAGTGCATCAATATGACTAGCCCAATTTAAACGTTTGTTAATAGTGATACCGAGAAAATTAAAATTATCTACATATTCAATATTTGATTCAGCTATTCGAAGGAGAGGAAGCTGAACCTTTTTTTTGTGGCATATGAAATATCATGGCTTTTGTTATCTTAACATTTAGTGAAAGTTTATTCACTTTGAGCCAAAAACAAATTTTTTCTAATTCACTGTTTAGTCTTTCATTGTAAATATCATTTATCCATTCGAATTTAGTGTAGTGAATAATGTGGTGTCATCTGCAAACATTATGAACTTAAATGAATTACTAGAGCGGATAATATCATTAATATATATTATGAACAATAAAGGACCCAATATTGAGCCTTGGGGTACACCCATTGTTATATCGGCTTCTGACGAATTAGCGTTATTAATCTGAACAAACTGTTTCCTGTTCAATAAGTAGTTTTTGCAAAATTCTAACGCTGAATTTGTAAAATTGTAATTTAGATAACAAAATATTATGGTCAAGGGTGTCAAACGCTTTTGACAAATCAAGGTACACATTGATTGGAGTCATACCTTGACCAAGTTCCTGAGATATTCTGTCGATGAGTTCAAGTGCAGCTAGTTGAGTGGAGTGTTTTTCTCTAAAACCATATTGTCCATTGTAATATAAATTATAAGATGAAAAGTACCAGTGAATTTGATTAAACGTTATTCTTTCAAATGTTTTGGAGATTGATGGTAATATGGAGATTGGACAATAATTATCAAGTGATGGCCTGTCGCCTTTTTTATAAAGTGGTATTACTTTTGCAATTTTTAGGGGGTCAGGAAAAATGCCAGATGCTAGTGACTGATTAATTATGATGGTGAGGGTTTTGCAAATTTCTTGTTTTATTACTTTTAATAATTTATTGGAAATGCCATCATCACCACAACTAGGTTTAGGTTTTAAGCTATCTAATATGTTTGTGATGGTTTCTTCAGAAATTGGTTTGAATGCGAAATTATGTAGTATCGGATTATGTAGGTAATCCAAGAAATTTGCGTTGTTTCTATTAGTTATCTCAGCTGCTAGTTCAGGTCCTACATTTGTAAAAAAAAACAATTATATTTGTTAGCAATGACATTGGTATCACTTATCAGTTTATTGTCAATCAAAAATTGATCAGGAAATTCCAATTTCTTCAAAGTCCGGTTAATAACTTCTTTGATAGTACACCATGTTTGCTTAATGTCATTCTTACATTTTTCAAAAAGATTTTGATAATATGTTTTTTTTGCACTACGAATGAGTTTTTTTTCAGAATTCTTTGGTAAGTGGCTAAGTTAGTTTTACGATTTATATAAATCTCGGAATCTGCAGGTGTTTGTTTTAGTTTCATGTATAATTTATCTTTGTAAGCAATTGACCGGATTATACCATTTGTGATCCACTGAGACTTGCTATGTTTATGCTTATTGAATTTGACCGTACGTACTGGCATTTTTTTTATTTTTTGCCCTAGATATTACTTCATTAAGAATGTTGAGATTATCAGTTGGATTCGCAAGGCTAGTTGTGTTTAGCATGTAACAAATACCTGCATTATTTATTTCCTTTTTAAATCTATCTATCGATGCTGTATTCCAAGTTTGGATTCTAATTGATTTGGTGGCATTTCACGCTTTGGCTCAAGATAATCTAACAATATGATGTATGGTAGGTGATCTGATATTGCGTTTATTAATACACCAGCAGTTGCCTGTGAGAAGCTGTGTGATAGCTTACATAGGAAATTATCTATAAACGTACAGTTTCTACTCGAAAGCCTGGTGGATAGTGTATTTTTTGGGAAAAAACCTTGAGCAACAATAGAATCAAAATATTCACCAAATATTGCATTTTCTTTAATTTGCAGTAAATCAATATTGTAATCACCAGCAATGATGACTTCACTTTTACATTTTTTAAGATGATCAAGTAATGGGATAAATTTATTAATAAATGTCTGACATGTTTTGTTGTTACGCACGGGTGGTCTATATTTATGTCCTAATATAACTTTGTTGTCAAGTTGCTTTCCTGTAATTTCAATAAATTGTTCTTCCCATAATTGTGAATTCTGATAGATGTTTATTGTATTATAATCATATTTGTTGCATAGGTAAATAGCTAATCCTCCATGCGCTGTATATATTTTACCTTGCGAAATTAGAGTGTAACCGTTAATCATAAAGCGTGATGTATCTGAATTATCTGATAGCCACGTTTCTTGTACGCAAATAGCACTGAATTAATAACCATTATTTTACTCTTGCAATTTAATGTTGATCTGATCAAACTTTGCATTAATGCTTTAGTAATTTAAACTTAGGATGTTAAAGATATTTCCTTTATTTAAGAATAGGTTAGTTAAACTAAGGTCTTCATATAACGGAGTGTTATATTACAAGGAGTCTTGAAACCGGAAGTGAATCGTTTGAAAGATGGCCGCTTCCTAATAGTGTGACTTCCTCTAGATGACGCGACACCTCGCATAGGAAATTCCCTAAACCGTGTGGATGGCATGATCACATGTAATGTTTGTAAATACCGAAGTTTCAACACCGGAATGGTGTCGACGAATAGAGATACGACATCCACGGTAGATGGCGTTACATAGGTGTCCGTTGAGTGGCGTCGGAAATCGCCTATGTCTCATGGACACACATACATACACACACAAGTTTGTCAGTTAAATTTTATTGTAACATTGTAAGTTTAAAGGTATGTTTGTAGGTTTGTTTGCAAATTTGTCAGTGATAGTTTCCAACTTTGTAAGTTTAAAAGTATGTTTGTGGATTTGTTTGCAAATTTATTAGTGAAAGTTTGCAACTTTGTAAGTTTAAAAGTATGTTTGTGGGTTTGTTTGTAAATTTGTCAGTGAAAGTTTGCAACTTTGTAAGTTTAAAGTATGTTTGCGGGTTTGTTTGCAAATTTGTCAGTGGAAATTTGCGACTTTGTAAGTTTAAAAGTATGTTTGTTGGTTTGTTTGTAAATTTGTCAGTGAAAGTTTGCAACTTTGTAAGTTTAAAAGTATGTTTGCGGGTTTGTTTGAAAGTTTGTTAGTGAAAGTTTGCGACTTTGTGAGTTCATAATGAGTGTGTCGGTGAGTGCGTGAGCGAGTGGATGAGTGAGTGAGTGAGTGAGTGCGTGCATGATGTAGGGAGTGAGTGAGTGAGTGAGTGAGTGAGTGAGGGAGGGAGTGAGTGTTTGAGGGATTGTGTGAGTGAGTAAATGAGTGCGTGAGTGAGTGAGGAGTGAGGGATTGTTTGAGTGAGTGAGTGAGTGAGGGAGGGAGTGAAGGAGTGAGTGAGGGAGTGAGTGAGTGAGGGATTGAGTGAGTGAGGGAGTGTTGGAATGAGGAGTGAGTGAGTGATTGAGTGAGGGATTGTGTGAGTGAGTGAGTGAGTGAGTGAGTGAGTGAGTGAGTGAGTGAGTGAACACGGACATCGTTCCAACCAGATTTCGTCTCTCCAATCTGTTTGCTTTTTCGTTTTGTCTAGTGTGCATGTTTTGCAGCTTTAATTCGCACTGCGCTTTCGACGTCGCCGTGATAAAATGCCTTCCTGTATTGATAGGCATGATCGACCGAATTAAAGACCCGACAGAAAGTTTCGACCCAGCCTGGATAAAGGTGTTCTGACATCGGCAGCGTCGGTATAAATTTTGACATCGTCAGGAGCGGAAGTTGGTTTTGATGATGTTCATTTGTCACTAATCGGTGTATCTAAGGGTGTGGTCGAGAATAAACGAACCTGGGTCAGAGCGACAATATCGATGTCGCGGAATTTATGCGTGATCGCAATTCATAGCGCAGTTCTGATGTTATTATGTAGTAACGGTGATCGAACGTACGTTGCAGTATGGTTGTCACGAATAATTTTCACGGGTATATAGGTTGTTAAGAGTTATACTAATTGTGGTGAGGGGATTGTTTTATGAAGACATATTGACTATTTTGTTCTGATATGTATACGTTGGACATATAAATATATAGGTAGTATATTTATGCTTGGGTTGTTGGAATAACCTATATTATGAAGGGTATTTAGTATATACCGTCGAGTATGAATATATTTTATTATTGTAATAAAATATTTATTATAATGTCGGTTCGGTGCGACGGCCATCTATACTTCAAGCTCGTTCGGGCGAACGATGGGCCTATTGCGTAATAGCCAACACCTAGATGATACCCGAGGCCAGGCTAAATTCACGCGTGAAGAAAGAAATTCAGTTGGTCGGAAATGCATTGACACCCGAACGTTGCGAACCGTCGGAGGATCGTAGAGTTGACTGCCTTGTCGAACAAGGGTATTGTTTAACACGAACATTGTACTGTTATATTTATTATATGACGAAAGAGCATCTTATAGAGAACTCATATGTAACGGCGCTCTTATATCCTTACAGAGTTGATAGCGGAAGAGGGTCTTTGCTTTGTTATTATTTTTTTGTATTAGAAAGTGTGATAGAACGTCACCGTAAACGGATGAGTGGTAACGTTGAGGTCATGTTTATGTTCCCGGGAATTCTCGTTATAGAATAAGAGTGTGTAGGAGGCTGACGAGCCTTTCTCTAGACATTTTGTGTATTAATAGTTTTGTTATTAGGTGTGGGATGAATACGTTTTGAAATCGGTAACTTGTATGAATGTTTTATTGAATTCCACTATACCTGAACCAAAAATCTATTACAAGTTCGTCTCACCTGGTGGATCTTGACAAGCCTGCAACGTCTTTTCTTTCGATACGGATGCGTTCACGAATAATTATTGCCGACAATGTATCTTTATGGCCATACAACTTGTCACCTTACTAAATATCACGTAACTTCTTAGCATTTTTTCCTACCTGTCTTTATATCACCGCACTCTAGCAACGGTCTATTTGTCTCATATACTCTAAATATTATTGAAATATTTTTGCAGAGCTATATTGAAGGCCCATTACCATCAACGCGGCAACGAACGGTCTCTGTCTCGGCAGAAACGATTAGTGACAACAGAACATCATCAAAACCAACTTCCGCTCCTGACGAAGTCAAAATTTATACCGACGCTGCCGATGTCAGAACACCTTTATCCATGCTGGGTCGAAACTTTCTGTCGGGTCTTTAATTCGGTCGATCATGCCTATCAATACAGGAAGGCATTATATCACGGCGACGTCGAAAGCGCAGTGCGCATCAAAGCTGCAAAACATGCACACTAGACAAAACGAAAAAGCAAACAGATTGGAGAGACGAAATCTGGTTGGAACGATGTCCGTGTTCACTCACTCACTCACTCACTCACTCACTCACTCACTCACTCACTCACTCACTCACTCACTCACTCACTCACTCACTCACTCACTCACTCACTCACTCACTCACTCACTCACTCACTCACTCACTCACTCACTCACTCACGCACTCGCTCACACAATCCCTCACTCACTCACTCACTCACTCACTCACTCACTCACTCACTCACTCCTCACTCCAACACTCCCTCACTCACTCAATCCCTCACTCCTTCACTCCCTTCCTCACTCACTCACTCACTCACTCACTCAAATAATCCCTCACTCCACACTCACTAACGCATTCATTCACTCACTCACACAATCCCTCAAACACTCACTCCCTCCCTCACTCACTCACTCCCTACATCACGCAAACAAACCCGCAAACATACTTTTAAACTTACAAAGTTGCAAACTTTCACTGACAAATTTATAAACAAACCCACAAACATACTTTTAAACTTACAAAGTTGCAAACTTTCACTAAAAACTTTGCAAACAAATCCACAAACATACTTTTAAACTTACAAAGTTGGAAACTATCACTGACAAATTTGCAAACAAACCTACAAACATACTTTTAAACTTACAATGTTACAATAAAATTTAACTAACAAACTTGTGTGTGTATGTGTGTGTGTCCATGAGACATAGGCGATTTCCGACGCCACTCAACGGACACCTATGTAACTACTAAGAGTAATGCCATCTACCGTGGATATCGTATCTCTATTCGTCGACACCCTTCCGGTGTTGAAACTTCGGTATTTACAAACATTACATGTGATCATGCCATCCACACGGTTTAGGGAATTTCCTATGCGAGGTGTCGCGTCATCTAGAGGAAGTCACACTATTAGGAAGCGGCCATCTTTCAAACGATTCACTTCCGGTTTCAAGACTCCTTTTAATATAACACTCCGTTATATGATGACCTTAGTTTAAATAACCTATTATTAAATAAAGGAAATATCTTTAACATCCTAAGTTTAAATTGCCAAAGCATTAATGCAAAGTTTGATCAGATCAACATTAAATTGCAAGAGTAAAATAATGGTTATGAATTCAGTGCTATTTGCTTACAAGAAACGTGGCTATCAGATAATTCAGATACATCACGCTTTATGATTAACGGTTACACTCCAATTTCGCAAGGTAAAATATGTACAGCGCATGGAGGATTAGCCATTTACCTATGCAACAAATATGATTATAATACAATAAACATCTATCAGAATTCACAAGTATGGGAAGGACAATTTATTGAAATTACAGGAAAGCAACTTGACAACAAAGTTATATTAGGACATATATATAGACCACCCGTGCGTAACAACAAAACATGTCAGACATTTATTAATAAATTTATCCCATTACTTGATCATCTTAAAAATGTAAAAGTGAAGTCATCATTGCTGGTGATTACAATATTGATTTACTGCAAATTAAAGAAAATGCAATATTTGGTGAATATTTTGATTCTATTGTTGCTCAAGGTTTTTTCCCAAAAATTACACTACTCACCAGGCTTTCGAGTAGAAACTGTACGCTTATAGATAATTTCCTATGTAAGCTATCACACAGCTTCTCACAGGCAACTGCTGGTGTATTAATAAACACAATATCAGATCACCTACCATACTTCATATTGTTAGATTATCTTGAGCCAAAGCGTGTAAATGCCACCAAATCAATTAGAATCCAAACTTGGAATACAGCATCGATAAATAGATTTAAAACGGAAATAAATAATGCAGGTATTTGTTACATGCTAAACACAACTAGCCTTGCGAATCCAACTGATAATCTCAACATTCTTAATGAAGTAATATCCAGGGCAAAAAATAAACACTTGCCAGTACGTACGGTCAAATTCAATAAGCATAAACACAGCAAGTCTCAGTGGATCACAAATGGTACAATCCGGTCAATTGCTTACAAAGATAAATTATACATGAAACTAAAACAAACACCTGCAGATTCCGAGATTTATATAAATCGTAAAACAAACTTAGCCACTTACCAAAGAATTCTGAAAAAAAACTCATTCGTAATGCAAAAAAACATATTATCAAAATCTTTTTGAAAAATGTAAGAATGACATTAAGCAAACATGGTGTACTACCAAAGAAGTTATTAACCGGACTTCAAAGAGATTGGAATTTCCTGATCAATTTTTGATTGACAATAAAGTGATAAGTGATACCAATGTCATTGCTAACAAATATATATTTTTTTTTTACAAATGTAGGACCTGAACTAGCAGCTGAGAAAACTAATATAAACAACGCAAATTTCATGGATTATCTACATAATCCGATACTACATAATTTCGCATTCAAACCAATTTCTGAAGAAACCATCACAAACATATTAGATAGCTTAAAACCTAAACCTAGTTGTGGTAATGATGGCATTTCCACTAAATTATTAAAAGAAATAAAACAAGAAATTTGCAAACCCCTCACCATCATAATTAATCAGTCACTAGCAACTGGGATTTTTCGTGACCCCTTAAAAATTGCAAAAGTAATACCACTTTATAAAAAAGGCGACAGGACATCACTTGATAAGTATCGTCCAATCTCCATATTACCATCATTCTCCAAAATCTTTGAAAGAATAATGTTTAATCAAATTCACTTGTACTTCTCATCTCATAATTTATATTACAATGGACAATATGGTTTTAGAGAAAAACACTCCACTCAACTAGCTGCACTTGAACTCATCGACAGAATATCTCAGGAACTTGATCAAGGTATGACCCCAATCAATGTGTACCTTGATTTGTCAAAAGCGTTTGACACCCTTGACCATAATATTTTGTTATCTAAATTACAATTTTATGGGTTTACAAATTCAGCGTTAGAATGTTGCAAAAACTACTTATCGAACAGGAAACAGTTTGTTTAAATTAATAACGCTAATTCGTCAGAAGCCGATATAACAATGGGTGTACCCCAAGGCTCAATATTGGGTCCTTTATTGTTCATAACAAACTTTGAATACGTTTTCCTACAGTTTCTGTTTCTGAAGTAAATCGCCCTTTAGTTGTGCAATATCTTGGCTGATTTGCAATGGAATGACTTCCCATTTCATACAGTACATCTAGAGAAAATGCTGCAGGGGAGGCAGGGCTGTTTTTTGAAGAAAATTTCACAGTGTTTATACAATGGATTATGCACATCTACAGTAACAAACGTTTCTCGAACATGGCATATGCATATTTTAAAACATGGGCAAAATCCAAATATGGGCAAAATACAAAATCCAAGATGGCTGCCGTTTCTACAGTAACGCATTGAAAAAACAAAATAAATTGAGAAATACAAAAAAGGCTTTGACCAAAGTCTTGCCTTTTAATGGGTTCAATATGAAGTGAACAATAAACGATTTTAGCCCGGTGCGCGATGTTTATTCTTCTCGTGTGCATCTGGTACGAGCAAACTGAACAATAAAGAAAAGTCCATACAATCACTTGACATGGGAACCTCTTGGCGACCCACTAAAAATGGTTTGTGGCCCAATTTTGTGTCGCCACCGAGGGGTTAAGAATCGCTGCCGTAAATGTACAAAACCTATCAGTTATATTTGTGTGTGTGTGTGATGTTTTTATTGTATCGGATAATGTAGTGGGCCACATCGTGAAATCTGTCATATTTCTTTAGTAATGTGTTAACTGCCTTCACTGTGTCCACAAATGAAATGCCACGATCTTTCTTAATTTGTTCATCACCTCGAATGCTAAACAATTAATCATACATTCCTCTCCTTTGGTAACTCCCAGGTTTTTTCTCAGGCTGAGTAATTTCGGGTGCGGTCATTAGTGAACAACGACGGTGCATATAGGGTACAAAAAGAATTGGAAAGTGTATTCAGCTATGAGTTGTTACCTGTTGTCTCTAGCCGTCTGTATTGGAACGATACCTAGGCCCCTTGTTGTAGCCAGATGCTGAAAACGTTCACCTAAAATACGCCAATAACCGCATTCTACCTGGGACTACGACTTCGAGCGACATCAAGCCAACGTTTGTCCAGAAAAATATATCTGGATAGGTCACTGCGTCAGAGTGTTCGACTTCCGCCATCGTCAACATGTCCTATTTCCTTAATAGAGCCATGATCAAAGAAACCGTGGCAATCTTATCTAAAACGCCATGAACATAATGAACAAATTGGGAGCCGGTCTCCTAGTTGGCTTCGCACAATACGCAGTTCGTCTCTGATTTTTGGCTTGAGTTTTGCCGTTTTAAAGAATTTACCCGCAACCTAACTACCACGATCATCTTCAACATAATGGAAAAGTCGAACGAATGCATCGCTATTTGACAAATTCGCTATGCGTCCGTCTGCTTGGTAGAGCAAACTGACGTGTCGAATTATCATGGGTGATACTCGGATTGCGTGCGGCGATAAACCTTGACACTGGTGTCTCGCCATCCTTAATGAAAACTGACCTACAGCCGGCGTTGCCAGGCCAGTTGGTCGGTCAGTGAACAAGCATTCACAATGCATAAATATTTGGCAGGGAGTTGGCGTCAGCCATGAAGACCCAACGTTTTACAGAGAACCCGTGGCATCGGAAGGTCAAAACGGCACACAAGTGCCGCAGGACATCTGGACTGCAAGGAAAGTGTTCGTTCGTGTGCATAAAGTCAAACCTTCACTGTATCCGAAATATACGGGTCCCTTTCAGGCGGTGCGCCGTTGGCCAAGTATTTTTGAATACGTTTCGAAAGCACAGACGACAATGTGTCCGTGGACAGACTACGTCCGTTTTATAAGAACGAGATGAGACTGACACCAGTCGTCAGACAATCGTGATATGTACAAATGTGGACACAACTAATAATGAACCCGAGGCTGAAGTATTGGGTGGTAGTTCTAGGCGGCCCATAAGAACAGTACGTCAGCCGATCCGATTGGGGTACTGATTTAAAGTAATATGAGAGGATTGATGTGGTACTCTATTTTATGTTTAAAACGTTTCCCTGAGCTGAAAATTTAGGCATTTCGTTTGACTGTTTAGAGTAGAAATCAGACAGGAAACCACTTGTTGCCATTTGCAGGATGTAAAACCTATTTTTTCCGTAACTGTCATAGTTTGTTTTAGGCCTACCTCGTTGTTATGCAATGTTTTGTTTAGTATCATTTTCCCAGACAAGAATATATGTTGCAGATACATCATCTCTTCCGTATAAGTTACATCTCATCGCAAGATTACAGACACACGTGTAGTGAGGATTCGCAGATACGTATTCACAGCTCCACATTCACGTCCTGGTAATCTGAGGTTGAGACCGCACCAATTCACAACGTCACAATCACGTTCTGTGTAGGTGAAGTCGAGACCGCCCCCGATCACCATGTCCCAATCACGTTCTGGTTTGGTGAGGTCGAAACCGCACCGACCATGATGTATCACACACGTTCTGATTTGGTGTGGTCGAGAACGCCAAATTACGACGACAGTGTTACGATCTCTACAACTACAACCTCCAGCCAGATACCAGTATAACACATACAGACCATACCTAGAATAGAGAAACGGTAAGCCTACATGCCCTAAGGGAAGAGGTTGTAGAAGCAATGAGACGGCTGAAATCGGGAAAGTCACTTGGGATTGACAACATCCCCGCGGAACTGCTAAAAAGGGAGGCGAAGCAACGATAACATTCCTCACATACCTATGTCAGAAGATTTGGAAGACCAAAGAGTGGCCACAGGAGTGGAAACAGTCGCTCGTCATTCGTCTGCCCAAGAAAGGGAACATCAGACAGTGCAAGAACTATTGCACAATTAGCCTAATCAGCCATCCCAACAAGATCACGCTCAGAGTAATTCTCAACCGGTTGAAATTCATGGCAGAAGAACTTCTAACTGAAGAGCAAGCAGGTATCAAAGAGGGGAGGAGCATATTCGGGCATATTTTCAACACCAGAGTCATCATAGAGAAACATGTAGAACATCAACTGGATCTCTTTCACAACTTCATAGACGTCAAGAAAGCATTTGACAGAGTTTGGCATGATGGAATGAGGAGGTCCTCAGAGGTTACAACATAGAGAAAGGACTGATACAACTCATAGAGACATTATACAAAGATGCCAGCAGTGCAGTCCTGATCAACAACCAGATCGGGAATTTCTTTAGAACAACAGTGGGCGTCCGACAAGGATGCTTGCTTTCCCCAGTATATTTCAACATATTCCTGGAGAAGATCATGCAGGACACCCTACTCAACCACCATTATACCATCTCCATCGGTGGCAGGTCCGCCTCTAACCTTCGCTTTGCTGACGACATCGATCTCATGGCCGGCACCAATGACGAAATTCAAAGTCTTACCAACAGATTGGCCCAGAGTGCAGAGGCTTACGGCATGGAGGTCAGCACAGAGAAGAGCAAAGTCATCGTTAACAGCGCAAGCAACATCAGAGCAGACATCGTCATGAATGGTGAAAAGGTAGAAGAAGTCAGCCGCTTTAAATATCTAGGAACGACCTTGTCTAAGGATGGTAACTGCACCGCAGAAATACATATCAGGATCGCCTCAGCAACGGCAGCCATGGCAAGATTGGAGAGGATCTGGAGAAGTAGTAACAGACGCTTCACAAACAAGTATAGCCTGTTCAGATCACTTGTAATATCCATCTTTCTATACGGATGTGAGACGTGGACACTCTTTGGTAAAGATGAGAAAAAGATCAAAGCATTCGAGACCAAGTTCTTGAGGAAGATGTTCCGCATCTCCTACATGGAGCATAAGACCAATGAGTATGTGCGGAGAAAGGTCACATCCCTGGTGGGCCTACAAGAACCTCTACTGGCAACTGTCAAGAGAAGGAAACTGACATAGTTTAGACACGTAACACGTCACGCTATCCTCCCGAAGACGATCCTGCAGGGCACCCTAGAGGGCAGACGCCGCCATGGACCTCGGAGGAAGAGCTGGGTGGACAATGTTATGGAATGGACGGCCATCTCCGTGCCATAGCTCCTCATCACAGCCACTGGCAGACAGGAATGGCGGAACACCACAGCTGCAGCGTCACTTATGTTCCGCGACGACCAAGTCGGACTAAGTAAGTAAATTACGATAAGTGAGGTCGAAACCGGCCCCGGTCACGACGCAGGCCCTTACCCAGAAATTATGTTTTGCCAGTCTTAAATTAATAAAAAGTGTGCGAACGGCTTGCGTGAAAGCCATTCACGTCAAACACAGCCATTATCGGCCAGTTTAGTTTGTTCAATGACAAACCAGTGTCATTTCAGTCATTTATTCTATTAATACTGATTCATTCGATTTGTTTCATTATAAGTTGTGCCAATGGTAGTCATTAATGTGGGCCCATATACATGAAACTATTAGTTAATCTAGATGCCAGCTGCCCCTCTAAATTCCACTCGTCTTACCTCTTGTAATTATCTGTCCTGACCCGTCATCTGCCATTCTTGAAAGCAGGCAGACGGGTGTTTAGTTACGCCCCTATAACGACATCCCAACCGCGTTTTGGCTTGATGGAGTCGAAACTGCCCCAAATCTTGACGTCGGTATTACGTTCCGGTTTGGTGACGTCGCGACACACCCATTCGCGAAGTGGCCATCACATCTGAACATACGCGGTCTGGATTTCACCATAAAATGACGAGAAATTCATGATGCGTCATGGGGATTGATGAAAAACCAACAAATAATTATATTATTATAATGTATATGTGTCATGTTTTTATCAGGAATGCAGTCATATAATCCAACTACTGCAACCGCGTATATCTATCATATATGTTGATGATTCGGACTATCGTTGACAACAGGATACCGATGGAACAACAATTGCTATTATCTTCTACACTGCTCATCCAAAGTGATCACAACTCGAATGCATGCAATGGAACAATTGCCAATTCACGAAGAACGTACATCGACTCAGCAATATTTAATTGTTAAGGTAAGACCTTAAGCAACAATAATGTTTGACGTCGAACTTGAACTTCGAAACGAGGCATTCCGGATTAATGGTTCGTATTTGCGTTTGAAATTATTAATCCCGTGAAGTTATGTCCGAATACCGAGGCATACAGATGATCGGATTCAGGATTATTGGATTCCAGAATAACGAAGTTCTGTTGTAGAGTAACATTGTATCCATTTTAAGAGCCTATTTGGAGAAACAACCACTGTTTAATGTTGTTTTGCCGCTATCTGCTTAATTTGAAAAATATGTGTTATTGCATTCTGAACATAAATGGTCGATATTTATTAGCAGCTACCAGTAAAATTATATTTAATTATTGCGGTTCATTAACACCTATTTGGGCTGTAAATAAACCATGCGATGTATGACTATCACGGTACTTTACAAGAAGAACAATCATATTTATATGTTAAGTGTAAACAATAACGTTTTTAACAAATCATTAAAGTAGATGTGGCATCAGTCAACTGGGTAAGCTACATCGTCCAAATAACGAGATTCATTGGAGGCGAACAGCCCGCGTAGACAAATTATATAATACGTCTTGAATTACCTTCTCTTGTGTCTGTACCGTTTTTCCACTATTAGTCACGGTGTGTTGAATGACTACGTCAGCAGGATAAATTAACATATAATTAAAGATAGTGATTCAATTTTGTGCATCAATTGCAGCTTGGCTCAATACTTCCAGATAGAACTAGTTGTAAGGGATCAACTGAAGAAACAATAAAGAATAAATCGATTTGGTCGGTGATGTTTATCAAATATCAAAATGGTCAAACAACAAAAACCTACACGGAACCGTGGCCAGCAGGCCTGTAGCCAGGGGGTTCACGGGGTTCACGTGAACCTCCCTTTTTGTGAACCCCCTTTCTCCAAAATGTGAACCCCCTCAAAATTGCATCTTTAAAATGTGAACCAGTACTTGTATTTCATGTTTCTCAAAAGCGTTACCCCCTCCTAAAAGGGAGAACCTTCATGTATTAAGTGATCATCACTGAATGTATGGGAGCCTGGCTGAGGGGTCTGTACCCAATGCCATGTGTGAAAAGGGCAGTCACTATAGAGGAATGTGTGTCAAAGGACCATTGCATCCAATTAGCCATACAGAAGGACTTCACACTCTCCCAGGGTCTCTTGCATGGGATGACAAATACACAAGAAACCAGTTTTACACCAAACGGAAAATTATGAGTCCTAATTGTAGTTATAAAAAAACTGGTGAATGAACGGGGTGAAGATGATTTAACAATTATGAGCACATAAATTAAGCCATATAAAATAATTCATTATTTCTCATCAGAACTCTGTTAAAACGTAAACGAAAGGTGCGGTTTTTTATTTTTAGTATGTTGATTAAGGTAACTATTGACTGTCAAAGAGGCTATTCTCAATAATCAACAACTTAAGATGCGTAGTAAATGTATTTCTTACAAGCTGCAAACCCAGTAAACAAATCCATCTGGCTTAACACGAATCATAATGTTAAACTATTGAGCTGGAACGCGAATTTCGCTGAATAATTGTATTTAACCAATACAAAATAAAGTTTAACTTCACCTATTTTAAAATGCGCATGCTAATGAGAAATCGTGTAATTGTGTGGCTGTATGGTTGCCAAAATACTGTGGTTGCTAGTTGCATGTTTATAGACCTGCTGATGAGGAGGCAAGAATACATGTATGTGAAGGGTCTTTATTATCAATTATTATGTCCGTTTTGTGCTCCGTATAGTTGTAAAATACCGTTTGTGTTTCCTGGTGTAAGTGTGGTGTACATGATATATTACTTGACTGTTTGATACCTAGAATTTAATTTAAATTCCACAAGAGGAAAACCATTTTTCTAATATTCTATTTACCGGGCGTGTTTTATATAAAGGTTTGTTAATTTACTAGCTTAATTATGTTTATGCTAAATTACGGAACTTTTGTACATCAGATCAAATAAATATAATGTATTAATTGAGTGAAAACCAGATTGTAAATGTCACACTTTAACTGTTTAATCTGAAAAATAACTTGGACACACCCACACTCCTCGGTGCCTCGTTTATTATATTAATAGGATCACATTCAAAACAATTGCACACACGGCGAAGGGTTTCGAGTAAATAATTCAGTTGTATTAACAACAAACTATTACTGCGAGTTGGCTTTTATGAATACAATTGGGAGTAAATTAGGCTTAATCTGGCAACAAAATGGGACCAATCACCACAAACCAAATATGAGTCCCACTTTGTTTTAAAACGCACCCCCAAAACGACCTCGTTATGGGCCTGCTGGTGATGCTAATGTGGTGTTTGATATAACATGAAAGCATATAAGACGAAACCACATGGTCCAACATTGGAGTCTGAATTGGTAAAATGTGACCCCACATTGTGAAAAGCTGGCTACGGGCCTGGCCATGCTTAGGCTTCTCCGTATACTGTATTGGAATCAGCACAAACCTTTCAAAACCGAAGCTGCGCTATCCGAAACGTCCACGACCCTACATCCATATGATGTAATTAAAAACATCATCAAGCAACAAAAACGGCCCTAGGAGGCTAGAGCAAAATGGGTCATTAGAACCAACTGGGACCATAGAAAATTATTAGTCAGGATATTTACGCCTAACTCAACCAAACTTTCCTGACTGAAACCACTTATGACTCAAACGGATACAGACAGAAAACAAACACACCAACGGACTGTTTTAAAGCTACACAGACATTCCGAGTTGACAAAAGCTGTTAGCGGTATTATTCAGACCATACGGGGTCGCACGGCGAGTTATTTGTTCAAGGAGTTTTAAGGAATATGTTCCTTTGGTGGCGCCACCTGCTGAATAGTTTAATAGTTTTTAAACGAATCTGTTTCTATATATGGCTGACCTTCAAACATGTGAACATGTGCATGGGAAGCGATTTGGTCTGTTTTTGTTTTCGTTTTCGTTTTCATCAACAACGCTTTAGATTATATTTTAAATCATACGTACAATAAATAAGTCAAGCTCCCAGACCGAAAACCAATACATCCATTCGCTAACTGCAAGACAACAGAAACTAGAGTTTTTGTTTTAAAATCACAGATAGGGTGGATATTCTCTAAAATTATTACTATATGGGGGATCGCCCGCCACATCGGGAAACTTGGAATGTTTGAAGCTTCATAATCACTACCGCCTATTATAAAACGTGTCCACCCTGTTCTTGTTTGGACACCCTGGATATTTAGATGGGTAGTGCATTGTTCATCAGGGTAATTTAACGAGATTGATAAAGATTGCCGCCCAGAAGACCTTCGCATGGCAAGTGTCCACTGTATGGTCTTAATTAACCTTTCTGATAATTTACAAGTCACTTATGTTAAAGTCAGTCTGTAATTCGTTGAGTTTTCTCTTGATTGTTTGTGACTAATGGCTTCTTTCTATTCGGAAACTATTGCAGATGGTGTGGTAATGTACATTAATGTACATTAATGTACATTAATGTACATTAATGTACATTAATGTTTGCAATAGTAGTCTGGGTAGAATCATATTCACTCAAGGTGATTTACTAAATTATCCTTCATTGCCTATAAAATGTTAGCTAATATTTCCATACTTACAAATAGCTGTTCTATGTACTTTGATTTAGTCTCATGACGTGATAATGATACTGGTAATAACATTAACCGGACAACAAATTTCGATCTTCCGCCATTAAGAACACTCTGATGATATTATATGTCCAGTGTTGTCGTCTAATTGTTCAACCGTGTAACGAATTTTCTATTTCCTCCATCCATATGCATAACAAACTATTGCTGTTACTTTTTATGCCACAAACTAAAGGCCCTAGTACACTGCTCGACGGCAACGGTAAAACCTCGACGGCAAAGCGGCAAACCGCGAGCAGGGCCCTAGTACACAGAGCGAGGCAATATTCGACGGCATAAAATTATGCAAATTTGTCACGTGCATGAACAGCTTGTAGATACTGTAAAATATGGCGGGCAAAAGAAGCAACCGAGAGGAGGAAACATTAGTCCTACTGTTGTAGGACAGGTGTGATGGTGAGCTTTTTGTGTTATAATTGAACTTTCTATTGACAAGACTTTTAATAACTACCTCTACGATAAGTTTTTCTGCCGACATCATGAATTGTGTCAGGGCTATCAGCAGACGGCGCTGCTAATTCGAATCCGTTTTCCTTTATCTTAAAATGTTTACATCGCAATATTGGAACACGTGCAATCAGACATGTGCACTTTGACGTCATACCAAAACAACAACGCTGATTTGTAAAAGAGAACTTTGCCGCGCTGAAAAATCGCTTCTGTTTCGATTCTCGACGGTTTGCCGTCGAGCAGTTTTGTCGTCGAGCGGTTTGCCGTCGAGCAGTGTACTGGGGTCTCGGTAATTCAAGATAGAGCGGTTTTTATTTAGCCGTTTGCCGTCGCGGTTTGCCGTTGCCGTCGAGCAGTGTAATATGGCCTTAATCCGTGTTCATTTATGCGCAGCTTCAAACCTGTTTTTTATTGTTTTCTTTGCTGACTGTTTGTATTTGTGGCTTTTTCGCTATTGGTCATTTGTATTGGGCAGTAAATGTAACTTATGTCGTCACCGTACATGTGAGATGGCTTGAAATTATCTTCGTCTTGGAGCAGAAAACCATTGCCACAGCGCCAGACGATTGCCAACCAAGAAACTAGAAGCGATATATGGGTGATGTAAAATGCATAGGACAAACAGGAAACACAGAGAACTTACAACAACACATGAACACTGTCGGTCCTACGGGCAGCTTCATGTTCACAAGAGAAGTAGAAGAGAACAACAGCATAATTATGCCTTTCCTGGGTGCTAAATTAACCAGAAAGGAAGATTGCAGCGTAAAGTCGAAGTACGACGAAGGCACACACTGACTAATACCTGAACTTTGCATACCACTACCCCAAACACCAGAGTTAGGAGTAGTCAGCACCCGGATGAACCGGTGTGAGACGATAGCTTCGGAAGAGGGGAACACGAAAGAGGAGCCCTGTGAGTATGTGGTTATTCGTCCTGGGCCTTAACAAAGGTGACGGATAGCAGCAAGGAGACAAAGACTTAAAAAATAAAAAAACAGACCTACAAACGCCAAGTAGTCATCCCATATGTGGAGGATGGGGTATCAGAGAGGGTAGACTGAGTGCTGAAAACGTATGGGGTAGCAACAGCCATGCGTCACCATACCACCCTCAGGCGCCTGTTGGTACAACCAAAGGACAACGTGGAGCCAGAAGAACAGGGCGAACTGGTGTATCAAATGCCAAGCGAGAACGGTGGTGCTGAGTGTATTGGGGAGACGGGAAGATTGGTGAAAACTGGACTTGAGAAACACAGAATTGATGTTGACAACACAACAAAAGAGAGCTACACGAAGAGCGAGAAAACAGATGGATGTTGACCATCAACAAATACGCCCTCACGGACCAAGCTACAATACGAAATCACATCTTCGTGAAAATCTTCATCAAGTTGGAAGAAATAAAAAAAAAATTTAGTACACAGCTAGAAAGGTTCGACTAACAATCGACGTTTCAACCGCCTTCGGCGGCCTTCATCAGGAATTGTTCTTCCTCTGCTCGCCACACCATCTGGCGAACAAAAGAAGAACAGTTCTTGATGAAGGCCGCCGAAGGCGGTTGAAACGTCGATTGTGAGTCGAACATTTCTAGATCGAAATCACATCATTGACTGGGAGGGAGCGAAAATAGTAAACAAGGAAACCAACAGAAGAACACAGTACATAAAAGAAGCGGTATGGATCAGAAAGGTCAAAACACCAATCAGTCGAGACGAGTGTAATTATGAACTATCTCACATGTACGATGACGTCACACGTCACATGTACTGGAGACGTTGGTGTACTACGCGGACGAAAGACTCTACAATTACAAGGTAAATCACGTATTGGATATGTCAGAATGAAATCGTTTGTATCTGTCCCGTGCTCCCCATTATTGCCTGCAACTGCTATAATTTACTGACTACTCTGTGACATGCCCTATTCGTGTACCCGGTAAGCGAACCAAGACGCCTTCACCCTTGCTAAGTTGTCCCTCATAAACACCGTGTCTTTGCCCATTAGCCTATCCGCTCTATCATTACCACACAGTAGCTCTTACATCGGTTCCCGTATGTCATGCTGTTCTCTTTCCCACCTTCACCTTCAGTACAGATACAAGGGTCGTGGATAGTTGGGAGCGTAATCTTCCCCGGTTCGTTTGATTCAGCGTTAATTATAGGAATAGTGTAACGTATCTTGCAGATTCAGGATGTGCATGCCCATCCGTCCCTCCGTCCCTCCGTCCCTCCGTCCCTCCGTCCCTCCGTCCCTCCGTCCCTCCGTCCCTCCGTCCCTCCGTCCGTCCGTCCGTCCGTCCCTCCCTCCCTCCCTCCCTCCCTCCCTCCCTCCCTCTCTCCCTCCCTCCCTCCCTCCCTCCCTCCCCCCGTTTTGGCATAACTTGATGAAATTGGACGTTTTGGTGAGCTTTTAGGCAGGAGCAGTTGGAGGGTTTCTGGTGAGCTTCACGCTGCACCCCCTATTGGTCATATTAACTTCTCACCTGACTCCTTCCGTTCTGGCACATTCTGTTCCCGAGACACGCCACATCGTCCGGATTTTCCGTACACAACACGTTTTTTTTATTGAATGAGGATTACAGCCGTATCCCGTTTTAATATGGATTTGTTTTATTTGGAAATGGAATGATAAAGTACATATGTTCTAGTTTTCATCACACTAATATGAAATCTAATGACAAACGTATAGCAGTCGAAGAGGAAACCTTATCGTGTGATACTAGGCCGATGCGCAATAGCTAGACAACTCCCAGCAGAGTGGATATGATGTAAACATGTATTGCCTGTTACTTTATTGGAATAGACCGGTTAACCAATCCAAAATGTAATAGCACGGATTTATGTATATGTATTCGGAATATCATGTTAAACATACGGATTATAAAAACTTTATTATATGTTTCCAGAGTCACAATTAACTGCACTAAATATTCCGAGGCATATATAATGTACCATTGCACCGATCTTTATAGTGTACTATGCGTCTATTTAAGACGTTTTATTATTATTATTATTATATATATATATATATATAATAAAACGTCTTAAATAAACGCATATTAGGGAGGGAAGGAGGGAGGGAGGGAGGGAGGGAGGGAGGGAGGGAGAGAGAGAGAGAGAGAGAGAGAGAGAGAGAGAGAGAGAGAGAGAGAGAGAGAGAGAGAGAGAGAGAGAGAGAGAGAGAGAGAGACTGTATATATATATAAATACGTGACGTAAAACTGGCGATTAATTTCAAGTTTGGTTGAGTTTCCACCAATTTCCGTTTCTTTTCACGGGCATCGTCAATGTCTGTGTCGTACCATGGGTGGGTCAAGTTGTTTCGTGTGCGTACAGTGCGCCACAGGGCGTGTTTATCCAGATACTTCGTTAGGTTGTTGTTGTACGTAGCGATCAATTCACCCACTTGCATATCGTTACAGCATGATGTCATATTAGCAAAAACAGATTTCATTTCGTCTCTCAGAGCACAGTTATCAGTGTCCTGAAAGATGCAGTCGTCGACACCATAAAAAGTGGCTCCAAGGCGTTTACTGCAATTTCAATACGATGATGATCAGAGATGGAATCTGGAAGAACTGTGACGGCAGAGATAAGGTTGTTGTTACTATTACTGCCGACAAGATCCAGGATATGTCCACTATTGTGCATAAGTGAAATTACATGTTGAGTTAGGTTGAACGACTCAAGAAGATCACGTAGAGGTTCAGATTTAGTTTCGCTATCAAAGTGGATATTGAAATCCCCAACAATGATGGTGGGTACGACAGATATAGACGCTTCGCTGGATAAGTGATCGAGTTCAATAAAAAAAATCCGATGTTAACCCGGATGTCTTAGTTGATATCGGGGGGTGGTAGACAACCCACACGATAAATGTCATACAGTGCGGTTTAACGAACTGCAAACGGAGTACTTCAATGGTTGTTAAAAATAACTTCGGCTGCAGTTTTGTTTTGTACGTATTGTTGTGTACAATTGCCACTCCACCACCACGACCAGAAGCAGGAGCGACATGTCGGAGTGTATATCCGGGCGGGGTTACTTCGGTTATTATCGCATCATCTCCGTTCTTCTTAAGCAACGTCTCTGTGATTGCCATCACCTCCCATTTATCCTCAACAATAGATTCGCTTATAGTCGTCGCTTTATTGCGTAGGGATCTAGCGTTAATCAGAGCCACATTTTAAGTATAATGATTGGCGATGGATTTTGTACTGAAGTGTTCAAGTGTTACCTGGATGACATTCGCTTTGTTGACACCGCGCTGTTTACAAATACCAAGTCTCACACTCAACGGCCCAGACGTCGTAATAGGCCTGATACCCCTCATTCCGGCTGATGCCCCGCGCCTGGTCGGTGGTCGGTGGTCGGCATAAGTTCAACGTCCGTAATGTTGGCTAGGCGGTTGAAGGCAGTGTCGTAGGCCGAGAAGAAACATCCTGGACAACGACGCGCTTCGCCGGTCGCTGGCAGGCTGAGCGTAGACGTCCAGGCAATGTTCGTATAGGTTAAAAACCGGTTCCGGCCAAGCTTGGTTAATCACAGCTGCCAAATGTCCCGCATATATTCCTTGGATATTCACAATTCAATATATAGAAACATGAACACTTTATAAAATTCAAATCAATGACATTTTGACTAATTTACACGCATAGCCCGGGAGCAGCCACACACTACAGCGCATCAACCAGCAATGCGTACATACGTACATAGAGATGCAAAACTCTTTATCACAAATAATCAAATTAACGGTTTTTAACCTGTCCGTATTGCCACGTTACATAGCAGATAACTCATAGCCCATCTCTTGAAGATCGTGGTCTCCCCACATCGTTTTTAAATCGCGACTACCACACTTCTTCAGTCATCTCATAGATCACACAGTGTTCCACATGATGTGCATTTTGTCGGATGTTAAAGGTAAAGGAGGTATGTTCGTAAATAGCGCGGTGTCCAGTCCTTTGGACTATTCAAATCGTTTTACACTACACTCCCTCGAAAATATGTTCAAACGAACTACATATGCCCTTGTGTGGGAAGAATTCAGCTAAGCTGAAATTATTGCGAGAAGAGTATTCGTACACAAATAACCACCCATGTCTACAGCCAGGTACTTATTTATGCAGCTCAGTGAGCTGATGCAACATGGCGGGAACAAAATTGTGAAAGCTTCGAGACGGCAGTGAGAGGGTTTGACCCGGATTTTCTGGATTTATAGTTCTATGTATGAAACACTCCGTCACCGCGCGCCAAACGTAAGTTGTTATATAGTGCGATATCCTGTTCTTAGTACTGCTCAAAGCGCTTTACACTTCACCCCTGGCATGCCTGCTCAATTGAGCAAGTTAGCGTCTTTGGGAAACATTTAGCACCTTGCAGTTAGCACTACTGCACGAAGATGATTTGCTAAATGTACCCACCACTGTCTATAGCCAAATACTTGTCCATTACTACTGTCACAGCGAAAGCAGAGCGAACGGTCCCATGAAAAGCCCTTGTAACAGACCTCATGCCCGGTTGTTGCTTTACACTTTATAAACCGCCCGAGCTTTGAGGTGAACTACACATCTAGGTAAATTGCGATTGTTAGCAACATTGTGGGCTTGGTGTATCAACTAAAACCCTGCGCGGGCTGGAAATCTGAACCCGCACCCTTCCCGCAACTATGTCATTTGACCGTCAACCCACCCCGCATATTTTGCCACATCCTGGCCCGCAACCCGCCCCGCCGTAATTAGTCAAAAGTCAGCCCGCACCCGCCCGGCAGCCCACAACAGATGACATGGAATCATTTAAAATATACATCTTTATTAACCATTGTTGTTTACAGTATTAACATGCTGAATTATAAAAAAAAATATGGCTATTTGATAGTATTTAACAATGTTGTTCACTTAAGGCTGCTGTTGACGAGCAAAATGAGTCACAAAAGTTAGCCCGCAGTAGCCCGCATGTACAAATGACTCGCCCGCAGCCCCGCAATGACCTGACCCACAGCCCGCCCCATCCCTTATTTTCCCAATTAAGGAACGCCACCGAGTGATTTGGTGGGCTGAGCCGAACATCACCGGCAGCGATGGGTCGCCTCGTCATTTCAGCCACTTACATGATCCACATGGCCATGTTGGACCGCGAATCCTGTTCCACCATCTCTTCCTAAAGATGATGGCCGGCACGGCGAATGTGTGTAACAAGGCCATTCTCCGCGTGCTCTGAAGGAGGTTAATCATGAATTTTGTCACTTGGTGAAATGTGGAGCACACTCCCCCTTCTATCTATCCTCCACGGAGTGATCGGCCAAATGGGAATTCACGGGTGGTATGCATCCAAGTGGTTGCTCTCAGAGCCAGTAAGCGGCATCTGGGTGAACATTCCTTGGCATATGTGATACTTCGACGAGCATCCACATGTTGTCGGCAGTCACAGCACACACAGGGCACTACACTTCTGACACCAATATCACAGGACGTAATACACGGTAAGAATCTAACGTAAGTTTACTGTGCCCTGCTGGAATTATAACTTCTTCTTCTTCTTCCGGTAATCCACTACCGTCATTACTGACGACTTCGTGGATGGTGTGGTGTTTGTTGCGTGCGCCAGGTGTGCATATGTGCAGTGCTGGTTGTAACTGTTTATAAAATCATGTGCGAGTGCAAGTTAAAACAACAGAGGTCACTCTTAGTTAGACTTTGTTTGTGCCAGTGTTGGCAAGGCACTGCTTGAAAGCATCTAGGGAGGGAGATTGAACTGATTGGGCGGTTAGGTTATTCCAGGGTACTATTGTGGCTATAAAAAAGGAATGTTGGAAAGCCTGTGTTCGGGAACGTTGAACCATTAATTGGAACGGATGTCCTCTGCGCCCCTCAGCTAAGAGTTCTGTGGCGCAATGGGTACGGGCTGGCTTTGTGTAAAGGCTGGCATGGATGTCGACTAGGCCGTTTTGAATTTTGTACATCATGTTAAGCCTCGCAAGACATCTGCGCTGTTCTAGGGACTGCCATTGCAATTGGTGGAGCATGGAGGTTGGGCTGCTGTGGCGCCGCCAGTCACCATAGACGTATCTGGCAGCACGCCTCTGTACCATCTCTAGTTTGTCGATGTTTCGCTTGGTGGCAGGGTCCCAGACGGCAGAAGCGTACTCTATTGTTGGTCTGACGTATGTCTGATAACAGTATGATTTAACTGGTCTAGGGCAGTTGCTGGTGTTTCGGTTAAGGAAGGCAAGGGTGCTATTGGCTTTCTTAGTGATGGCGTCCACATGGTGGTTCCAGGACAGTTTGCTATTGATGTTAACGCCTAGGTACTTTGCAGTGTTTTGTAGGTGTTCTCCTGTAGACGCTGCCACTTGCCTAGCTTTCTGCTGTTTTGATTTGGGGATGTGGTCTATGGCTAAGGCTAATTTGTGGTCATGAATGAAGTATTCTGAGAGGATAGGTTTAGTTTTGTTGGTGATTCTTAAGATTTCACATTTGTCTGGGTGGAAGCTCATGAGCCATGTCTTCTCCCATTCCTGGAGCCTATTGAGGTCCTCCTGCAAGCGCACTGAGTCTTCCACGCTGCTGATTCTGCGATACAGTAGACTGTCATCGCATACAGTTTGATGTTTGATGTCACGCAGTTTGGTATGTCGTTGATATAAACTAGGAACAGCAGCGGTCCTAACACAGTGCCCTGCGGGACGCCTGATAGCACGGGGGTCTCTTTGGAAGAGCTTCCATTCACTAGTACTCTCTGTGTCCGGTTGTGTAAGAATGATTCGATCCATTCTAGGATGTTGCCCCGGACCCCGTAGTATTTTAGTTTTAGTATGAGTCTGCGATGAGGCACTTTGTCGAACGCCTTGCTGAAATCAAGGAGTATACAATCCATTTGCCCCCCCCCCCTCATCGAGTGTGTGAGCTAAATCATGTAGGGTTCCTAGAAGCTGTGTCTCTGTGGATCGCTTCTTCCTGAAGCCATGCTGGGCATCTGTGAGGATGTTGTGGTTATCAAAATGTGTCATGATGTGGGAGCGGACTATGTGTTCAAGGAGTTTGCATAAGCAGAGGTTAGGGAGATGGGGCGGTAATTTTCAGCTTTCCCTCTGTCGCCCTTTTTGAATGCTGGTACTACGTTTGCTTTTAGCCACTCAGATGGGGTGTGTTGTTGAATGGAGGCCTGGAATAGGAGGGTTATTGCGGGGGATAGCTCATCGGCAGTTTCTTTCAACACTCTGGTGGGGATCTCATCAGGTCCTGTAGCTTTATGTGGGTTTAATCCAGCCATGAGCTTGTTCACTCCTTTAACGGTTATGTTTATGTCTGGTAGTGTGGGGTATGGGCTGGGGCCTAGGCTGGGTAGGGGGCCTTCTGGTTCTTTTGTGAATACCGATGAGAACTGCTCATTTAGTATATCGGCTTGTGTTTTATTGTCACTATGTGTCTGACCATCTCTCTTAAGGGGGGATACTCCAACGTTGTCACTGCGCTTTGATTTGACATAAGTCCAGAGCTTTTTCTTAGCACTGGAACCTCCATCTGTAATTAGGCCATTGACATAGCGGTCGTGTGCTTGTCTGCAAGTGCGCTGTAGCTCGTTTTTCAAGCTGCGGTATCTTTCCCATTTCTGGGTTTGTTTGGCTTGAGTGTATGCTCGCTGCTTACGTTTTGCTAGCCGCTTGATTTGTGCGTTTACCCATGGTTGGTTGCGTCTAGTTGAGGTCATCTTAGTTGGAACGTGCCTGTTTGTAAGAGATTTCAGGCCTGTTTTGAGAGACTCCCATATCTCTTCCACTGGTGATTCTGCTGAGAATTTGTCAAGGATTGATGATGACAGTCTGGCGGCTTCTGCCTTTATTTCTGTGATGTTTACTTTGGACCAGAGGAATACTTTTCTCCTGGTTGGTTTGGTGCGTGTGACATTAGCTGTAGCTTCAAGAAGGATTGCTGCATGGTCACTCACGCCGACTATGTCCTCAATTCGGCTTACAAGGGATGGTCTGTTTGTGAAAATTAGATCTAAGCAGTTTTTTCTCGAGTGTTTACGTGGACTATTTGATCCAAACCTAGGTCGGCTTTCATATTCAGAAAGAGCTCATTGATGGGTTTGGGATACCGAATTTTGTAAGGGGCTGGTTTGGTGGAGTCAGTTAGCCAGTCAATGTCGGGCAAGTTAAAATCGCCGCATACCCAGAATGTAGCTCTGGGGTTTTATTGCATGAGGGAGGCAATGGTCTCTCTTACGTATGTGGCCATAGCGACGTCTCTGTTAGGGGGCCGATAGACGCCGACAACAATTACAGGTGGTTGGTTGTGTGGCATTTTGATTTTGCATGCTGATATCTCGCTTCCAGTGTGGTTTTCGTTTGTTATAGGGATGTCTTCTGCTACAATATCATCTTTAATTGCGATGAGGGTTCCACCGTACCCATCGCTAATGTTCTCATCTCTGTCTGTTCTAGATATTGTATGGTAGCCAGGTGGTAGGAATTCGGGATCTGTTGTTGTGCTTGTGAGCTGGGTTTCTGTTGCTACAATAATGTCTGGGGAGATAGATTCTGTGGTGAGTGCCTTTTAAAAAAAATGGATTGGGTGTTGGCTACTAGGATTCTTAGTATGTTTTTGGTAGTGAGTGGTGGTTTGGGTGAGTTTGGTGTAGCTTTGGGTGATGAGGTGTGGAGAGGGCTGCCAGGGTGGTCGTGGAGTTGGTCGGGTTCAGACAGGGCACTGTATCTATTAAATAGTGACACATCTGGGTGGTAAAAAAGAGTTGAATCCGTGAAGTTGGGTATCCCGCATCTGTCGCATTGCCATGGTGTTTCGGGTTTTAGACCAAGGAAGACTATAGTTGACATGCCTAGGCATGATTTATGATACCAGGTGTTGCAGTCGTCACAAGCAACTGATGGATTCGTTTTACACCACGTGACTGCACGTTCGCATATTCCACACGGGAATTTTGGTTTTCGTTTGTTTTTTTGGGTGTATAGGGTTGATTGGGCTCTTTGACGGGGACCAGGGTTCAGCTCTACATCTCCACTGGTGAGGAGCGTGTGAATTCCGGATGAGGTTAGGCCGGAACGAGTGACGTGTACATTTGCATCATCTACCTTGGATCTGACTGTGATCCAGAAATTAATTATAATGACAAAATATACTACTAATGTGCCACCAGATGCCATTCCAATAAAACCATGTGATTGTAAAAATTTATACTAAACTTTTAAAAGTGCAGGGGTCGGGTTAGTGCAATAGAACCAAATACTAGGTTATATGATAGTCTTAGAACTAGTCCTGGGCCGACTCAGGACATAGATGAAGGGCCTGTTAGTGACTCAATATGTAGTAGAACAGAGGAGGGAAGAATAATCCATTTTTAATGGTTGCAAGCTATGCCTATGTATTTTTTTTGTTTATGCGTATACGCTGATTGATTAAGTTGTGTTGGGGATGATTTGATTTCGCGCGCTTTAATTCTTGTTTACACCTCCGCCATCTTGTTTTGAAAAGTTTGGGCTGTTGTTAAGCAAAATAATTTAATAGTCTAAGACTTGGGGATGATAGATCGTAAGTTTACTTATATGCACGCTTAGTGGTGATGAAAATATTGTTCGCCTGCCAACCTGGGATAATGACAATCACTAGAATTTGTGTAATTAGGTGCCAACGTAGGAGCGGGTAAAAAGAAAAGACAACACCTGACGCATGCGTTTCATTCCACGCTGCGCCACACGAAATACTTAGAATCGGATGTATTGTTCCATCGAAGTCTCACTTGTCGTGACAGAGATTTCTGTCCTCATTTATGGCCGCCCTCGATAGTTCACCGGAACTCACGAACAAAGTGATGACGTCGACCACAGCCGGATAATAACCGTTCTCTGTCAAGGCCAATGCCATGTCGACACTGGACGAACTGTGGTCAGTGATGTGGCATAGGGCAGTCAATCCATCGGCGTCGACAGTACTGATCTCACCTTCGGCGTCGAGCATCTGTCTCACAGCGCGTTCATTGTTGATAGCAGCTGCCGAGACGAAGGCTTTGTTCGATGCTGTTGTTTCTCGTGCAGTGGCTGACATACAGACAGAGATTCGACAATCGTTAGATGACACCACACCTGTCAGGTCTACCTCGGAATCACTGAAGATGGAAGCCGACGATGTAACCGCGTTGTTTTCTTGCAGTAGTTGGACGCTGTAGGCTGACTCGTCGCCGCAAACATCCTGTACGTGCGCTTGTATGGCACTTGTGGTGACGATGCTGGCCGTGTCGCACTCGGGTTGACGTCATCAGGACTGCAATGAGAGGCTTAATGAAGATGTGACCAGCGTGTCGCACTTCAATTGTCGCAAGCCCCACCTAGTCTATGGAAAGTCGCACCTTATACAGAAGGCATGGCAACTCGTAAACAACTGCCTGCGTAAATTTTAATTATGACGTTAACAACCGGGAAATCTATCCGAGAAAAGTTAACAAGACATATGCAAATAGTTAACAAAGTATTAATGCTACAAATTTTTAAAACTTCTAACATTACAATTAATAGGTTGTGAACAATGCGGGTGGGTGTTCACCGTGACAGTTGTCTTTGCAAAAGGCGGAGACACGTGCAAAAGTTTGAAAAAACTAGAAATCTCGCGTAACAAAAATGAAATCATTAGGCGTAACATTTGTCAGGAACGTTTCAGAAGTCTGGTTAGGGGTACGTCTTTTCGTCTCAGGTTAACCCTGGTTTAACCAAAGACGACCACTGCGTACGTTAGGGGTATATTACTAGCGCAGCGGTAGTGGGCTAACGCACGCGGTAGTTATGCAACAACCACGGCCACTGTTGTCAAATACATGTAAATTATTTAATCAGCCTTCGCGACTGTTCAAGCGTGGACGCGTCCATTCTGACATTAATGTCGCAGTACGTAATACACGGTAAAAATGTAACTTACGTTGATTGTGTCCTGCGGGTGACTGTATGGTACGCGAATTATAACAGTGGCTGCGCCACGCGGAACACTTAGAATCGGATGTATCGTTCCATCGTTGTATCAGGTGCGCAGTCCCGCTTCACGCACGTGTAGGCGCTTATGCAAGAGTGTCACTGCGCACTCCTACACGAAGTAGAGAGTGGCGCAACATATAGCACTAATCGGGATCCAGATCCCACCACACTCTGCCCTCTTTAGACATCTAGGTCTTTTGGAGAGAACTAGCGTAACCAATAGTTACCAGTACCGGACCATGCCACAATGTATCTTTGAATATGTAAAAACACGTTTTGATTATTCTACAATGGTTATCGAAACAACAACACATGTTAACTGACAAAATACTAAGACTAAGCAACTTCGTCCGAAACACGGTACCTCGTTCACAGCACAAACCAATACACGAAGCCAATGCTTTCCGTCAATAATTACCAAACTTTCAACCAACACAATCTCGACCATACTACTTTCGCCTAGTCTAGCTTAACCGAATCTCATCGGGGTGCGAGACTTCGCCGAGAATGAGCAACTGTAGGAGCAACGAATAGTGTCCGCTTATTGTGGTGTCTGCGTAATCGAGGTTTCCTCTCGGCCGCAGGTTAGCTTCGATTAGACATGTTCCGCGAGGTGGCACCACCGTTTATCGCACACAAACCCTCGATCCAGCGCCGTCTTCTGTTGTAACGAAGCTGACTGGTTATACTGAATCAACTTATCCAAATGCATTGACTCTGTTACTATCTCATCTAGCAAGCGCAAACTTGTTTTATGCATACGAAGCATTAGAACCAACTTTATATGTCGATCACATTGACACAATTCACACAATAACATACAACATAATTAAGGTTTAAGTCGCAGATTGAAATCCCATAATAGCAAATTTGTTCATACACTTTTTTTAGGGAAGTTTAATTCTGTAAGAATATTAGAAACGTATTTGCATTGTCCAATACACATATAATATAACATTATTTTCTCAAATGAATACAATATCGCCGAATTCCGGAACACGTTCAGACTTGTAAAACACACACGAAACGGTGTGAACTAATTAGACGAAATCTGTATCGAAGAACCAGGATAACACAGAATTTGATGGGCGAAGACACAATCCCAGTTCCCATGTAGTGTAGTTGTAGGCCCCTGCGTTGTATCACCATGGCTGTCAATATTTAGTGTTGGATGAATGGAACGGGGTATACAAGATGCATGGACTTAGAATGAGCTTGGAAAGACAGAGGTGATGTGCGCTGGATACCAGAAAGTGGAGATGAACATCCGGTTGGATGGGACGGAAAACAAGCAAGTGGGAAGCTTTGTGTATCTTGCAGGAATGGTTGCGCAGGATGCGCATACAGAGGTAGAGGTGCGACGTCGAATACAATCAGGGGCGAATGCTTGGAGAAAGGTAGAAGGGGTTATGATGGTCAGAAACAATCAAGTAAGCTGAAAGTGAAAGGGTTGAGAACTTGTATTACACCGGCATGCCTGTATGGTCTGGATACACTAGCGTTGACAGAATAACAGAACAGAAGCTACAAGTTTGTGAGAACAGCTGGGTTCGAAGAATCACAAACAAACAAGGATGGTAGACAGAAGAAGTATGGTCGACCCAAGGCAAGAAGTTGGTATGGAATGCATCCTAACAGAAAGACTGGTGAGAAGCCGGATGAGATGGGCAGACCACTTGGTAAGGATGGTTGCAAGCAAACGTACAAATAGAACAATGGCGGAACAATACCAAGAAGGCAGGAGAAGGGGAAGGCCGCAGCTTAGATGGGAGGACTGTGTAAGGGGGCCATTAGACACACCTCACACCTCTACTGGGAACAAGGAGGAAGAGCATCATATAAATTCTTAGATACATAATGTCATAAGGTTGTCAAAAGTCGTCAATGAGTTTATTACCATTGCATTGAATGAGTGAGTGTATTCGGTAAAATATCATACATGATTAAGAGTAGAAGAGTTGAAACTAACACCTATACCAAATAATACTAATTATTGTGTATTATTACTTGCACTATGAGTAACAGCATCTGCGAAAATTCTATTGCGGTGTAAAACAAACGATAATACCTACCATGGCATTTTAAACATTAATTAATAAATATATAACTACTTAAAATGTCCATGATTATAAAACTAACTAAAAGGCGCACACAATGTTCTTATTTCTAATATGGTCCTCAGATCTCGAGCGGGAACTTCCGGTGGTGAATTGGTTTGAATTTGGTGTAGCAAGCTTGCGAAAATATAAGGATATTTGATCAAGATAAGTGCTATTATTGAGAGTATAGCATACATAACGTAATTATAGATATATAGTAAGCAATATTTTTTGTTAAAAGTTAGCTAGAGGGAGTAATCTAAGGTAGATTAAAAGTAGGCGATTTGCGAGCGATAATTGAGGACGTTAATGTAATCGGAACGTTGTTTACAAAGTGGGTCATTAGCGAAGTTAACGTAACGTGAACGACAATAGAATAGCGTTATTTGAGATAATCGATGTAGTTAGATGAGTAATTAAAACCTGAAATAACAACCTTTTAAAGTGCACATTAGTACACAGGAAACAGTCTTTGTAAAGACTACCTTGTATCTAAGCCTAACTTGAATACATTGTCATCGACATCGTAACTAGGTAAGGCACGGTGTGTCACTGTGTGTTAACAAATATAAATCTGGTGTAAATTGTACACAGAAAAGTTTTTTCAAAGACTATAAAACTATTTTGAACATAAATAAATTCTGATATGGCACCTTGCAAGCGGCAACTCAGGGCAAAACGACACTTAGTTTGCAACGACTGCCAGAGCTGGGTGGATTTTGCGTTGTCTGGCTGTCCAAAATCATGGGCAGAGACCAAAGATGACGGATTCACCTTACGGTGTATGGGGTGTTTGAGGGTGAAATGTCTGATGAAGGAGGTGTGTAAGTTGACGGATATAGTGAAGGAGATGGAGGTGAGACTCAACATAGAAATAGATGGAGCAGAGAGGGATGACGCGGAGAGAGTTGAGAATTCTACAACACAGAAGGAGCAGAGTTGTGACACGGAGACTGAAGAAAGGAGACTGAGAGGAGGGAAGGTGACAGGTGTGAAGGAACAAGAAATTGAGAAGACAGAGGGACGGAGGAAAAGTGTTCGGCAGAGGAAAAGAAAATGGGTCAGTGGGGATAGATCAACAGGTAGTCAGACTGTAGAGAACGAGGAGAGACGCGATAGCGATACAGGTGGTGAAGAGGTAGATACCACAGAGGCAGTTGGTAAGACTGTGAGATAGAAGACTGATGGAAGAAGACAGAGTGTTCAGCAAAAAGCAGAAAACATGACAGGCGTGAAGGTGACAGGGGAGAAAGTGACCGTAATGAAGGAGGTAGCCGGGGAAAAGGGACGGGAGAGGAGAGAAGAAAATGTGATGGGAGGAAAGATGAAGGGGCGAAAGGAAGTGAGAGTAAATGTGCTAGAAGAGAAGATGACAGGAGGAAAGGGGACAAGAGAAAACGCGACAAGAAAGAGAGGAATGGAAGAGAATGTGACAGGAGAGAAGACGGCAAGAGGCAAAGACAACAACCAGACAAATGCAAACCGGAGGAGCTACTCCGAGGCAGTGATTGAGGGGGCAAGGGGAAAATAGAGAGTGTTTATGGGCGATTAAATTCTGAGAAAAACAGACAAGACTATATGCTAGGGGAAGGACGTTGTTGAATGTCTACCGGGGGCTAGGATAGAGCATGTGACCGAAAGGGTAGAGAAGGTATTTGGGCATGGCAAGGGAGGGTCTATACTAGTACCCGTAGGGACAGATAATGCAGACAAGGAGGGAACAACTGGGATAGTAGAGAAGTACATACATTTAGTGAGGAGGCTAAATAAGGCAAGAGTGGAACAGGCTGTTCTCTCAGGAATTTTACCAGTAATGGGAGGAAGGGGGGCAACATACGGAAACTGTAAGAGGATGGCGATCAACGCACTAGTTGAGCAGATGTTTGAAGAAGAGGGCGTGGGATACATAGATTTATGAGGGTACTTTGTTGGAAGAGAAGATATGTACATGAGAGATGGCCTCCATCTAAGTGGAAAGGGAGCAGCAGTATTATCAGAGAATCTGCTGCGATCTGTTGACAGTGGGACAGGTTACATCTATTTAAACAAGATTCACAGGGGGGACTCGCAGAGAAGCCTGAAACTGGAGGCATAGATAAAGACAGCACAAATAATTCAGCAAAGAACAGTCTGGAAAACTGTTCTGAAGCAGGATATAAATGTGTTTGTTTAAATGCAAGGAGTATAGTAAACAAAAGAAATGAAATAAGCATTATGGTAGAAGATATTGACCCTCACATAATAGGTATAACCGAATCGTGGGCAACCACCGATGTATCAGATGCTGAATTGGGACTGACAGAATATGTAATGTTTAGGAAAGATAGAGTAGGAAGAAGGGGAGGTAGAGTTATTTTATATATTAAAGAATCTATCCAGGCTGATGAAATAAAATTAGACAGAGAAGCAGATTGCGAAGAAGCTGTTTGGTGTAACATAGTTACAGGAATCTCAACGTTAACGGTTGGATTAGTTTATTGAAGTCAAAACATAAGCGTAGAAGAGAATGAAAAAATACAAAACGCTATAAGGGAAGTGAGCAAACGGGACTGAATTATTATGGGGGATTTTAACCATGGACACATAAAATGGAAATCTCTACAGAGTATGGGTAGTGAGGACCACAAGTTTTTAGTACAAGATAGAACCAACCAGGGGAGATAATGTGTTAGACATAGTTTTGTCCTCACAGAAAGAATTAGTTGACAAGATTTGTGAGCCACTGGGGAATAGTGATCAAAACCAAATACATTTTACCATCGAAGTAAAATCTGAAAGGAATATTAAAAAGCAGTACAGGAGAAATTTCCACAAAGGAAAATGTAAGGACATAAGGAAATATTTAGCAATGATAGACAGGAATAACTAACTGAAGAATAACACAGCAACAGAATGCTGGAATATCTTAAAGAGTGAAATTGAATGCATCATCGTCAAATTTGTTCCCTTAAAAATACGGGAAACGGTCCAAAAAGAAACACTTATCAAAAGAAGCCATTAGAAAAATTAAGTATTAACAAATGATGTGGAAGTCATATAGACGTACTGGAAATGACGAAGACTACAACATTTATAAAGAAGCACTAAACCAAGCTATAGCTGAAATTAGAAATTCAAAGAGAAGCTATGAACATAAATTAGCTTGTAATATAAAACATGACAGCAAGAGTTTTTATGCGTATGTTCGAAGCAAACAGAATGTTCAGGATAAGGTCGGTCCTCTAGAAGCTAGTGCTGGAAATATAATATCAGAGGGTTTATTAATGGCAGAAGACCTGAATGAGTATTTTAGTTCAGTGTTTACCAGAGAAGATATTAGTTCACTGCCAGTACCAGAGGCTAAGTTAAAGGGGGCAGGATCAGACTATTTAAGACAGTTAATTGTAACCCCAGAAATGGTAGCTAAGACAATTAGGGCTATGAAGGATAATAAATCACCTGGAGTGGATGGTATTCCACCCAAACTACTATTGGAAATTATAGAACAAATTAGCATACAGCTTGCAACAGTTTTCAACTTGTCGTTGGAAGAGGGAGTGGTTCCTTTAGAATGGAAAGAAGCAAACGTTATACCGTTATTTAAAAAAGGTTCGAGAAACAAGTCAAATAATTATAGACCAGTGAGTTTAACATCGGTGATTTGTAAATTATTAGAAAGACTAATTAAAGATCACATGGTGGATTTTCTTGCTAAACATAACTTGATAAACCCATCTCAACATGGGTTTCTAAAAGCGAGGTCATGCTTAACAAATATGTTATGTTTTTTGGAAGATATCACTAAGTGGGTAGAAGAGGGATCACCAGTAGATATCATCTACTTAGATTTTCAAAAAGCTTTCGATAAAGTGCCACATCAAAGATTACTGCCTAAACTAAAGGCCCATGGCATAGGAAATGGTATAATTAACTGGATAGAAAACTGGTTGATTGACAGAAGACAACGGGTAGTTGTTGATGGGGAGGCTTCAAACTGGAAATCAGTTTTGAGTGGGGTTCTACAGGGATCAGTACTGGGACCTATATTATTCTTAATATATATAAACGATTTGAACGATGATATAGCTAGCACGGTGTTGAAATTTGCATATGATACAAAAGTGTTTAGAAGGATTAAAAGTGATGGAGATAGACAGCATTTACAAGGTGATCTTGACAAATTGATCAAATGGTCTGAAAAGCACAAATGTTGTTAAATTTTGGGAAATGTAAATGCCTTCACACAGGACATGGGAACGAATATGTAGAATATACAATGGGGGGAACTGTACTAAGTACTACTGTAAAAGAGAAAGACTTAAGGCTGACAGTTAGTGCTGACGTGAAGGTTTCAGAGCAGTGTGGAATTGCAGCTTCAAAAGGAAATCAAATCCTTGGATTGATTAGGCTAAATATAGCATATAAAGAAAAATAACTAATAATACCGCTGTACAAAACAATAGTTAGGCCTCATTTAGAATATTGTATACAAGCGTAGTGGTCATACCGCAAGAAGGACGTAGATATGCTAGAAAGAGTACAGAGGAGAGCGACTAAAATGATATCAAAACTGAGAGATCTTAGTTATGAAAAACGCCTAAAAGAATGTGGTTTAACAACACTAGAGACCAGGAGATTGAGAGGAGATCAGATAGAAGTGTTTAAAATATTGAATGGTTATGGAAATATTGATAGAAATATGTTTTTTTCAGTTAAGAAAGATAGAAAGACTAGAGGACATGAAGTTACATTACTAAAGGAGCAGTGTAGATTAGACGTAAGAAATTTCTCATTTTCACAAAGGACTGTGAATGAATGGAACATATTATCTGATGATTGTGTGGGTGTTAGTAGTGTGAATATGTTTAAAAATAAAATCGACACATACCTCAGAAGGGCTGGATATATGTAGATAAAAGGGTTGGACTCTCGATAAGCCAAAGGGCTTCCTTGTCCACCTGCCATCTAGAGTTAATTCTCTGGATGGCAATCTTGTTAAATCTTGTTAAATCAAATGTGTCCCTGCAGACATCATGACACTTGTAGCATTATTAATTAACAACAGTAGCAACATACACAAACCTGTTTATCTCCCGTATCATACAGTTACACATTAATTTATTGGTTGTGATTTATTAAGCCATCGATAATTATCCGGTGTCTCTCGCGACTCGGTGACAAATTGATGGAGCGAGGCGACTCGCTTGAGTGGGCGGCCCGGCCCGCGCGCTGCGTCATCGCTGGAGTCAACCGGCGCGCGAAGGTGTGGCGAAGCTTCGGCCGCGTTACCGCTGTCCTCTTGCCTGCTCAGGTATTTCGTGTCGTTGCGGATACTTTCTTGTCCCCTCGTTCTGGACACTGACCGGTGAATGGCGGATCGATCAGGCCGCATTGGCTGGTATTGGTGATGGCGAGGCGTTATGTTATGAAGCAGGATAGTAACGAGGTAAGTTAGTGGTATTGTTTATGGTGTGCTTTGTTCTTTTCGATAGGCTTGTTGGTGTGTAGTCGACCTAAGTAACCGATACCATCCATATTCATACACACTATTTATGACTGTCATTGCCAACACACGCGTCCTGTTCTGTATATCTTCCACGGCGGATACCACCTACGAGAATAGTATTACCACAGGCAGGCCTACGGTTGGTTTTACACAAACAATATCTGTCCAATTAGCTGTAAATGTATAAGCTAACATCTGCTATTTAGCAATAATCAGACTGATCCTTCCTGGGATCGTCGTTCTCATAAATATGATACATACACGACAACAAGATACAGTGACTATCTAGTGAAACAAATATGTGATAAATGAGAAGCATACGTTTCTGTTTAACGACCGCACACGACAGCAGCAGCACAACAGACAATATTTTACTTTAGGTTTCTATCAATTAAATCGTGACGGTATGACGTGTGTTCAGACAACTTCCAATCGCATCGGATAAGTCTAGCTCATGACATCGTCACCTTGTGTTTGTGTGTGGGTGTCTTTTTTCTATCTTCCAAGTATAAAAACTCATGCAGCATGTTGGCCTACTGGGAAGGACTTCGGACTCTCAGTGAATATATTGCGGCTTCAAATCATCCTCTCGATTCGAACTTTGTGGAAGTTAATTTGCTCCACTTTGCTCGAGTTCACACAGATGTATAAATGAGTACATGGCTATAGGTAGTTGTGAATATAGGAGTTGTGTACAAACTGTCATCGGACATTAATTTTGTTAGATTTTAAAATAGTTTTTATCCGTAAAAATAGTTTTTATCCGCAGGCTGTGAGTCACTTGAACCGCGAGAAGCCATGATACTGTTTTCAGTCGGTTTAGATTATATGTCGCCATGCTAAATTATTTATTAATTATTTTTTTAGTTATTTATTTATTTTTATTATTTATTTATTTATTTATTATCTATTAACTTGACTACATGTATGTACATACATTTTAACTGTCAGCTTAGTTTTTATATCGTCAGCTAATTTAGTTATACATTTATTTGTTATTTATTTAACTACATGTATACTTTTTAGGTAACGTCTTAGTCTTAAAGTTAAAATTAAGTTAAAGTTAAGTAAAGTCTTAAAATATGTTGGCAGTTGGCCTTGGTTTAAATTTATACTAGTTTTAGCACAGTTTCATAATGTTTCTGATTGTATATTTTTGCGTGTGCATGATGGGGGGCAGGGGAGACAAGCGTGCATGTATGTTGACGCCACAACGCCAAGAATTCCTCGTACATTTGAAATGCTACTTGGTAATAAACAGTCTGAATCTGAATCTAATTGTAACATGGCGGCTGGATGCTTCCCAGAGAAGTCTAGATGGTGTTCCGATGAAAAGGTCTGCCAGGAACTAAAGTGTAAAGCGCTTTGGGTAGTCAAAGGACCGGATATAATCTTAATTGTTTATTTGTGATATTATTTTATGTTTACGACGGCGTCTGGAGCGTGTGGACATATACAAAATCCATTTACATATTAACACATTTATTTGTCAGATATAGGCGAGAGGCTACAGACGGCCGCCATTTTTAATGTTAAAATGGCATCCGCAAAAAAGGAGAATGACCAACTCTCGACAACTCTGCTATGCGCAATATTCATTGCTATCTTGATAATTACTCATTAGTCCTCCATAGTTCTTCAACCGCCCCTAAGAAACAAGTGAATACACGATTGTCATAAGCATTCGGTATTTTATGTACACGTTGGGCGGAACAGTTACGTACCAGACCTATTTCTGGCAAATAGCAGCCAGTAAATCGACCTCGCTCTATTCTTTATTTAGTAATATAATGTTCATAATACTGTAACAGACGTGCGTTTATAAACCGAAAACGTTGTTCGCGATTTGATTGTTTCGCCCACGAAACTGTCAAAGTGAATACGAACCATTCGCGAAGTAAACACCAGCTATACTAACAGGTTCGCAGTCGGGACTAGAGGTCAAACCACATGTTCCAGGAATGGGTCTTTGATATCGCCTGGTTTCCACAATCAAGATCGGCGAAGGCACATAATGGGGCTAATTACAACTGGACTAAGTACCATTTCAGCGAACTGCTGTACATTAGTGATGGCTATATACCAGGGGTAATCAAATGGTATTATTACCCCAGGTTCGAGATGATGGTTCTAGATAAGAGACGTAACAAGGCCGCTCTAGACTTACATAATAACAATGCCTACTGCGTAGGTTGATCGTTATATCACGATGTCATCTAGTATTTGATATGAGGGAATGCATCTACAGTCACTCACTCGCTCACTCACTCAGTCACTCACTCACGCACTCACTCAATCACTCACCCACTCACTCACTCATTCACTCCTGTAAACATGCATGGCAACAAAACCCACAACGACATCTACTTGACGTATATTTTCCACTTAACGTGGTTACACGATAAGGTATTTCCAGTGTTCTCTGTCTGACAAGTCCAACACAGACCGGTATCCCTCTGAATGGTGTCTTGGAATTATGTTATGGCAACTTCTTCCCCGAGGGCTCATGGTTTCCATAAAAGAACTTCGTTTGCTAGTTCATCGTGGCGCGAGCCTTGCCAGACGTAGACGACGTTGCTTCGCGTTGTGGATTGCTGCACAATTACTGGTGGGTGATGTGATCATGCCAAGACAAATTGTAGATTTTGCGTAGTTGTCTGGTGTAAGAGCCGCCAAGTTTTTCTCGATTGTTTGCGTCAGCGTCCACGATTCACAACCATATATGAGGATTGATTCAACCTTGCAGCCTAAAACAAAGCTACTATACACTGAGGTCACGTTGAGATTTTGTGTTGGAGCCAAAGTATTTAAACACTAAGTTAAATGAACAATCTGAATGAAATATAGTCTAAAATTAGTATCCTGCTATTCATATCACCCCGTCCGTCACCCTGTTGAATGCCCCTTTTGGTCGCGTTTTTTGTATATTTTCTGTACAGTTTGTTGCGACACCTAGCGACCGTTTGTGACGTCACCCGGGAAAGCACCGCTTGGATTTAGCATGGCGTGCACCTATGCGGGTTGGTGTTTCAGGTCGTACCTCTAATTATAATAGCGGGATTTAGTATTTTCATATCGATAATAATCTAACCTACAAAAAGTGTCGGTGGATGTACACAGGAATTGTTTTACCTTTTTGAGATACTGCCGTTTGAACAATGCTTAAACTTGCAGTGAGATTTAATTGTTTTTGATATAACAATAAAAATAATAATCGTATATGTAAACATGCCGCTTGATGTAAACACGAATTTTTTTTAGTTTTTTAAATATTGCCGTTTGAAGATCGCGAATGTTTAATCCTGCTATGTTTAATCCTGCGGATATAATGCAAGGTTGAGCATTCGCGATGTCCAGACAGCAGTAACTCACAAGGTAAACACAATTCCTGAGTACACCCAGCAACAGACTTGTAGATAAGAATATTATCTTTACTGTGGTATCAACAAATATTAAACTGCACAATTGCAAGTTCATATACAGTCTGACACAAGAGGTAACACCCCGCTCGCCGTGCTAAGGGATAGGGCGCGCTCAGCGGCCCTTCCTCTGGTGACGTCAGCAACATCAGACGGGCTGGTTGTTTTGTGACACGTAAATGACCATGTTAAAGCGGGCTTAGTTTCGCAATGAACAGACATACCTATTTGGCATATCACTTGACATTACTTAACAAGAGCATTAAGATTACGTCTACGAAATAAAAACAATCATGTCGTCTTTAATTCCTCTACTTTTTGTATGTGACTTCCCTCTATCACTCCCTTAATCTCCCATCGTGTGTAGATTCGGATCTGTACCTGGATTGATAGGCATGTTCTTGTGTTTTGCGTTGATTTAGAAATAGTCCAGGAGCCTTAGGACATTTTCGACCCTGTGTTGTAGGAGTTCTAGCTCGTGTAGTGTAGTCGGCATCTTAACCATCGGGTCGCAAACCAAAATGTTGTGGCATAATCATTTGGAATGGGTCGCCAATAGTCTGCGGTAATTACGAACTTTCCTTTATTATTCGGTTTCGTTGTATGACGAATATTTTTTACGAAAGGTAGCAATAGTTTCAAGTAATTGTAAAGTGACGGATAGGGTTAGCTCACCCCTGATTAATGATGCAATTATAGAGAACAAAAAGTTGTTGCGAGACATATGATCTGAACTCTGGTGATATTTGTACAACAGTAGACATTCATTTGAACCATCAGGAAAATGAATCAATCACAGTTTTATATCTGACATCTGCAAAGGCACGCACCACATTACAGTATAGCTGCTTCTTCTTTAGTGTGATGATTACAGTGTTTGGAATATGGACATTGCCTTTGTTGGCCTTTCAATGGGTCCATATTAATTGACTAAAAATGTTGGATGGGAGGGAAGAGAGGGAATAAAGTAAAAAGGTAAATTCTTACATAAGTTCGTATATAGCGCAGCATCCAGTCCTTACGACGGCTCAAAGCGCTTTACACTTCACTCCCTGACAGACCTGTTCAATTAAACACCATTTCGACTTATCTGCGAACCATTCTGTCACGTTGCGATCAATGCGCGAAGACTGTTCGTACACACATATCCACAACTGTCTATAGCTAGGAACTATTCATACAGCTGAATGAACTGGAGCAACGTAGAGTGAACAAATGTAGTTGCATGTGGTTCCTTGTTAGAACGATTCGTATACTCAAATCATGCATAACGTTTGACTACTTTGTTTTTGTTATAAGTTCGATATTTTATTATGTCAGCCTCTAGTATGAAACAGTACTTAGTTCTGTAATGTGTGGATGCAAAGTTTTGTAGATGCGTGATTTATAGTTTTAGGAACCAAACTTGTATTAGTCATCATTTAGCCGCACACCTACTGGGAGACAGGGGTAGTGTTTACGATTGTAGTACAAGACTAATACACAATGCCGTTGAACAGTGAATACATGCCGATACCGTAGAACAAAATATAGCCCACGTAGAGTTATTCATGCAGGTTCAAGGTGTACTATACTTGTGCGTTTTTAATCTTCTTCACCGTGAATTATGTCAAGTATTTGCATTTTCCTCTCAAAATATGCTGGTATGCATATACTGTTCTTTGGCATATCATGATATCAGCTATCTACATTTGCATGGCCATTATGAAATAAAACATTTTGTCATAATAAAAATAGTCTTCCGTCCTCATAATATCGCTTATTCAGATAAAGCAATAATAATCGCACACCTCAAAGGTTATTTTAATAGACCATAGCGTTCCCGATATTCCAGTATTATTTTTAACCAACTGATATGTTATCAATACTAATACACCCTAAGAGAAATAGAATCACTATGTCCATAATATAGTGGTTTAACAAAACCAACAAAAGTAATTTAATATGCATTTTTCTACCATGGCTATGTAAGGGAGTTGGAAAATATCGAAAGGACAGTTTTACGTATAAACAGTACACTTTGCACGAGTCTTGAGTCACAGTTATTAAGTCCGGCTAACATGCGACGGTTACATTTCTCGTTGATTGATTATAATGTTACGAAAGCGTCAGCGCACAACATACATTTACTTGCGTGCACAACCAGTCATAGGCGCGGGAACATGGGAGTCAAAATGGCACTTACCCCAAGAATATGTCAGGGGCAGTTTTGTCTCGCATCCTAATAATTCCTGATGAGTTTTAAGTGGAGGTGCAGATGGGCGTTGTGGTATGCCTCAAGCGGTGCAGTTCGGTGTTTGTTATACATATTTGTTATAATCTACTTTTAAGAAGTTATTTTGACATTTTGTAAAATCCACATTTAATTACTTCTAAATTATAATGAAAGTCTCTTCATACATTATGTAGGTATAACATGTGTCCGCGAGTTAAGGGCAAATAATTAAAGACCTAAAATATAATAGGCATATTAATAATTATCAGTCTTGTTGGTGATTTATAGCCTATCCATGATTATTAATTGTAATGAGCTCATACTCACTACACATACTCACTACACATACTCACTACACATACTCACTACACATAAGATCACACTGAGAAATAAATACCACATTCGTGGTTGAAACAGTACGTTTATTCCTAGGTTCAGTCATGAGTACGCAACAAAGTAATTTGCATACACTATATGTCGCCTGTACTCCCTCGTACATTTCGTATTCACATCGTATAGTTTACCGCGTGCGTCAACAATTACTTTGTCAGGAATTATGGATCCTTTTGTCTTATTCCAGTTATATTTGCAAATACTAAACCAAAAATACGCCATTATTTAATGAGACACACTGAATATTACAGGTGCATGTAGGTTAATAAATGATATCGCTATCAAGTGATGATCTGTGTAATGCATATGAACATATGTAAAGCATTACAAATGAGCAAGCATGTGCTGATGGATTGCCAGTTATTGTGGTGATCACTTATTAATTAATTGTATTACACATTAATAGGGCGGATCTCGCGATAGCGACATTCAAAGGGAGTGTTTAAACGTTCCGTTAGCTTTGCATAATATTTAAATATATAGATGATACGTTGTAATGGTATATAAGTACATCTTACTCTGTAATCCACTGCGGGAAATGTCTATGTGCGTACGTTTCCGTGATGGCGCTCGACTGTGTGTGTGTGTGTGTGTGTGTGTGTGCGTGCGTGCGTGCGTGCTTGCGCGTATGTGTGTGTATGTATGAGTGTTTGTGTGAGTGTGTGTGTGTGTGTGTGTGTGTGTGTGTGTGTGTGTGTGTGTGTGTGGGTGTACGTGAGTATGTCATCATTTTCAGCATACGAGACTACGCAGGTAAAATGCACCACCGCCTACAAAGAGTGAACTCATATTATTACCCCGCTTATTAATATGGATAGACGCAGAGAGTCGAATGTTAGTTGTCTTTCTTATCATAGTTATGGAGATCACACATTTTAATACGCGCTTATGAAATACACGTATGCCCCCTGTCATAAATAATTACCATTTCCTAACTGTGCGAATTAATAACAGCGTACAGGATCCACAATTTCTACTGTTAATCAAATAGTTTTGTGTTATCCCGAGAAACTCATGTATTGTGTTACCATAAGAACATAACAATAAAGCAATTAGATTATTTACTTTTTAAGACATATAACTGTCTAAATCACTTGCATCACAAGGTAACACAATCATGATATGTATGACTTGAACAGTAGATGTTAGTATGCGGCTAGACGTATCAGCATGCTTGCGTCTGGAAAGTAGCGTATCAACTGTGCGGCAACGGAGCTTTGGAGCGGAGTGAACCATGTATATTATTTGATCGAATAACGATGTGTCAGTATCCTGAACGTGGTGCTTACAACATTCATTAGACAGTTTAACCTGCCTCCGGATACTGGCATCATACTCAATCCAGGGAGTATCAAAGTACGGCCTTTGTTTGACTACAACTTATTGTGATGCGCCACATATGGATCAGACACTTTCGTAAACAACAATCAACGTGACGAATTCAACGACCATAGGGAAAGCAGCACGTGTATGATGTATCATGCAATAATGTCTCCCAGGGAGATGTTGCGGCAGGAACAACAGCAACACCCGCCAGTCTCCTCCAAGAAGAGTTTCATGTCACGCTGGTTATCCCGTGTTGTCCATTCGTCGAAGCCTCCAGTGTCAGAGAAAACAACAGTTTTCCGTGATTCTGATTTTCAGGTAATTTACATAAATAGAGTTGCAATTTAGCAAGGCTACGTGGCTTTGCGTTACAATAAAGTCCACAAGCTTAATGAATGACATCCTTTTACACTGTATGTTATGTTCAACCCTACGCCAAAACAATAGTTGCTTCTCAAATCTTTAAAAGTGTACTACTTGAACTAGTGGAGTGTATCTGGACACAACTGAAAATCATTTTGGATTGAAGAAGGGACATTCTACTAATCATTGCATATATGCGGTAAAGTGTTATTCAAAGTATAGAAGCTACACCATTCCTGTGTAAACTTCCTTTTAGACGCATCTAAAGCATTTGATATAGGTAACCACTGCTTAACCGAGGTGTTCCTGTCCTACTCGTACGTATCTTGTTATACTGGTACAGAACCCAAATGTGTTGTATTAAATGGGGTTCCATGACCTCTAATTTTAATGTATCAAATGTGTTCGACAAGGTGAGATTCTGTCTCCCTACTTATTTACTGTACACATCGATGCTTGAAGCAATATGTTAAATAATACTGGTACAGGTTGTTACATACACAACTACTGTATTAATCATATTTTTTGCAGACGATTTATGTGTTATCGCGCCTAGTCCCAGTGATCTTCCGGCTTTGCTGAATATTTATGCACTGTTTGGTTTTGAAAATTATATTGAATATAATCCTGTACAGTCGATGTGTATGATCATCAAAACCTGAAATGTCCAGATATTCATATAAACAACAACACACTTGTATTTGTTGAAAATACAGAATATTTAGGAGTAGTGATATGCGATGACTTGAAAGATGATGAATATATGTTAAGATATCTACGCAGCTTTTATGTCGTCAAGTCTAACAGCATTATTCGACAAATTCACCACTGTTTCATCGGTGTTAAACTACATCTGTTCCGTACATATTGTTGTACAATTTATTGTTCCCAACTCTGGGTAAATTTTAACAAAGGCACCTACTTAAAACTTAAAGTTGCCTACAGCAATATGCATAGACTGATCGCAGGATACCACCGTTGGGACAGAACAAGTAGCATGTCTGTCAGCAGTGCTATTGACACTTGATGTTATCGATAACTTCACATACCTAGGCTCCACAATCACGAGTCATTTGTCATTAGATGCTGAAATCAACAAGCGCATAGCAAAAGCTGCAGCAGTCATGTCCAAACTGATCAGGAGAGTTTGGAACAATAACAACTTGATGGAGAATACCAAACTAAGTGTCTACCAGGCCTGTGTCCTCAACACACTCCTCTACAGCAGTGAGGCCTGGATAACATACACAAGACAAGAAAAGAAACTGAATAGCTTTCACCTTTGCTGCCTCAGACGCATTCTCGGCATCTCCTGGCTGGACATGGTCACGAATAAAGAGGTCCTGGAACGTGCTTCGTGTTTCAGCATATACACGCTGTGAAGCCAAAGACATCTGCGATGGCTCGGCCACGTTCACCGAATGGCTGGTGGCAGTACACCCAAAGATGTACTCTATGGTGAACTTGTCAGTGGGACGCGTCCTATTGGCTGTCCATATCTGCGATACAAACACGTCTGTAAACGGGATATGAAGATGGTGGGAATCTAGGCAAACAGCTGTGAGACTACCGCTGAAAATCGTACTCATGGGAAGTCGACCATTAACACAGACACGAGAAGAGGAGAATATACAAGAACAACATGACTGGCTGAGAAGAGAGACAACCAAAAGCAAAGATATATCAATCCTGCATTCTCTTCTCAACCAACTGCCTATGTCTGCCACACATGCGACAGAGACTGCCATGCCAGAGTGGGACTTTTATGCTACTCCAGGCGATGTGCATCATCAAATTGACAATCACGGCGCAAACCATTGTCTAGCAAGACAGAAAGATGCCTACTATTGACACATCAAATCAAAAATACTTTATTTTCGGTCCTAAAACAATACATTTTAAAACAGAAAATTGTCTTTAGGCCATCCGTTGACCATTTGTGGCCCTATTGCGCAAGAATGTTTATTGTTGTAGAAAACGTACTCTTAACATTAGCAATGGCAGAATAAACCGTATGTAGAATTGCACAGATATTATTAATGCGATTCTTTGATAATTTTAATATCTTTGTAATGTACGCAATTATTAAATAATCCTGTTAATATGATTATTTCATGCAATTCTATGCCATTATTTCATTATAATTATGTTTAATTAATCACTAATGACACTGACAATCAATCGAAAAAAAATAACAAAGTGGAAACTTTGGCCCCGCCTTCACGATCCGTATAAGGCGTGCTCATGAATATTCGAGACTGTCCGTCAGACTTCGATTAGCTACGCCGAGTTAATAGATGCAAGGAAAACGTCATCAACATGTATGTATTTGGATAAGCCACCGCCATGCGGATGAGTCGCGACCGATAAAATTATCAAAATGAAATGTACCAGCTGCTGCTTATGTCACAGATTCAGCAAAGAAAAGACGGAACATATATGAAAACGGAGAATGACTATAGCGACAGCTCATGACGACGGATTGATTTAAAAGAAAAAACACCACCTCTTCATGCACGAAGCCGCCAATGTCGACGCCGATGACATATTGAATGATTGGCATTGCTTTTGTTCAAATAAAAAAAAAACTATGGGATTATCATGTTCCTTTTTCACTAGGTACATCTGGCTATACATTTTAAAGTTTAGTTTTTATGAAACGTTTAGATAACAGAAACTTACTGAAGCCGAAAAACATTCAATAATGAAACCATTTTGTTTGCACCATAAATCCTGCTGCTATTTCCATGAGCAGTGTAAATACACTACATATCATTGAAGTACTTTACGATATTAAAATAGCATAGGTGGTTATGTACTTTCCTATTTAGATAAGGTTTAATTTTAGTTTAAAAAATGTAGATCTATAAAGAGCACAATAACATTATTGTCGATACAATATTAAAATATATTGCATCAGTGTAAAACACGTTTTATTTTGAACTGGGAGTGCAATAATTATTTGTTCTGCCCATCATTTACAGTAACATATATTGAATTTGTTTCTGTCGAATTCCTGTTTCGTTGACAAATAAAATGGCCAATGTATGATGGACATAAATAGACGTAGTAGAAATGACGAAGACTACAATATTTATAAAGGAGCAATAAACCAAGCTACAACTGAAATTATCAATTCGAAGAGAAGCTACGAACAACAAATAGCTTATAATATAAAACAAGACAGCAAGAGTTTGTATGCATATGGTCGGAGCAAACAGAAATTTCAGGATAAGGTCGGTCCTCGAGAAGATAGTGCTGGAAATATAATATCAGAGGGATTTTTAATGGCAGAAGACCTTAGTTCAGTGTTTTATCAGGGAATATATTAGTTCACTGCCAGTACCAGATGCTAAGTTCAAGTGGCAGAATCAGACTATTTAGAACAGTTAATTGTAACCCCGGAAATGGTAGGTAATACAATTAGGGCTATGGAGGATAATAAATCACCTGGAGTGGATGAGATTCCGCCCAAAATACTATTGCAAATTACAGAACAAATTAGCACTTGCTATATTTTTTAAATTGTCATTAAATGAGGGAGTGGTTCTTTTAGAATGGAAAGAAGCAAACATTATATCGTTATTTAAAAAAGGTTCCAGAAACAAGTCAGAGAACTACAGACCAGTGAGTTTAACGTCAGTGATTTGCAAATTATTAGAAAGACTAATTAAAGATCACATGGTGGATTTTCTTGTTAAATATAACTTGTTAAACCCACCCCAACATGGGTTTCTAAAAGCGAGGTCATGCTTAACAAATATGTTATGTTTTTTGGAAGATATCACTAAGTGGGTAGACGAGGGATCATCAGTAGATATCATCTACTTAGATTTTCAGAAAGCTTTCGACAAAGTGCCACATCAAAGGTTATTGCTTAAACAAAAGGCCCATGACATAGGAAACGGTTTAATTAACTGGATAGAAAAATGGCTAATTGACAGAAGACAACGGGTAGTAGTTGATGGGGAGGCTTCAAACTGGGGTACCACAGGGATCAGTACTGGGACCTATGTTATTCATAATATATATCAAAGATTTGGTCGATGATATAACAAGCAAGGTGTTGAAATTTGCGGATGATACAAAATTGTTTGGAAGGATTAAACGTGATGGAGATAGACAACATTTACAAGATGATCTTGATAGGTTGATCAAATGGTCTGAAAAGTGGCAAATGTTGTTCAATTTTTGGAAATGTAATTGCCTTCACACATAAAAAGACAAGGATTTGGGGTTAACCACTAGTGCTGATATGAAGGTTTAAGAGCAGTGTGGTATTGCCGCTTCAAAGGGAAATAAAATGCTTGGATTAATTAGGCGAAACAACGTACAAGGAAAAAGAGCTAATAATACCGATGTATAAAACAATAGTTAGGCCTCATTTTGAATATTGTATTCAAGCGTGGGGGTCATATCGCAGGAATGACATAGATATGCAGAGGAGAGCAACTAAAATGATACAAAAACTGAGGGATCTTAGATACGAAATACGCATGCAAATGTGGTTTAACAACTCTAGAGACCAGTAGATTGAGAGGAGATCAGATACAAGTGTTAAAAATATTGAATGGTTATGAAAATATTGATAGAAATGTGCTTTGCTCAGTTAAGAAAGATAGAAGGACCATAGTACATGAAGTTACATTAGTAAAGGAGCTGTGTAGATTATATATAAGAACGTTCTCATTCTCACAAAGGCCTGTAAGTGAATGGAACATATTATCTCCTGATTATGTCGGTGCTAATAGCGTGAATATGTATAAAATAAAATTGACACATTCCTTAAAAGAGCGGGATACACGTAGAAAGTATTGGACTCTCGATAAGCCAAAAGGCTTCCTTGTCCACCTGCCATCTAGAGTTAATGTTCTGGTCGGCAATCTTGTTAAATCTTGTTAAACACAATCCAAACATGATAAGCATAAGAAAGCATAAATTTCATTATGTACGCCTTTTTTGGAACATAATGACGGGATGATATGCATTTGGATGCACAAATCGATCGATTGCCCAAATCCATTTGAAACCTGTAGTGATGTACATATTCCCAGCAGAAGCCACACGGAACTAATGTGGCAGAGCAAAGTCAGACATCTTCTTCACTACTGTGTGCTATGCATTTTGATACACAAAGTTATCAGATGCACACATCCATTTGAAACTCGAAGTGAGGTACAACTTCCCAGTAGATGTCGCACAGAACAGAATGGGGCAGAACAAAGTCGGGCACCATCTTATGTCAGGTGACCCATTGTCCAATTAATGGCACTGTTAAGTAGAGCTCTTCAATTTCCTTTTTCCATCAGCTATTTCCAATGTTCTTGCAAATAAACAAAGTTGAATTTAGGAAACTGAGACTAAATATAAGTTAACTAATTCAACACTGTGCAGATTAAGTCAGTTCAGATATTAGATGGGACTTATCACCAAGGGTACAGTTGGCTAAATGGAAAAGAAATACAAGAAAACCGTGCTGATTCAGTCAGACTAAAATCCCAATCCATTACTTTGGCCAACTTTTAATTTGCTTCTACATAATTATATGTATGCATTGGTCATATACAGTGCATTCCAGACAACTTGAACTAACTAAGTTACTTTTCGCAAAGTGAAGTCAATCTTTTCCTTGGTCCTGGGCAAAGGTCCCAATAAGGGGACCTTCTGATAACTTTCTTGTTATCAGAAATTCCACTTATCAGTATTGTTATGGGTCCCATGGGCGTGTTTCTCGTGGGAGAGATATCAATAATTGAACTATGCCTACAACACGTAATTCCACCTGTGGTGGGGAGAGCGAGGGGCCGGACACCGACGCAATGCTAATGCCCTTCGTTGAACTGTTAAACGACGACGTGGTGTTGAAAAAACTAAAAACAGCCTTGTTCCCCGAAGCGCTGGCAAACAAGATTGTCGCGCTGACAATGGCCATCGCTGACCTGGCAAAGAAACTGAACGCAAAGGAGGACCGAATTGTTACCCTGGAAAGAAAGGTATCTGATTTGGAGTTCCATTGTGACAAATTTGAACCGTATTCGCGTAGAGGGAATTTAAGGTTCCATGGTATTGGTATTCCTGAACCAGAGGAAGGAGAGGGGACAATACGGCCAAATTGTTGGCCATAATCAACAACAAGATGGCAGTGACCCCCCCTCCCCCCGATCACGCTTAAGGACATTGCACGATGCCACAGGCTAGGCAGCAGAAAGACAACGACAGGAGGGGATCGGCGCCGCATGGTTATTGTTCGCTTCAACAATGAAAATGTGCGAGACGCGGTCATCCGTCAACGTCGCAGACTGCGAGACGATGACAACACGATCTTTGTCAAAGAAGATCTCACCCAGCGCCGTGCCGCACTGGCCAGATCAAGTAGACAACTAAAGAGAAACAAGAAGATCCAAGAATGTTGTACCTACAACGGGAAAGTGCTGGTTAAGACACTATCAAACTCTCTCAAGGAGGTATGCACTCAGACTGATATCGACGAATTTAATTGATATATATATAAATGGTATGCGACTTTGAAAAGCCTGAAACTTGCTTTGCCGAATTGTGATTTTTTTAAGTTGTCTATTGTCTTATACACAATTTATTATTTAATTACATCTTATAGATTAATTACAAATTTGGAATTTAAGCGGAAGTCATAGTACTGTGTGGCGCGGAGAAAAGATGCTCAACACGATCTCTGTCAATTAAGAACTCACCCAGCGCCGTGTTTCACTGACCAGATGTCAGGCGGATATCAAGAAATTAAATTGATATACGTAAATGGTATGTGGTTTTGAAAAGCCTGAAACTTGCACTGCCAAATTGTGATTTCCTTAAGGTGTTTATTGTCTTATAGACAATTTATTTTCTAATTATATCTTATCGATTAATATAAGTAATTATTAAAAAAACATTTAAAACCGAAGTTAAAGTACTATGTGGCGTTGAGAAAAAATGCTATAGTAAGCAGTCATACATATAAATAATTATGGCATAAACACTGTTTAAATACAATGTATAATATTTTCATCCAAGAAAAGGGCCATCTTATATACACGATGGTAACCAATTTTTTTTATTTGTTCTCATACACAACCACAAGAAGTCTAACTCAGCTTTCGCACACATTTACATACACCACACCATACCATTAACATTAGCAAATGACTATGTCAAAGATAAACTGAATCACAATCAATCATATTATCTTGAAATAGAGCATGAATCAATGTATACATATATTTTAAAGAAAACGCCCAGACTAAATCATGGCATTTGCGAAATATTCCTCTCCTATTTAGGAGGTATTCATAACAATGATTTAATAAATGTTCTAAATATGAATGATACTAAAAATAATGAACCTCAAATAATACGTCGCTCATCTTATTACGACTTTGATACGTTTACCAAATTAGCTCAAAATGTTTTAGTATCTTATGCAATAATATACAATCGATAAATGCAAAATGTAATGAATTAGAGGCTTTTGTAGAGGAAATAAGCAGTAGAAATATTAAATTTAGTATTATATGTTTACAAGAAACATGGAAGGGAGAAACAGATTTTCTTTATGTGGCTACACTTAGCACAGGGCAAACAATGTAGCGACAAAGGAGGGTTAATAACATATGTTGACAACACATATAGATCTGAAGTCAAATTAAATATTAACATGTATGAAAACTGGGAAGGATTAGTACTCCAAATAAATTGTGGCAGCCAATCTATAAGAGTATAACTATAGGAAACATATATAGATCTCCAAGATCAAATAATGACAACATAAATGCATTTATAAACGGATTCTCATCGACTATATCAGCATTAGAAAATAATGGTGACACCAATCTTATTATTGCAGGGGATTTTAATATATATTTGCTGAAATTAAATGAAAATGATACATATAATAATTTTTTGATACCTTAATATCACACAGCCTTTACCCTCAGATTACTCTTCCTACCAGGTTCACTAGACCAAAAGGCACTTTAATAGATAATTGTTTTTGTAAACTAAACAAATTTATATTAGATAGTATCACGGGTATTCTAACCAAACGTTTCTCTGATCATCAACATTTCACGATTATTGACATTTTACTAAATCCAGAACCATCTCCTCGATACGTAAAAATAAACATATCAAATGAAGAAGCTAGGTGTAAGGTTAAACATGAAATAAACTCAGATGCAATTTACAATAAACTAAATAGAAATCTGAATGCCGATACAAATCGTAATTACGAGATAAAATACGAGGGAATTTCACGCGCAACAAAAAGCATATGCCAACCAAATTAGATAAATTTAATAGATATAAACATAAAAAATCAACATGGTTTGCACAAGGAATACTGAAATCAACTATATAAGCAATTAAAAGTAACAAATTCAAATTCGCTAAATTACGAAACTATTAACATTAATCTCAAAACGTATAACACGATATTAAAGAAAAACATTCGTGAAGCAACACAAATGTATTTTGAACACAGTTATAATCTATTCAGAAACGATATAAGAAACACTTGGAAAACTATTAATGAATTTCTCTCAAAAAAACTTACACAGCATAAATTACCACTATTTGTGTTAATGATAATGGTGTCAAATTAACAGATAAAAAAGGTATTGCTGACAAATTTAATAAATATTTTACAAATACAGGTCACTCTATAGCAGAATATATTAAATATGCAAGTAACACAACCTACAGTTCTTTTCTAAATAAACAAATAAATTCTACTTTTACTTTTGAAAAAGTAGATGAAGATAATGTAAAGAAAGTTATATATATATATATATATCCCCACTAAAACAGCTATGGATTTGATGGTATATCTTAAAAATTACTAAAAATAATTGAACCAGTAATTATCAAATCATTAGTGATTCTAATAAACCAAGTATTACACACCGGAATGTTCTCTGACAAACCCAAAATTGCTAGTCATTCCAATATTTAAAAAGGCGATCCGTCATTATATGAAAATTACAGGCCTATCTCTCTTCTTCCTTCTATATCAAAAGTATTTGAGAATATAACTTTTACACAATTATCATCATATTTTAACGACTTAAAACTTCTTTTTGATAACCAGTATGGCTTTAGACCGAACATTCTATTGAATAGGCTGCACTTGAGCTAATTAATAGAATAGTAACTCAAATTGATACAAATGACATACCGATTAGTATATTTCTCGACTTGTGTAAGGCATTTGACACCATCGCTCATAATATTTTACTAAATACATAAAAATACTATGGCCTAAAAAGTTCAACACTACAACTACTTAAACGTTATTTACAAAATAGAAAACAATACATTGAAATAGATGATATAAAGTCAGACTATTTATCAGTAACCATTGGCGTTCCTCAACGTTCAATACTTGGACCACTATTGTTTGTTATATATATATTATCGATTTTTCACAAGCCAGTCATAAGTTCGATTTCTTTATGCAGATGACAATACACTATTTAGTACTCTTTTAGTAACAACCCCGAAAATAAAAACATACAATCCTCAATAAATGAAGAACTCTCTAAAGTTATTGAATGGCTACAAATTTATAAATTATCGCTGAATAAAAACAAATCAAAATATATGATTTTCTATATGCCAAATAAACGCACAACGACTGTTACACCTAAAATAGATTATATAAATATTGAAAAAGTAGACGAATTCAACTTCTTAGGGTTGACTTTGGACTCAAACTTAAATTGGAAGAAACACACATAAAAAGTATCAAATAAATGTTCCAAAATAATTGGCATATTGAATAGATTAAAATACGTACTACCAGTGCAAATAAAAGTTATGTTATATAACTCGTTACTATTATCTCATATTAATTATTGCATTATGGCATGGGGTTATCAGGGAAACAGAATTATGAAAATCCAAAAGAACGCAATGCGAATAATAACACAAAGTAAATATAACTCACTTACTGAACCACTTAAAAAACTAAACCTGTTAAAAGTTGAAGACATCTTAAAGCTACAAGAGTTAAAATTTTACTTCAGATATATTCAAAAAAATCTACCGGATTATTTATTAAAATGGCAAATTGTTCCAAAAGATAACATACACAACTACGACACTCGGAATATACAATATATATATATATATATATATACTTTCAGAACTAAGCATGAGTTTGCATTGAAATGTTTGAAATACAACTTGTCACTCGCTATAAATAACACTCCTGATTTAATATTTAATTAAAGATAAGATATATACCCACAGTATGCCAGGTGTTTCAATATATGTGAGCAATTATTGTTTACAAAAATACGATTATAGGTGCACACTATCAAACTGTTATACATGTCAGCAAAATATACATAATACAATGAAGTATTGAGAATGTGCAATAGATTACTAAGACGCTAGCGTAAGAATGCATACATGTGTACACGTACATGCAAAACAAAAAAATAATACACTCCCATGCACAAATACACACACGCACACACGCACACACGCACACACGCACAAACGTACACACGCACCACACGTTTGAGATGGACTTTATTGTTAATCAAAAGAAGCTATGTTATTTTTACTTAAATGGGGTGGCTCTTACGATAGCGACATTTTGTCTTAATAGGATTCACCGACCCCGTCTGATATATATACATTATGTTATCAAATATATGTTATCAAAAATATATATTTCCGCAAATTACCGAATTACATACTTTTGTATCATGCCTAGTATCTATATTTGTATGTGTTTTATTGTATTTCTACAATCAAGTATGAAAAACAAATTGTACTTTTTATATACATGGGGTAAATCAACTTCTTCGTTCGTTCGTTCGTTCGTTCGACATTATCCAGAGTGCACTGTATGTGTTCCTTTATTCTTGCTCTAATAATTAATATTGTATATATTTACACATATGGGACATTCTCTCGAAAAGTGTACAGTAACGGTAAAGTAACATGTCAAAAATAAATGTTTAATTTGTTTTAGCGAGTGCTATTATTATCAAATGTGCCATTCACATGAATCAGCGCAACTTGATCTGATCTATTATTAGATTTAAAAAATCATATATTCAAGGATAAAAACTAGTGTATACTGGAGTGCAGATCTTAAGTGGCAACACGGTATTGTGTACTTTTAACAAACCTAATACGTTTACACTGAATGCTGGCATGCCAGCAAGGTTTTTTAACTATCGTAGCTGTAGCATTAAAAACAGTATGTGAACATACGAATCTCATATTTTCATGTTTCGGTTCAAAAAAGTGGGGAAACAAGGACTTTTCAAAAACGGCTGACTGGAATTTGGAAAGGCAGGACGTGTAGACACACTGATCCAAATCCCAGATCTACTCCCAAAAAATAACATCCACGACCAGATTATTGTTGCATATACTGAAATTTAAATGTGCATTTTTGTACACTGCATGTCAAATACTGGACAATGTAGTTTTACTAACTAGAAAGGCGAGACCCTTGCCTAAGGCTAGGCTAGTTACTGTAGTCGAGGCTAGTTACTGCAGCCGTCCGCGTATGCGTACGTTATTATTCTACTTAATCGAAACGTTACTCGGCTGACGGCTTTCGGAAGCAGGATAAATAAACAATGCATACGTTTCCTACACTGTCAATATACATGTGTCTACAAATTGCTTATTTACAATGCCATTGCTTGAATCAACTCACCTCGAAATCAGACATGTTAGCTGTGTATGTGACGTCAACGGTCTTTGTGTTGGTCACTGCGCGTGCATGAATTTTCATTATACTCGGGCAGCAGAATTAACCATTCACGTGGCAGCAAGCTCAAAATGATTCGCGTAAACACAACTATTTATTTATATATGATCGTTTTTTTGCGCAGATAACACCAAAATTATGCATAAACATGCAATACATAAGTAGCAGAGAAAGTACTTATGGGAAATTATCACGTTTTAATGCAGTATAGCTTGAATGTATATTAGCTTACAAAGAATCGCTTTAATAGGCCCATGTAGACTAGCTGGGCCAAATCACAGTATATTATAAAACGATGACTTTACCATGATTTACAGATTTATTTAATTATTACTTATACATTTTAAAACTTATTTATAAACTTTTTTTTAACACATGACCTTATTTTGTTTTAACGTTATCTATTTATATTTCTAACTTATTTACTTTTACAAATCGATGTACTTTTATACCTATTTATAAGTACAACTTGCATTCGATTCGTAACATGTGGTGTTTTCAAGAATGCGGACATGAATTGTTTCCCTTTCTTGTTGTAGGAACCATTACCAGCATACAGAGAAAGACAAGATGCCAGCGGATTCTCCCGGTCATCCTCTTTTGATAACTTTCCTCGGTTTAACGGTGGCCAGCCGTGGCCGATGCCCATGTATCACTCATCCGACGAATTCGAACCAAGCGCGCACAAGAAGAAACATCGAAAAGAGAAGCCTCCAAAAACGTCGAAAGGAAAAAAGGATAAATCGCGCCCGGGAAAGAAAAAGAAACGGTCAAAGTCGACAGGTGAACGTGATGTGGATAACTCATCAAAGGCTAGCAGCTTACGAGATGAGACGAGTAAAATTAAAGGCTTGCCGAAAAGCAATGAGGTTGTTAATGACGTTGCCGTCTCTATCGATCGGACGCCAACAGGCAGCATAGCGTCGGGAAGCGTCTCCAAGGCGCCACCGAAGTCTGCGCCTAGCGGTATTTCTAGCGTCGCCCGTAAAATGACGACACAAACATTTGTATTGGAGACATCCAAGAAGAAGAAGGTGCCGGCTTGCATTTTCTGGAAGTACATCTTCTACCTAGGATTGGTGATCTTCGGCGCCATAATTGGAGTTGTGGCCTACACGTTCTACAATAAAGGTAATGTGGAAAATAAGGAACTGAATAGATGATTATGATATTATCTGGCATAACGATATGTGTATCCGTTAAGTACATGTATTGGCGTTAATTCAGAATTCACAAATAACATGTTTGCAATGGCGAATAAAATGCTGGTGTCACTACAATAATATTATACTTCGACCACCCGACGTAAGCATCATGTTAAAATAAACAAAATAACGTAATTACGGTATTTTTCTGTTTCCAGGAAAATAAAAAAACTGTATAGTATACTTCAATAGTAATAACTGTAATTGTCGTGGAATAGCTTTAAATTGTGGAAATTAGAAAATGTGTTCGTGGAAGACATGACGTTGTCTTCGCAAATGGTAGACATCTGTGATATCGACAAGTATCAATTTAACTCTGTTAAATTATTTTCTAAGAATCTGTTTGTTTCATACACCTACAAATCCATACTTTATGTGATATTGTGTGGTGACCATATTAAATTTGCACGATACCCAACGGTACCAACAGTTCTTGCACCAATCTAACAACTGCATTTAATTACCACTACTGTGAACCACACACGAAGCAAATCCAACACTTGTTGTACGAGAATATGATACATAATTAACCACACCACATATACATGGAACAAGCTATAGGCGGAACGAGACGAAAAGCTGACCGGAAGGACCGAAGCAGACATGTTGTTCCAATTTCAATGATGTAATACTCCTAATGTTCCTTGTATTGCGGAAATAGTGTGGTTAGTTAATCTGGTTAATAATAATATTGTTGGTATTTCTCGTCATCATGAATTATTTTCATCAGGTTACTGATATTTTAAAGACACACAATACTCTTAGATCTACAGATAATAAAACACAATGATTCGTAAATTGAGACAAAAAGCTTGACAACTTGTACAATTATTTGAGGTGTCATGTTTAACTGGCGAGATATATTCCAAAGTACTTGATGACTCCATGCACTGGTCCGCCAAACGTGTCTAATATATATTTTGATCTGTTAAAATTTTAGATCGCGCCCGTTTGCATCACCGATAACCAAATGTTAAATACCACCTCGTATATCAGATACGAAAACCTACGCATTAACATCACGCCAAAAACATATTAAGTTATTAATACCTTGTGTACAAGATGCTCTGTCGTCTACACTGTTTAGTATTAATGTGTATTTGATAGAATGTCTAGTAGATGTAAACTTAAATCACTCCCTCCCTCACTTACTCACTTTTTCACTCACTCACTTAGTTACGTATTCACTCACGTCCTCACTCACTCACTCACTTCCTCACTCACTCACTCATTCACTCGCTCACTCACTCTTTCGTTCATTCCTTCATTCATTCACACATTTACTCACTCATTCACGCAGTTGACCAATGTCTTACTCAGATGTTTAATATTGTTGAGCCGGTTCACTGTAGTTGGAACACAAACAAAATTGGTTCGAACAGTACATTCCACCGTCGGCAATATGTCCTCAACTGTTGAAAAAAAACAATGCCACTAAGAGCTTAGAGGTAATAAATCCATCTGTAAGACACCGTATCCTGACTGTTAGGCACGCACCAAATATGGTACGGTGAAATGGTGTGCTCGTTGTAGGAGAGTATTTATGTCTGAGCAAAATTTATGAACGTGTGCAACTATGTTTGTGTAACACTTTGTACTGGATTCGGTTTATTTGACCTGTTCAGCTCGTCTTCTGTAGGCTAGTAATTTGGTTTATCATGATTCCGAAATCTTCGTATTTTGGGCAACGTTTTATTTCTATACAAACAAATGTTCAACATCACTTCAAAACGGCTAAGGTAGATGGAGCATGTCGACACCTTGTGTGGTCAGTATCACACACACACCCACACTCATCCCGTGACAAGAGGTCGTCGGGATGCCATGATAGGCGCTTGCACGGTCAACGCTTTCCATCTCTCTCTGTCTTTCACTGTGCGTGTCAGGGACGTGAGGGTGTGGCCTGCCCAGTTCTTTATGTTCTGTCCCCAGGACTTTCTCTGTCGGCCTTCTTCGTCTTTTGCCCTCTACTGTTACCTGAAGGATGGTCTTGGACAGAGAGTTGTGTCTGGAGACATGTCCGAACCAGGAGAGCTTGCGGCGCTTCATTATTGATAGCAGAGGCTCCTGATCTCCCGCACAAAGACCTGTTGCCTGACACAATAATTGGTTTTCTGCTCTGAGTAGGAAATGCGCAATAGCCTCCTGTAGCATTTCGTTTCAAATGCCTGGATCCTCCTTTCTGTATCTGCCGTCAATGTCCAGCTTTCGCATCCGTAAAGGCGTATGGAGACCACAAGTGCCTTATATAGCGTGACGTTTACGGAAAAGCTGATGGTGTACGTTGCTCCTACAGATGGTGTCAGGTCGAGTCATTGCTGACGAGGCCAGGGCAAGTCTTATTCTTATATCTTTGACTGACGTGTCATATTTGCTGAGTGTGAAGAACAGGTAATTGAAATTGGCCACCTCTTCTAATCTTTGTCCGTTCATCGTGATGTTGGTTGGTGCTGTCTGATTGGAGATGTTGACAAGGATCTTCTTTTTCTGCGCTGACTTCCATTCTGTAAGCCCCTGAAATTGTCTCTAATCTGGTGGTGAGATCCCGGAGTTCTGCTTCGCTGCCTCCCATAAAGTCGATGTCATCCGCGAAACGTAAGTTGCATAGGGGTCTTCCTTCGGTGGATATGAAGGTGTTGAAGTTAATTAAAGCCTCTTGCATGATGTTCTCCAGGTGTATGTTTAACAGAACAGGGGACAGCAGGCAGCCCTGACGAACTCCGACTGTCGTCTTGAAGAAGTCTCCAAGGTTGTTGTTCATGAGAACTACGCTGTTAATGTGTTCATACAGCGCCTTGGTCACTTAGATGAGATTGTTGTCGTTGTTGACGTTTCTCATAACTTGCCATAAACCCTTGTGTCAGACTCGGTCGAAGGTTTTCGTGAAGCCGATGAAATTGTAGGGGTCATGTTGGTGTTGTAGGTGCTTTTCTATCAGCAACCTTACGTTGAAGATTTGCCCTGTTGTGCTCCTCTTTGGCCTAATCCCGCTTGCTCTTTAGTCAGGATATCTTCTGCCTTGTCCTATAGTCTGTTTAGAATGACTCTCAGCATGATATTACTGGGATGGCTGATCAGACTGATGGTTCTGTAGTTCTGGCAGAGTCTAAGATTGCGTTTCTTTGGAAGGGGTATTATTAAGGATTGGGTCCATTCTCTCGGCCTTTCATTGGTTTCTCATATTCTCTGACTGATGGTTGTCATGGCCTTTACAATTTCTGGTCCATCATGTTTTGAGGAGTTCAGCTGGGATGTTGTCTACTCCAGGTGCCTGGCCTCCCTTCAGTGTGCGCACTGTTTCCTCCACCTCTACTTGAAGTATTGGTGCATCTCCCATTTCTCTGTTGGTGTTGATTGCATTGTTCGATATGCTGGTATCCGGTCTCAGCTGGTAGTTGTACAGTTCTTTGTTATCCATCTTCCAAACACTGCTGAATCGTCTGTTAGGAGAGAGCCAGTTTTGCCTTCTATCAATGTAGCCTTTTGCTTGTGGGATCTCGTCAGCTTCTTCGACGTGTCAAATGCTATTTTGCTGTTTCTCTTTCTTAGTCCTGAGTCAATTTGGGCACACTGGTCTGTTATCCAATTTTCTTGCGCGTCCTTCATTTTCTTCCTGATGGTCTGGTTGGCAATGCGGTATTGTTGTGCTGCCTCTGGGTCCGTTTTCTTGGTTTTCTTGAGGTCTCTTCGTACGTCGCACAGGCCAAGATATCATTGGTAACCCATGGCTGGTTCTTCTTTCTTTTCTTCCCATGCACCTCTATTGCTGCCACACGAAATGCTTCTTTCATGTTCTCCGTGATGGTGTTGGTGTTGTCTAGAAGATTGAGAGCTGCAAACCTGCCCCCGATGTTTGCCTCAAATGCAGCTGCCACCGCAGGATCTCTTAGTTTCTCAACATTGAATCTTATTCTTGGGTTGCGCTTTTTGAGGTTCTTCTTCAGCTTCAGTTTGAGGGCCATTAGGACCATGTCGTGGTCGCTGTCATTGTCGGCACCAGGACATGTCCTGGTCTTGGCTTTACTGATGCTGGACTTGAATCTCTTAGGTCAAGTATGTAGTCAATCTGATTGTGTTTCTCCCCGTTGGGTGAGTGCCATGTTGTTCTCCTTCAGGTCTTGTGTGGGAAGAGTGTGTTGGCCAGGGCTAGCTTGTGACTCAGTTCTCTTTCGTTTGTTTTTCCTATTCCAAAGCGACCCACTGTGCTTGCTCACTGGTCGTATGAATCTGGGCCGAACATTGCGTTCCAGTCCCCTTGTATGACGAGGAGGTCTTTCCTTTGAGTTTTCTTGATGGTGTTCTCTAGTTCCTCATCAAGCTCTTCAACTATATTATCAACATATTCCGTCGTTGGAGCGTATACTTGCATGATGGTGATATTATGTGGTCTTGCGGAGATGCATATAGCGATGAACCTGCTGAATATCGGCATGCAACTGATGATAGAGCTTAGTCTGCTTTTGTTCACAATACCATATCATATGTCCTTCTTCTGTGGTAATTCGAGTATATCATATCCATAAAAATTGTCGTGTTACGCTAAAACAAGACCACTTACAGCCAAAAACTGCCAGTTGTGCGGAATTCTTTAACTGGGTTGAAACAAACGAATGTGTACATATCACAACCAGATAACAAAATGACGACATACTACCCGCATAACCTTATAGTGTAAACTTTAATCGTTTACTATTTCTGCAAAGTGAACACTATTTTCATGACATTAGATGTACTCCGTCATTCTTCTTCAAAGAGAAACTGGCTCGTCGTTCAGGAAATCGTTACTGCATTTTATTTTACACTGTATCTTACAAAGAAACTAAACTCTGCATTTGTTATGGCCGTTTCTAGTGGTCTAGTGGAACTACCAATAGTTACACATGCGTCCCGACAACGTGGATTCTACACACAACACCACTTTCACCACAGACAACCACCGCGGACTGTCTAAAAACGAAAAACCACGAGTAACAATTTTGTTTTGTTATCCATTGCAGGTCGCATGGACAGTTCAAAAAATTTCGGCTCAGCGGCAGACAGAATTAACGGCAGCCTGAAGACGACCTTAAAACCTGTCCTAAAGTTGAACCTAACGACGGCGCACTTCGATATAACTACCACCAAACTGCCATCTTCAAAGAAAATCACCACACCACCAGTGGAAGATGTGACAACGAAACGAGCAAAAAGCGCCACTCAGCCTATTTCAGCGACGACGAAACCTACTACTGCCAAGACAACGACGAAACCTACTACTGCCAAGACAACGACGAAACCTACTACAGTCAAAACCACGAAAAGTTCAACGACGACTAAAACGACAAGAAAAACAACAACCACGACAACAACCACGACAACAACTCCACCGGCGCCAACGACGGAGCCAGCGCATTGTAAAGGCCAGTTGCTGGATTTTGTCAAGTCTCCAGCGGATGGTAAGTACAGTGTACATGCCATGCCTGTAGGTAGCATCAACATTAACAGTGTGTAACGAAATATGACGTTATTATATACACTCGAACTTTCCGGTTTGACATATTAATTTACAATTGCCTGACTGTTACATGATCAGCATTGATTTCAACATCCTTCCCAACATATCTAACCATTTTCTTATTTCATACGCAACGTCACAATGGCAACAGTAGCTATAACAACCTGGCTGTTTGACCATGTTCTTAAGATCCGTATAAAATTATACGTTTTACGTTCTGCTTCACGGTACAATCCACTCTATGGTGACATATCCGTTAGTGTGTACACAGTGCAACGTGTACCAGGATAATTATTTGGCAATGAATAACATTCCGTTGGTGTTGACATTGTACATATTGCATCCACTGAGAAACAAATGTGCCAACTTCTGACGGAAGAAAGCTTATTGTAATTTCAAGGAGAGACGGGTCATTTGAAAGATGTCAATTGACATTTGCTGACACACCCATGCACGCACGCATGCACGCACGCCCGTTCGCACTCTTCCGTGCGATGGCTGCCACGACATGGTCTTAGATGTTAATCCATCCTTGTGATTATAGGACTATATCCAACAAACCGCAACATTCATTTGTGTAACCTTCTGTGAAACTATGTGCAGACACAACCAGTGGAAGGGCATGACACCTCTTCCTTGAGCAGTCAACTGGTGTAAAATACCACCAAAAACCAACAGAGGGACACGTCCAATAAGAGACAATATCCCTGGCCAAAACCATCTTTCAAAATATTGTGCCAGGAAAGGAAACAGAAGCTTTGTTGTTATCTCTATACAGTTCTGATTTGGTCAGGTTTTATTGACGGACAATACTGATTGCGGTTCGCAATATTGTTTTATAACACCCTTTCTCAATACAACATTATTGTATACATCTATAATGTCGTTTTCTTTCTATTCAGACGACGGCCGCTGCAAGTCGAAGCGATCGGGCATCTTCAGCGCGGAAACCTCCTGCTCTGGGTTCTACATGTGCGGCGGGAGAGGCGTGCTACTGCGAGTGGGACAGTGCCCGTGCGACAAGATTTTCCACCCGCAGAGCAGCTCGTGCGAGCGGCAGAGCGACGGATACTACGTCAGTCCTAAAGACTGCACAAAGTTCCACCGATGCACGACCGTCGGTACACAGATCCTTCGAGGCAGCTACGAGTGTCATCCGGGACTGGCGTTCACGCTCTCTAAGCACAGCCCCATGTGCGAGCCGAAGGAGACTGTCCCGGAATGCAAGTAAAGGATTTGTGTGAAGTCGGGGGTTTCTTCCGTGGAACTTCCATAATGAAGAAGACGGTGTTTGGAGCACCTCCGATTGTGCGCGTTTGCGTCGTTACCTGTTTATGCACATTGGCGTTGGATACTGATGGAGTCAAGTATTTTCTTGCAAGAGTATTGGCGGTCATTGTATATGAGTGAAGAGGATCATCATACTATACGGGAAAATAGTACTGTTTTTACTTATTTCACTGTCAGTTTAAGTTGACCGAAACTGATTGTGAAATAAATACAAATATTGCGCATGGTCATTGTATGTAATACTATACCCAACCAAGATATTCGGGTGCGGTCAACAGGCCCCACGCGGGATCCGGCGCATAAGTTGTATGAGGTGGACGTTAACATTAAATTAAATATAATTATTATTTGTTTATTAACTTAGGAGTTAAGTTGGGCGTTATGGTCCGTCTACCGTAAGCGGCGTACTGGACGATTGTACACTTCAAAGTTTGCAGAGTGTGTGCGCCTGCGTACGCCTAGATGTGTGTTTACGTATGGCCAATCAAACGTGGTGTTGACTACATTAGGCCTAGAAGTGGAATTTAGTGATGTGCACAATAAAACATAAAGTGGCCAGTTTAAGTAGATAGGATTAACAACTGCTAGACATTTCACGTGCTTGTTTTCGTACACTGTGTGTGTACTGTCTTCATACGACATATCCTTGGAAATAATTAATTTATCATCATGTGCGCGGAGTGATGTGCGATGATGAATGTTTAAGTATGCGTCATCGTCCCATACGTTCTCACCTCTTGTAATCGATGTAGCGGTCACTTGAGTCCAGTGTGCGGCCCACGCAAAGTATCATGCGATGTTCTCCTTCGCTGTTAGAGTCCACCGTTGCGATGTGGGCATATGTACTCCAAATACAAAATAAATTGTGTGGCGTAGGGGATAGATAATTTACCTTAAGACAACGAATCTCAGTTATGTTCACAATTACTAAATATATAATTAATTAAAACAAATAACAATCATAATCAATAACATACTAATGTTGAGCATATGAGTTACAATCGGTATGTTAGTATTGTTTCAATATCATATACAAGGCCCATATATATATACATATACATATATATATATATATATATATATATATGTATATGTATATATATATGCAGGGCCTTGTATATGATATTGAAACAATATATATATATATATTTGGTACTCACTAAGGTATGAACAACAAATATACACATGATTTTATGGCATGTATATAAATATTGATGTACAATAATATACGAATGCTAGGAAACGATGTTGTGTTGTTGAAACATATAATAATGATATCACATATCATAAAACAATTATATGTACATAATTGTTTTATTTTTATCTAAAAAATTAGCAAACAACATTTATTCAGGCTACCGTGCATTCCTCGTCTATGTATGCGTGGCTAGACTATATTTCTAATTACGTATACTGCCATAATCACAGTGCGTTTAATATTTAATATGGCAAAGTACATATGAGATAACACATTTGTTGCAGAATGTCATAGGATAATTTTTCTTGCGAGATATACAGTAGTCTCCGTCCTGAACGGCCATCTTTCTTTCTGCACGCACATTGCTACGATGAGTGCACGGTACATTTCAATCTTAGCGTGCATACACCAGTTTACAAAATAGTTATCTATCTTGTTATCGTGTACACAATTCAATACAAATATTAATATAGTTTGTATGTATTCACGACGGGGTTTGTGGAGAATATAGTAAAACACTGTACAAACTGTGTTAGTGTGTTCTTATTGTGTACACATTGTGTATCTATGTGCAACTGAGGATCGGTCAGACGTTGGCGTAATATATTATATAATTTTCTAAATGTTTATGTCACCTACTTAATGTGGTGACACAATTATATATTTTCGGTGTTTTCTCTTTGGCATTGCATCGGCAAGCATAAGCGGGGGAACGGGGGGGGGGAAGCTGCCTCCCTAGAATTTATCTGGGGGCAGACATATGGTTCTGCCCCCCATTAAATGTGAGTACTAGTGTTTGTTTTTGTGGTGAGCGTCAATGGCGAAGTGAAATGTAAATTTTATGAGCCGATTAATGTGTATGTTTGTTGACTGTGAAAGGTGTGTGCAATTAGAGGGTAGACATATTGTTTTCTGCCCCCCCCCTCTAGTAATAGGCGGCGTGGTGGCTAAATTGTTTTCGAAAACACCCTCCCCCCGTCTTGGAATGTCATAATTTCAGCCGAGACAGCATCTGCAAGACGCGTCCTTCACAACGGTGTCCCTGGAGGTCATGTTTTGTACGCCAACCTCCACACATCCTCCATCTTTAAGGTCAATCTCTCACAGCATACGTTTTGACAAGCCACTCGCGGATAAGAAAGGAAGACATCTGAAAATACAGTGAACAGAATACACAATGGATGGCGGTGGTCTAGACGACTGACCGCACATTAGAATAAAAAAAGCAAGTTCAAATGTGCCTCTTAATTATTCAACCTGGCTAAATCGAGTAGCGTTCAAACTCAGCAATCCGTCCGCAACTTGCAAAGTATCAAATCAACAGCCTTGTAACCAAACTATGGTATCACTTCTTTAATTTGCTGACGCACGACGTTTGCTTTTTATGAAACAAAATACTATTTTTAAAAGCGATGGTGAGTTTGGCTCCTGCAATAGACGAATCATGCTGTGTACATGTGAAACGCGATACAGCATTGTCACCTCTAGGTCACCTGTGCCTTACTTCTATATGACACCAGTACCCACTGATTAATGCCATCAGCAGACCGTCGTCAACAACTCGGGTCAACAGAAGATGAAGCGCGAACAACAAACTATTTATATTTCCTTCTTGGTCATTTATTGCTCCCAAGACATTCCGAGGATTCGTCGTCTGGATACACCGCATCACTATATGTTCATCTTTTGGAGCCTTCCGGTTTGTGAAGCAAACATAGGCTAGACAGATATTTTATATGTGTGCGAAAAATAGTTGATTCACAGATGTTGCTGAATGTGTTCAGGACTTGTTCCGCTAATCCGATCGCTGTGAATATTATCTTCTGTCTATAGTTGAAGCTGCTAAGGTACATGGCAGTTCCCCTCTTCTCCTCCTCAGTAGCCTTTTTCGCGTTTGGTTATTGTGGGCGTGTCTTGATTTAAAATGACGACCACAAAGCATTTTCCGCAAATATGCGATACTGTAACCACCAAAATCAGCTTTCTGTGTGGTCTAGACGGAGATAAAAACCCATATGCGAATAATCTGGAAGTATTAAGGCGATCATCTTTGAATCTCAGATTTTATGTGGCGAGAGTACTTTCGCCGCTCAATAGGTGAGGTGGGGGTAAGACCACACTAAGGAGTCGTCCGTCATTACCCTCCGAAAGAGTGCCCTTGAAAATAGCGCCTTGGTGTGACGTGTGTAATTTTTACATGAAACATGTTATTCCGGTGAATACTGAATGTATTATTGCATTAAGTCTTTCACGAGGTAGTAATAAATATACGCTAGTTGCTCTCGTGTATTCTCACGGTGGCTATTTTGCAAAAACGCACCAATATTTCAAAATCCGTCACCAGATTGGTGAGGCAAAATTTAGGGGTATCAGGTTTGGATGGATTTTTCCGAGAAACGAGGTAGGAGAATTTCACGAATTTTCCACAGCATTTGTGTCAATGGAGGATAAATATGCTGTGACATTTTCATAAAGATTGTTATACAAAGTTTGCAGGAAATGAAGGAAACGTTATAATAGCCGCCTATGTAAAATCTAATGTGGTCTTACCCCAGGTACTGTAAAAAATGCACTGACGCCTGGTGGATAACATAATTATGCTTTCGTTACAACTTAGGCATCAGATGGCCACAAAAACTCAATGAACACGCGCCTAGTTTTCGATCTGGAGTCATCTAGCCTCGATTACCCAGGCGCCGTGAAGTGGCAGCACTGGCCCCTCACTACGGCCTGGAATATGGCCATTACCCAGTTAAAGAGTGCCCTTGAAAATACCGTTTTGGTGTGATGTGTGAATTTGAATTTTGACATGGCACATGTTAGTCCAGTGAATACTGAATGTACTACTGCATTAGATCTGTCACGAGGTAGCAATAAATATGCGCTAATCGCTCGCGTATTCGCACAGTGACTATTCTGCAGAACGCACCAGTATTTCAAAATCCGTCACCGGATTGGGGCGAAATTGAGGGATGTCAGGTTTGGGTAGATTTTTCAGAAAAATGAGGTATGAGAATTTCACGAGTTTTCCACAGCACTTGTGTCAATGGAGGTTAAATATGCCGTGAAATTCGTATGACAAATTTTGCAGGAAATGAAGGAAACTTTATAATGGCCGCCTATGTAAAATTTAAATATGGTCTTATCCCATATTAATGCCGTGCCAATGTTATCGGTAGGGGGCTTTACCCCAGATTCGGGTAGAGACGATGATTGACTCTCAGGCCAACTATGAAATAACAAATTAAATAAGGATACACTTTTATCAGATAATACTATATTATAACAACTGTTCAACATTAAACTTATATTGAAACATGTCACACACAAAATAAACCGACATTAAACTTTTCTTCGTAGTTTAGTGCCTTTTAATCACATGCATATTCACTAGGTGGCAGCTCTCTTGGCTGTCAATAAGCGCATGGGCAGTCAAAAGGGGTCAGCCCACTGTTGGTTTTCCCATAGGGGACCATGTTAACGTTTTGTCTGATTATAAGAAAACGTGACCTATAAAATGTCTTAAACTTCTCACCTGCTGTTATCATCATCTCATTGACATGCCGATAGATTTGAAAAAAATTGCTTACTTCTAGCTCTCGTAAAATGCCTGTATGTATGACACCCGTCAATATTTACAAATGCCGGCAAGAATTACTCCGCAAACAGGTCACACAGGCAAATTGCTGCCAAATATCCTTCCGCTTATTAAAATCATCTACAAATCCACCATTTTACAGTCAACACCTCCTACAATCACACATGAAAATCTCCCTACTCAAATGCACTTATGTCACAGCATGTGAATTTTGTATAAAAAAAAAATTCTCAAAGATACACTGTATTTTTCTTCGAAGAAGGAAGTCTAACTAGAACATGACCCCAAAAGGTGATTCTAAGCCAGACTCAGTCTCGCTTAACCGACTCTCGCCTGTTTGCGTGACTTCGCCAGGAAGATAGTTTGACTGCCCACTTGTTAACAGCCATGAGAGCTGCCACCTAATGAATATGCATGTGATTAAAAGGCATTAAACTACGAACTAAAGCTTAATGTCGGTTTACCTTTTAAGGATATAATTGCCTTGGCCAGACTATCGTTCTGATGAAGTCAGGCAGCCAGGCGAGAGTCGGTTAAGCGATACTAGTTATGGTAGCGACTTTGTTGACAATAACAACTATAGTATATATGCATTATTTCGCCCAGTACAATAATGTTATTGAACAAATATATAATGCATACGTTTTGGTGATTGTGTGCATATTAGGCAATGTTTCAGATATAAATGGATGCTGAACAGTATTGAAATAACATTTTAACATTCTCTGTTGTTATGACAAGCGACAATCCGATGTATCTCGGTTTATCTCCCATTTATTACATATTTTTAAACATGCAATGTAATCTATATGTTATATTTCATATTTTAATATGTACTGGTTCTTGTTACATTAACTAAATATTATATATTTCATTTAGAAGAAAACACTTTGGGATCAAAAACAAATTTAAGTATAATACAGAATATATGACCGCCGCCGACTACTGCTTGTTTTTCAATCTATCTGGAATATTCATAAATAAACAGGTAGCTTGCAGGATAATAATAACAACGATAAACTAGGCCCAATACTTTGGGACCATGTCTTCCATGTAATGAGAAGCCAGGGAAGGCAATAAAATATACCCGTCTGTCATCGATACACGATTAGTAACGACCCTATACTATCATATGTGGAATTTGTGACCACCAACACGTTGGATTCTCACAAATGTATATACGTATAAAATTGTCCCAAATGCCAATATATATATACACACGCACACGCACGCGCGCGCGCGCGCGCGCGCACACACACACACATATGTCCTCTATTAAAGTATCCTGTCATAAAATAATTTTACATGCACATACAGTCATGGTGCGGAGAGGGAAAAATTACTCATATGCACCTCATTATGTTTACTATAATTCAATGATATGTTGTTTTTTAATATTGTCGCGATAGCGCATACTACTAGAAGATGATAGATTTATGTGTATAGTATTATATATTATACATGAAAAGAGAAAAGGTGAACTGCATTCACCAACAAATCCTGTATTACTGAAGTTTTGTTTCTAGCACACAACTAGTTTGGCAATAAAAAGCTAAACTAGTGCTTAACTATTCAAAAAAAGTTAATCCTAGTTGTAGGCCAGCTATAGGCAGACGCCTGAAACAGAATACCCGCTCCCACTTTGTTAGGGTAATTATCCCATATACTACTCAACTCGATTCATATCCTTGTAACAAGCAGCGTCGGCACCCATAAAACCAACATTTGATCAGAGCTCAAATGGTATTTATGTGGGCGTTGCTGCAGCCTATATTTGAAATGTACGGTACACCGACTTAACCATGGGACAAGCTCTTCCAGCCACAACAGCTGAGCCTCTCTTTCATTCGCGCGTTACTCAGAAAGGTAATCTTTTCTATGCTGTGACGGATATAAATATTTGTTTCGGGTATAACATTTACGAGGCGCGTTGACACGCTATAACATTTTCCCAGTAGGGTTCGTTAGTTCCTCGTGGGTTGTTCTAACCGTTATTTACCGTAATTAAGGATAACACATTTGTTTCCCACCCTCCAGCCCCAACTACACCTGTATTTTTTGTATATATTTTTTGGTTAGGTCGGTTTGCTAACAGGGTTATAAATTTGCATATTCGTCAACGATCATTAGGTTGTAACAAGACTTTACACTGTATGTTAAATAAAGGGCAGTATGTCTATAATAACTAAACATACATCTGTTCAAGAAAAAATAATTAATAGTACCGCTGTACAAAACAATAGTGAGGCCTCATTTAGAATATTGTATACAAGCATGGAGGCCATATCGCAAGAAGGACATAGATATGCTAGAAAGAGTACAGAGGAGAGCGACTAAAATGATACCAAATCTGAGGGATCTTAGTTACGAAATACGCCTAAAAGAATGTGGTTTAACAACACTAGAGACCAGGAGATTGAGAGGAGATCACATAGAAGTGTTTAAAATATTGAATGGTTATGAAAATATTGATAGAAACATTTTTTTCTCAGTTAAGAAAGATAGAAGGACCAGAGGACATGAAGCTACATTAGTAAAGGAGCAGTGTAGATTAGATATAAGAAAGTTCTCATTCTCACAAAGGACTGTAAATGAATGGAACAGATTATCTCCTGATTGTGTTGGTGCTAGTAGCGTGAATATGTTTAAAAATAAAATCGACACACACCTAAAAAAGGCGGGATACATGTAGATAAAAAGTATTGGACTCTCGATAAGCCAAAAGGCTTCCTTGTCCACCTGCCATCCAGAGTAATTTTCTGGATGGCAATCTTGTTAAATCTTGTTAAATCTTGTTAAATCTTGTTCTCATTTGCAGTGTCAGTTATCGATGTGTACGTGGGGTTTTAGGGCGGAGGTGGTTACCTTGCGCTTTCCCCACTGTTGATTATTTGCATATATATTCATTCACAAGCCTTCAAATTGATATTAGTTGATTCGGTGGGTCCTTCCACCTGCGTGTGGTTGGTTCCCCCACCTTTGCTGTTCTCATTTAGATTATAATCATGTTGGCTAGGTAATGAATGATCATTTTAATTATGTAATCTGCATAATATATTAATGTATAGTGATTGTGGCTTTATATATATAAAGCTCTTATACAAACTTATATCTGCCTTGTGTTATTCAGCAAACTAGCCACGATTCATATCCTTGTAACAAGCAGCGTCGGCACACATAAAGGGTAATTATCCCATATACTACTCCACTCCAGGGGTGAAATGCGCCCTGCTGGGAGAGAGCTAATTAAGACACTCATTGATGTCAGAGGAGTGGCAAAGCCAATACACATACCTCTGCAATCAGATATAGGACCAGAGCGAGTCTGGAAACAATAAAGAAGGAAGAAGTCATTCCACCAACTTGGGTAATGTCTAGGGAGGGGATAGTCATGCAATAATAGTTTACCTCACTAGGCAACATCTCAAGAGTTCAGTTGTGTTGGAAGTACATTATTATTTAAACAGATACTACGTATTTCAACATTCACTTTACAACTTCAGTATACCTACATAATTTTCAAATCAAGGCATAAATTGTTGCATACGCCATATCATTGTTATTGACATCTACTATAAGTCTTGGCAATGTTTCACTATTCACAACAAAGTTTGGGATGTTTATAACCTTGAATCTTTTACAATAATTGTATAAAAACATCTTTGGCGAAGTATCGAGGTATCATAATTCAAGGTCATTTTAAGACGTTGCTAGAAAATATTTCGGATATAAATATACGTAAGAGTAGGAAAAAGACGAAGAATAACGCGGATTCAGAAAGGGAAGAAGGACGACCGATGGAATGTTTGTATTTAAACAGATGGCAGAAAAATGGACATGTGAGGTACTGATACTGATATTTGTGGATATTTAGATTACTAACGACACAAGTCTGGGAGATATGGTTCCGGCAACGATGATACTAATATGAGGGGCATGGATGTCAGGATGGTGGAAGCTATATACCAAGGTACGAAGAACGAAAGAAAGAGTAGTAGTGGTCCTAAGATGTCGGATGAGTTTAACGATAACGTCGGAAAGGAAAAGAATTGCACCCAGTCCATAACTGTCCATCATGATGATGAAGAAAATCAAGCGGGATCGGAGAGAAACAGATGAGTTGGACATCGATCATGTTGGTGGAAAGATATGAAGCAAGGAATGAATTGTCTTGTAGAAGCGGACCAATTCTGGGAAATAAATCTGAAATGAGACGAGCGAAACATCAATATAGGGCCTATTCTTTAATGCATACATATAAACTATATTGAATCATGTTTGTAACTTCCTACCTGGTGACTTCCGTGCGTTGTCCTAAATAGCAGTACGAGTCCAGCCGTTGTGAACTGTCCGCGGTATATCACAGGTATCTTGTATGTGAATCTTTGGATGTGTTAAATTTTGCCCTTTTTGCCTTTTTGTCTGTGACTACACGTATTTCCCATTTTTAAAAACAATACAAAATTATGTCGTATCTTTATTACACAAGTCCTAAAATGTAGACCAACCATGCTTTTAATCAATTTCACACATAAATCTTATTGCAGTTTTATCCTTATAAGAGCATGCGAAGTGTCCCAAAATCGCCGTCACGGACGTTCCGTATTCAACTGGCCATCAACGTCAACCGAGGACATTGACGACACTGCCGTCGCTAACATCGTCATGCCTTGGACTGGAGGACGCAACCGCGCCCAGTGCATACTGCATGAAGGTCTACGGGATGAGATCAGTGCGGCCCACAACCAGTTTTTGAATTTGAGTTTGCACGCAGGGATTGACAGATTGACAACATCTATAAATGCAGAACGTCTGTGACGGCAAATTTTCTTCATTAAATGAATATACGCATTTACTTTGGATTTATGTTTTTGTTGTATGCGTATTATTGTTGCGCAAGAACGTCGTTGTTCTACATGGTGGAACTAACGCAGGTTGCTAGGCAACGTTAACTGGTTCAATAAAATTGGAAGTCGTCATAGTCTTCTTCCATTTCGCTATAGTATCTAATGGTTGACGCACACACATATGAATGTAATGTAGCCTATATGATTAGGGGCATGTAGTTTATTGGCTAGCAAATGTCCGTGGAGGTTGTGTATTTTTCTTCGTTAAACGCACACATATTCTTGTAAATATGGGAGTAATATTATATTACGTCGTCGTATCCATACAGGTTCTCGCTTGGTAATTATCTGTTGGAAATTGTCTTTTTTTAATGTTAATTTTGGGCATTTATACATTTATTGATAGGTGTCTTGACTCTTTCTCAGTCACACATTAACTAAGCTTAATCCTTGATAAAAGTCAATTAAAATATTCTTAAGCCAGGGCATGTACTTTTATGCAAAGCAAATATGTGGTGGCATGGGGCGTATATAATGTGACATACCAACCCATGAGTCGCATTCACAAACAACGTCACGAAAATATGGTAGTTGGATACATGGTTGATACAACAGACATATTTGCTTCAGTAAGATCAAACTTGAATATATTATAAGTAGGCATGTTAAGTAATTAGGAAAATATTGTTTATTTTACACTTTTGAAATGTATCGATAGCTGTAAATGAAATATTGAATGCCAAAATGTTCTTCGTAGACTAAATCCAACCAGAATTAAAGATAAATGATAAGTGACAATGCTCTCAAAGTGTACAATATATGCATGCAACATGTGTTCCACGCAACACAGTTAAGAAAATATTATAACATGGAAACAAATTCATCAGTAAAACGTGTGTTCGACGTGAATGAACCCCTGAATTCACGTGAATACTCGTTCCGCTAGAACCATACCAGTTTCCAGTTTCACACGTGAATGAACACGTTAATTCACGTGATTACTCGTTCCCCTGGAACCGTACCAGTTTCACACGTGAACTAACTCGTGAATTCACGTGAAGACACGCACCGGTGGAGCCGTACCAGTTCTGAACCATTACACGTGTCAAACTGGTTCAAAACTCGTGAAAATAGGCAGAACACGTGTATTCACATGAATGCACGTACTAGTGGAGCCGTGCCAGTTATGAACCAGTGTGACAAACTGGTTCCTTGTTTACTGGGTTTCTCTGCATTATTAATTTCCCTGATGTATAATTCATATAAAACTGAAATGACAACGCCATAACACAATTAACAAAGCTACAATAAACCGATAAACTAAACGTCAACAACTGTTTCCTGGCTTCCGCAATGCTATAATCAGTGGGCAATAATATTGCGTGTCGCCAGTCGGATGCACTCACGCGGAATCTCGCCATGTATCGTGACACACTTACAGGCCCTATTGGTAGAATCAGTGCTTTGTGTATAGTACTACATCATGTTTTCAGGGGGTGCGTCATGGCTTTAGCGAATTCTAAACTGTAACAGTATATGATGATACGTATTTTGACATATATATGATATATAACGTGAGACCACCCAAACCTGCCGTTCTCCATTTGCAACACGTTATATAGGAATCTATAGAATGTTTGACCACTTCAATTTTCTATACATTTCTACAGAATGTCATGAAAAATTCTGTAGTAGAAAATAGGCTACAGAAAATCATGTACCAAATCATATAGAATACATTCGTGTTCTAAAAAAATCCTCAAGGCTAAACTAGTGTGCCTTCCATTTCAATAAAAATGTAAGCATGTGTGCAGCAGAGTTGTTGCTGTCTGCAAAATCAGAGGTAAAACAATAAATATATAGAACAGGGAAATTATTGTTGTAATTACATAGGTGTCAACCCCTGCTCATTCGTTTTGTTGGTCATCATCTTCTCTTGTTCTCTTTCAAGGGGACACATCCATATATATAACAAATTATAATCACCGTAATCACTGGAGACCAAACAAATAAATTCCTCACCGATATCCTCGAGTGGCTTTGTGTACAAATTATAATTAATTTTACCACAACAATAGTTGTGTTTGAAAATGATAAAACTAGCAGAATGTCTCATCAAAAAAGTGGTCTTTTATTTGTTTTTACGACACCACAATGTGTCAAAAGCGTGTACCAAGCCAATCTTTCTTCACCGGCACTGAGGGAGGTCACTGCCAGGGTATATGTCATCATCGGTGGTTCTTTTATGTCAGTAATGAATGAGACAGAACTGACATTAAAATGATTATCACAGTCTTCAATGTTGGGATGTACTACACCTGGTCAATGATTCGAACCTAGAAATCAGGCATTTACAATAGGTGTTAAATACAACACCGCCGAACATATCTCCCGTGACCATGAATAAACCCCAAAACACTGCACACAAATGTGCTGACATAAATAGCTTTATTTCGACTACTTTCTGTATCACAGTTGCCTTGCCATCAGTACTGCGCGAGACAGGCCGACACAATTCACATCCACTGCCAAAGGAGAATTGGCAGACAAATCCTGGCAAACTTTCCTGTAATACACATGCATCTTTATCACATACAACACCAATACACCATTTAAACTGTACACAACATAGGCACATCTACGTAGGTTCTGGTATGATTCACAATACCGCAGACATAAGTTACCTGCTAGAGGGTGAGCTAGCAAGCGATCGGTTTTGTTTAGGTGCACTACGAGTAACTGCTCAAGCATAAATATGACGCACCACATTTCAAGATTACAACTGGTCAAGTCTGTAGCCGGTGTCGCATAGAAGCTGCCACATAAATATGTCGATACTTTTATTCCTGTCAGTCGATATTGCGAGTGCCACCGTTATATGAAGATCGAAATATACACAAAATGTATGTCATTCACCTAATAAAGAACTGGTTTTAATGTTTTAAAACCAAAATGCGCTTTCTAGCTAAGCTACTTCACAACAATCGGTTCCACTGCAAAATTGTCTGCTCTCACTACTGCAATCAGCTCAAAGTTCCTCTAAAATGTTACATGTGAAACGAACAAAACAATCAACAGACACAGAACGTGCATTCAATTATGGTAACCAAGAACAGCACTAACTGTAGAGTCCGACATACCACCAGATGACGCCACGTCTGCTACTCTGGTATCATTGAGGAAAAAGCACTGGAATATCGCGACGCCATCGGAATTAAACAAGATACAACTTCCCCTGTGACAAAATCACAACATACCATGCTGTGTACGTTTACTGTTAAAATAAAACAACTATAAGTGGTGAGTAAATACTAGGGTTCAGCGTTATTACTGGGTAAGAAATTGTTATTTGAGATGTGTCAATGAACTGCTGTTTTTTGTGCATGTGTGAAGTATTAAGCTTGTTTAAAGTTTTAAACTCGTACATAAAAATGCAAATGTGTCACCAGCAAATTTCGTACACACAAGCTCTGTCTACGTAATGTATAGCAGGAACAAAGTCGGACAAAGTAGATTTGAATGTTCCAATGCAATACCGTTGACACGTCACACGAGAAATGAACCGGCAGTGAGCTTCTGTTCATAAGAGAAGCCCTTAGACCACCACACTGTCAATATATTTACAACCCACAGCTCGCCTATCGAGCTAACACAATACACTGTGGTTTGTGGTGTGGCTAAATGCTTCGTCAAAACTGTCGGCAAACTGCAAACAACATGCGGTCAGAAAGGCTGAATGGTACACCAGAGCGTGATCTCTGTTGATACATACGCCACAGGTGACAGGAAAGGCAAACTGCACAGTAATAGCAGATACCAATGTGCTCCATTTGCAATATATTCTTTAGAGGAAAGTCACTGTCTTAGACAAAAAGGCATTAACCGGCCGTATGGCCTGTATTCGAAGACATATGCCAGCACATCACCGGCACAGTACACACACATTCACCATGCCACGATTGTCACATTTCCAACCCTAGAATCTCATCTCTGTCACATGGTCATCTGCGTAGTGACATTTCATTGAGAAATTAACAACACCCTCCACCCTGGTTGCCACCGGGACTACTTGCGGGGAGACCGCCACTGGTTGGGGAATGCTGTGGTCCGATCTTGATTCCGTTCGCCTGAAAGAAAACACTTTACATTCAGCTTCCATAATAAATTTAATAATATAGTCAAGGGATCTACTGTATTATACTGGGGAAACATTTATAATAGATTTTGTATCTTGTTTTTCTGTATGTATTCTGCAAATATGTTTATGTACACTTCCCACAATCTGAACAAGTTTAAGTTAAGGCAGTTTTAGTTTTTGTCACATGATGTCACAAACTTACTACAAAACATCAAAATTAACTATGCTCCACTAATCATAAGTTTACAAAACAACATTAGACCAACTCCTCTAACTTTAACTGTGGGTGAATGTTGCTATGGCCATGTCACATGACCGATGCTGGCCAAAATGGCTGGCCAAGGTAATCGGGAAAAATGTCATGGTTCGGGAGGAATTATCAAGAAATCAGGTCAACCCATTTGACATACTTTTCAGACATTGTTTTGTTCAAATAATACACACAAAAATATTTACTTTCAGAATCAAACTATACACGCAAAGAACTGATCTACCAATTCAGCTTAAAGGGGATACATTTCAGGTCAATATGTGATAATACTTTACAAAACAAACCTCGTTGTTTATGTCAAATACACCATCTTGTATCTTCTGGTAGATTTCTTTTGCGGTGTTTATGAAGGCCTGCAAACAAATAAGGTACACACTGCAGCTAACAAGTAATGACATTCAAAGCGTACTTACATTGGATCAGGTTTGAGTGGGTAAAACTGGTGTGATTTTAATCAAACTGTTTTGACAAAGTTACAAGTCACTCTTTGTGCTGTGTACCTGTTTAAGTAAACTCGGAATCAAAACATTATACATTACTTACTTCCTCAACATTTGAGGCTGTCTTTGCGGATGTCTCCATGAATATGAGGCCGTGTTCTCGTGCAAATGCCTCGCCCTCTTCTCGTTTTACATCTCGGCGAGCCTCAAGATCACTGGAAGTCAAGAATCGTGCATTCAAACAAAATGAATAAGTACCAATTGCAACAACTTTTTTAACATCTTCGCCTAACTTGGATTAACTGGGTCGGTCCATTTGATCAGAGATAATGGGTTTTTCCTTGCCTAAGTCAGATTGCAGTATTCGGCAAAATTCAGTTGGTTGCTTGGAGTACATATAGCAGTTGAACTAAAAAGTGAAACGGCTATTCCAAGAAACTGATCCAGACAGCCATAACAACGTACATATGTATCACGTCGTCACTCATCTAATCCAACTAGCATCACCCAGCCAACGTACGCTGCATGGTATCACCAAGAACATGACGCTACATTACCGGTACATCATAACCACAATGAAACTAGAGGTATCAGAAGGAATCGCTCCATTTTCTCAAGAAGTTGGACCTTTCTTGGACACCGCCATTGCCCTGCCGTCAGCGTGGAACAAAGTGAAGCCAGAACCACCTCTAAAACGCTACAAAATACGAGATTTGTCGAAGGTGTTGAATGTCAAGATGATGGCGATGATGTTGAATTTGCTTCGTTCAGAAACATATGGGACAAGCTCTGCAAGGTGTATGAAGATGCTGTACTTAGTACAGTACGATGGATGACTATATTGGTGTGGACGAGACAGGAACTTTGGCTACTCTAAATAACGAACATATCATTGAAACTGTACGACACCCCGACGCAGATTGTTTACTGAGCGATGACAAGGGCGACAAATTTTCGGTGTCTGAAGCTAAGACACTATGGTTTGATGCTCGGCAACAGTGAGATCAAAGAGTTGACAGACAAGTGCGAGGCCATTCTCATGAGCAACAAAGACATACCGATGAGTAACATTTACAATCAATAATAATTATTATTGAGGCTATAACAATTGAGATTTTCGGTCCGATTGAATCCGACTTAGGTGAGGTTTACTGTGTTTGAACCCTATTGGCCTCAACCCAGCCAAACCTGCCTGCAGATCGACACTTCCAGTCAAACAAATCGAGCCCCAAACAACTATGGTGTTGCCACAATATAATGTGGTGTATAGTTTGGAAAACACATTACACATGATGTTTGAACGTACGGATCTCACATTTTTATCATGTTTCTTCTCAAATAGGTGGTGGACCAGGAACTTTTTTTTTAAACGGAGCTCTGAAGTCTAAAGAGTTAAATGAGAACTGAAAGACAGCTGTTGTATGCTATATATTTCAATATATACTATCTAAGTATACACTAATGGTGACAGAAACCTATTCAATGTATTCATTTATAAGACAAACTGAAAATTTTGTTTTGCCTAAATTGGTGCATAGAGCATTGCGTATCGACATCTTTGTTCTATGCAAGTTGGTTTGAGTCTCTCCGATCTAATCAATGGACATTTTTGATTCTTTTAAATTTACTTCATTAATACACATTTACACGCGAAAAAAAAATTTAGTGCCTTATTATACATGGTAGGCATTATTCAGGTCAATAAATCATTTGTATGCATGTTCGAAATAAAAAGTGAAATTAAATTACAACGATTTATAACCAAAGAAAGCATTTAAAATGCCACACTTCCCGTTCCTCATTAATATTCATGAAGTATTGACCAAATTCGCACGGGCTCTGCCATTGACGAAGTGATCATTATTTTGCAGGATGATATGTGAGTGGGCATTTTGTACCAAAATAAAATATTATATATTATAATATAAAGTTTTCTTCACGTTTTTCTAAGTCACATCATTATATTAAATTGTTTACTTATATGCATGATCACGTTATTTTAAAGTGTGTTTTCCTGTTAAAATGTGGTACTTTGTTTCAAGCTTTCAACACACTCATGGATATGCTTTTCAAAACAACATCACTCATGCCTGTATAGATGTATTTGAAAATGTTATTATCTGCTATTATGCTATGTGTGCCAACCAGCCAAATCATGTAGTCAATATAATAAATGAACTTCTGTAATTTACAGTTACGCTATGTAATGGTGGCAGGTTAAGTTGTCACTTCTGTTGGTGTTACTTATGTATAACTCTTGTGCCAGTGTTATTATTTTACAAAACTTACAATTTTATTTCAAATTATTAGAAAAATATAGTGTTTTATGATTCAAAAATAAATATTGAAAACAATTGATAGCACTTAGCATATAATTTTACCAACCATTATAAACGACCGCCTATATAATATTATTATGTAAATATTATTTACATATATATATCACTCCGTCGGTCGGGAGTCGACCATGGATGATACGCCCTAGTTGGCGTTGCTGTGCCTGGGACAGCGTCGGTTGTGGCTGATGAGACCGATGCGGGAGTGGCAGTGGTCACATCTGTATGTCGTCTCTGGGTGGCTAGAGAGTTGGCGCTCCCTTTGACGAGCTCTCCTGTCTTCAGCCGGACTCCGCAGCTGTTGTTCGCCTGCCATGAGCTGGTTCCGTAGAACACCTCTCCACCTGATGCAATCACCGGCCATTTCCTCCCAGGACTGAATGTTGATATTTATTGCCTTCATATGTCACGCTTACAGACATCATTCTAGCGCAACTGGGGCCATCCAATAGTTCGCTGTAGTGAATGTCTTTGGGGATGCAGCTGTCTTGCAACCTTCATACATGACCAAGCCAGCGTAACGTGCATTGTCTGAGCAGTGTGTACATGGTGGGGAGGCTAGCATGAGAAAGAACCTCAGTGTTGGGCACTTGATCTCTCAAGATCCCCAAAATTCGTCGCAGACATCGTAGATGGAAGGTGTTGAGCTTCTTCTCTTTTTTAATGTATATTAACCAGGTTTCACTGCCATACAGCAGTGTACTGATGTCGCAGGCATTGTACACTGCGGTGCCAATAATGGCTAAGATTGAAAATGTATTTAAAATATACAGAGGCGCTGTACTCATCAAACCATGTTCTGTACATGGTATGTTCTTATGTTTGGGCTAGGGTTGTTCAAGCGTTTCATTCCCCCTTTAAGAGTTTATATAAATCGATGATTTAATGTATTGAACAGTTATGACAATATTTTTCTTAGAAGGGCAAAACTAGAGGACACAGTGGTGCAGATTAGATATCAGAAACTATTGGTCATTACATAGGAATATAAATTATTGAAAAATATTATGTACTTATGCAAATGCTAGCAGCATGAATATGCTTAAAAACAAAGTTAATAAACACCTCAGAAGGACAGGTGAAGATTTGTTATACATAACAAATGTTGGGACTTTTGTCTCACATGCCTGTGGCTTCCATGCTTACTAACTATCTGGGGGTTTTCCTCTGGATATACATCTTGTTACATCATAAAGAACAAGTATGTACCTCTTGTTGCCTATAAGCATGATGGCCATGTTGGAGCTGGCATGTTGCCTCGCATCTTCCAGCCATGACGTCAAATGATTGAAGGTGTCCCGTCTACAACCAAAGCAACATTACAACTTAAAGGAAAGATATGCTGACTTTCATTGGCTGATTTATTGGCAAAATGCACACAGTACAGTAAACATTCTATGTTGTAGAACCTGGATATTTTGCCATATTGCATAAACTGTTTATTTTCAAATATCTATGGCGATGAAATGTTAGAGTAGTAACATTCTTTACAAAATATAAATTTACTGAAATGTTCTAAAATACTAATAAATATCAGTGTTGCCGTATTCGGCCAGAAAACAGTTGTCGCTCAAACAAAACAAGTTTTTTTTGTTCCTGCATTGTTCAGTTCCCATTTATAAAATGTATGTCAAGAATTACAGCAAAACAATTAAAACATGAAGTATAATATTAATAACTTAGATATAATTTGAGATTGATTATCAGGAATGTTGGTTACACAAAACATCACTAACAGCTACCGATGAAACAGCCGTTTAAAAAAATTAGAGCATCATGCTCTAAATTTAAACCAAAATGCAGAACAACTACTACATAGACAGTTGTTAATCAATAACACTGAACAAGGGGTATTATAAATTTTACATGTGACTAGACACTGTGCTAAAGAGATTAATCACTAAGGGGTGAGTTGATGCACACTATGAATAAAACACGAGACATGTAGCAGATTACTATACATTGAGGGTATGAAATAGCTGCCAACACTGAACTCTAGCAACCTTTGACATGGGCCACCATCTTAAAAAATGTACTCGTCTTGCAGGCCTATTCATTTTTTCTTCTCAGATTACAATTACAATTAATGAATGGTTATAAAATGAAGTTTAATAACTGGAAACACAAAAGTATATGCTTGAACATCCTGTAAATGGGGTATATTTTTCATGGACAGTTGCATCAATTTCAATAATGTTTCTTCAATATCATTGCATCCAAATATTTGTTCTAGGGTACTTTACAATGTTTCATAAATCAGAATATTATTTTAAAATAACCACATAACATTTTTTGTATATAAATAGTTAAAATTGATACAGGCTTAGATAAACAAATGAACAAATAACCCAGTAATTTAATTTAAATAGATCAATGAATATTTAAATTCGAATGTAAATCAGCAGCTAAATGTTAGAATTTAAATGAAATAATTATATAATTATATCTTTTGTGTCATTCGAACAGTGCAAGTTGTGCAACACTGTGTAGTGGCATCTGTCGCAATGACTGGTAGACCTATTTACACTGCGATCACAGGCCACTTGCAATGTCGATAACCTCACTGGGCCAGTCATGTACAAACTCATCAGAACAAGCCTGGCTGGATCAAATCTGGATGGCTTAGGTACACTTATTGGCAGCTAATAATTCGCAAACTCTTCCCTGGGTTTACTAACCGCCTGCCAGGATATGCTACAGTGCAATTTGTACAGCAGTAGAATCCAAATTTATCCTGCCCCCCCCCCCTGGGTAAACTGTGGCTCCCAATGTGCAAATTCATTGTAAATAATTTATACAGCTGACTGCTCTGAAAGATGTCTTATCAACAATGATTTGGTGTTGTCAAACTGGCTGGCTTGTTGAAGAATATGTTTTGGTGTGTTCAATATTTTCACTGCCTGATTTCATATTCTAACACAATCACAATCATCTACCACATCTTTATCTGTGCATAGCATCCATAACATCTGGCGAAAGCGTAAAAAACATTGAAAATGTAGTCAACAAACATGTGCCAGATAACAGGTAAAACTAAAAAATGGGCCAAGTGGCCCTGAAGTCCTTTGGACTATTACGTCTATATGTAACTCCGGCTGACCAAATGAGTGATAAGTCGGAAAAATTGTAACATTGTTTTCTTACATCCTTGTAAAGGTTTGGTAGGGTGCTTCACACGGTTTCAAAAAATATGACTTCTACAAAAATTGGCAAAGTTATGGAGCATTGAACATGGTAGGGATCAAAAAGTGAAAATGAAGAAAACGGCTGTTTAAGTTTTACATTATATATGCAAATGGATTGCATGGAAATATTACATGCACAACATTCAAATGTGGCACACAGTATGTAATATGTATGTTAAGTTGCAATGATACACTGGAAGTACAAATGTGCTGCTACAAAGACTTATCAAGTTATGCCAGATTATGTCTCACTGTTTGACACAGTTTAAAACCTACAGGCAACTGTCCAGTTTAACAGGGGTCTAGTGGCTTAATGCTGTCTGTTGACACAAGCTACTGCCAGTGACCAATTACACATTAGTCAGTTTCCATCAAACAAAAGCAGGCAGAGAATCTTAGCTCCACAGCTGGGTGTAATACACAACCAGAGCCACCACTGAATCACATACCTAAACAAAGCGAATGTAATAGGTGAAGAACAGGCAGTGTTCAAATAGGGGTATTGGTTGAATTGTATTTGTCTCGACTCAAAAGGCTTTATTGTGCCTTCATCGGTTATAAGAAAGCATTTGATTTAGTAGACCGGTCCTCCCTGTGGTCTAAGATAATTTCATGCGGTATTAATGGTATTGTGTTGAAAGTTGTATACAGCATATACAAAAATGCTAAATCATGTATAAATCAGGGCCAGGCTGTGTCAGCCTTCTTCTCATGTGATGTGTAGGTATGGCAAGGAGAAAACTTGTGTCCTTTGTTATTTGCTATTTATCTGAATCATTTTGAACACTGTTAGTCACAATTATAACGGACTTTACATGGCAGCTGGTGAAATTTACAACAACCTTAGGGATGATGATGTAGAAAATGTATGTTTTACTATATGCTGATGACACTAGAATGATTCAATCAAATACAGATTTCTTGCTTTTGTATAGCAGAACTATGTCAACTCTTCTAATGGTTGACATTTGGTTGCTTCAGGTGTCAACTATATTGTAAATCTGTAATTATTAGTCTATATTGATACAATTGATTTACACAGTACCACGTCTACACAAGGCATGGCAGGAGTAAACAGAACAGTAAAATGCATTTGATATCAATAAAGTGTAGGATATTTCACTCTATAGTTGTCCAGAATATTAATTTTCTATGTTTGTCACCTACAGGTGACAGAATATTAATTTTCTACATTTGTCACCTGCAGGTTTCTACAGACAATACATCTTTAATCAATATACACCACAGTCACACCATTTTATAATAATTAAATGAACATAAAAATAAACACAACTTGCAATTATAGAAAATCAATAGTTTTGAAAATAAAAAGTGTTAGGCAACTGTTCAGTCTAACAGGGGTCAAGTGTGTCTACTCTGCCTGGGCACTGTGACCAATTAAAGAGTAGTCAAGGTCTCAATGGAACAGTAGCACTAGGCTGCAGAGTTTAGTCATGGTGTTGACTTTGTGGCACATTAAACAAAATCTACTGTGGGGGGTGGTGGTCTCAAGGGCCCTTCTCAAAACCACATCACTAGATAATGTAAAACTTTTGCACTTTGGGGGCCCCTTAGAATGATTCAATCAAATACAGATTTCTTGTATATAGTGGCAGCACCCTAAGATACATCTATGCAAAATTAGAAAAAAAGTTGCTGAACAGTTTAAACAAAAATAGGCCAAATGTTATATTTTTACCAGTTTTGGGGTCCTTGGAGGCCCTAGGGAGCCCTTAAAATGATTCAATCAAATACAGATTTCTCGTGCATAGTGGCAGTGTCCTAAGATATGTCTATGCAAAATTAGAGAAAAAGTTGCTAAACGGTTTCTGAGATACGGCAGGTAAAGGCGGACGGAGGACGCAGAGTGATGGCAATAATCCCTTGGACCTTCGGCCAAAAGACTAAAAATGTACGGATCACGGTAAATCATTTTAAGATGCTGGAAATAATGTTGCTGCAATGCTGAAATGTTACCATGGCAACTCGTTCCACACAAGGTTGATACTGACCTTGTGATGTCATAGACTAGAAGCGCTCCGGCTGCCCCTCTGTAGTACGACCGTGTGATTGACCGGAATGACTCTTGGCCGGCCTGTAACAAACCACGCACAAACTGCAACTGTGGCTGACAGATGATTTCTAAACAAAGTTTATGTCTTTTCCTTACGGCCAGAACTGATATCTTTACCAACAACGAATGTCTTCCTCTGAACTGATGGAAGTAATGTTTTTCTTAATGCTACGGTTATTATGGTTGGACGTTGATGCTGGAATATAAAACGTGATTGACTTATACAGTGGATTCAATGGAGAAACACCACACAAATTACCTTTTAACAAAATACAGGCATGGCGCAGCTGTCTAGTCTGACAAAGTATTGCCAGTGTTCAAATCTAATGATATATTTAAAATACTGTATAATTATATAAGTGTTTAACGAGAATCAATATGCTTGCATAATAACAATATTTTAATTTACTCACAGTGTCCCAAATCTGTAGTTTGATTTGTTTGCCATCAATTGTGATCATGCGAGCACCAAACTCCACACCTGTAACAAATTTGATATTTGTATTGAATAATTGAATTTGTATGAATAATGTGGCATGCCAGGGATTATAAATTTCTGCTGCCATGTTAATAATACAAAAGCAATAAATCCCTTGCTGTATACAGTTCCAATTACCATGGTAGATGAACTGTGGTGACTTCAGCTGTGTGTGTGTAGTCATGTGTATCATTAACACCTGCCAACCTCACAAAACAAAGATCCAGGCCTCACCTGGACTATAAATAAACATAGTATCTTAGTTGTAATTTAACATAAATATTCATGAATAGAATATGCTAAACAGTGTGTTATTATTAAGTAGAAGTGCAACATAAAAGCTCTGCATGCCTTTCGTTTGAGCGTTATCTCGTGGTTCACTGGCAGGTTTATGCAATGAGCTTACACTAATTATGTTTGTACTATTATTTACTCTCAGCACATGAAAACATGATGTAGAGTGCAAAAATGATGTTATGAAATTATGCTATATTCAACTGATTATTGTGTTACTTTACATATTGCCAATTCACTGAACGAGCTTCGGTTCACAGAATAACAAATTTCGTAGGCTTTTATGACATGCGATTTGATTAACGTTTTATTAGCCTGGAATGGCCAAACTTTAATGAGAATATGATGTAAAAATAATAAATAAAATGTACAAAGTTGCTCAGAATCTGTTTCTAAAGTGTGCAGCAGCAAAACACTGTTTCCTTGATAGAGGTAATAATGTATCTGTATCTGTATTGTGACCCAATACAGGGCAAGCATTTCTACTGGGGACATTCTTTTGCCATGTATTTGTTATCTTAACATATTAAACAAAGAATGCTCAAAATAGTGTTTAAAGCTCACTTGCTATAAGAACTCTATATATTTATACAACCTTGGGCAATGAACTGCAGACCCAGCAGAAGCAATAAATGAATGGGACACTGTATGATCTTGACAGGTTGGTCATTGTAAAAACTATACAAAAATTGGTTGGGTCAGCAGCTGTTTTGTTTAATGACTTGTGAAATATTTTCCCAAAGGAGTGTTTACTTTATAATCACAGTTCACAAGGGTTCTGTTATTGAGTTGAGGCTTGTGTTAAACAGTGCCAACTGGTGTACTGAGGTTAATGACCTCAATTTCATCTAGGTCTATGTCAGTGTTTTGAAATCACCCCTTACCGATTCATACTATTCTTCAAATACAAGTCATGTATCTAGGTAACTTACCTATTGTGAGGTCGTGTACGGGCTGGAACCTCTTGTCTGTGAACTGTAGAAGCAAGCATGACTTCCCAACACCTGCAACAAAACACAATGCTGTCGCATCCAAAAATGTTCTTATGGTGAGTCAATCATCAGGAAACATCCTTAGAACTGAAAGATATATCCTTCCAAACAGAAGACTTTGTGACTGTACCGCTGCAATCAAAGGAATGAAGTAGATATTGTGTACCAAAATTGCACAGTACTTGTTACATCTATAAAATTATTGTTTTGACATATATTTTCAGTCACACATTGTTGAAGCAATACTTTTTTTTAAATTGTTAAGAAAGCATATGTGCATGTATGTTCTTATTATTTAAACACTTTCCATTAACTATAACTACAACTGTACACAACTTGTTTACATATTAAAATTGGTTGTACACAGCTGTATAGTCGTGCACAGTTGTGTCAATACAGTTCTAGCACATTTGAAAGATTCAATAGTTGAAATTTTCTAAAGAAGTGACCTGCAATTTAAGTAACTGGCTGACACTGGTGACTGCCACAGGTAACAAAGGATTTGAGTCAGAGTGCAGGTGAAATACAGATGGGCCCAGCCCAAACTGTATATCAATTAAAGTAACAGCATACTGCACCTGACAGGCTGACAGCAGCCAACATTTATCATTACTGCTACACAGGCCATGTCAGATTAAGATGATGTGATCTGCTATGTCAGATTAGAACTACATTTGGTTCATATATGTACATGTACACATTTTATATGATGATACTTCTCATGAAATAATTGCCTTATATATACTATGTAGTACATGCACATATTCTAATAAACAGTGTATAACTATATCTAATAAATAGATATTGTGTCATCTAGTCAATATATCAAAGAGGCTATGTTGTTACACTGGTGCTGAGCGTAACACTGCGCTCTGGTCAGGTCAAAAATGAAGTGTAAATAACGCCACATAAATTTTAGTCATATTTAGTCAGAATAAAGTTTATATTGAAGAGGAACAGTAGTTCGATGGATCAGTAATAAGCACTAATCTGAACGAAGAAAAATATTCTGGCCACAGTGTTCGCGTTAATGCCGCTTTCGAGCGATATTACGTGGTTTTTCGAAGCGGGATGCAGTTTTAAAGTTTTGCCGTGTGTCTTCGATGCAACTCTACAGTTATTCGATGTTCTTTCTTGGCTCTCGAACACAGACAACGGCTGCACTGACAACAAATTGAACAATCGCCTAAATGAGATATATATAAATCACATCTTACTGGACATTGGGAGCAGTCCAAATCAATACCCTTGTACCTTGGTTACCCCTTGTCTGTCATTGACATTGTGTATAAGTTTTAGACTAGTAACGTGAACAGCAGTTGTTGCCGCCAGTACCGTATTATTGCCCATTGTACATTTGTACAAGTCTTGTGGAACAAAATGCAACCTGTTAACATCTATACAAATACTGTCCATCCATACATCTACCTGATGTACATGTTTTTAAAATCATGTACATATATGTTTGCTAAATACTACAATTGGGGCATGAAAAACATTGTTTTAAAACCATATTTTAACTATCATATATGGCCCTGTAACCAAGGCTGACAAATAGTATACCAGTAGTCATTACAAATGCCTCCGTCAGCCAGGGTCACAAACTTTGAAGAAAACGACAATTGTAAGTACTGGTCTTACATGAAAAGATTTGGTCTCACATGTCAAGATTATGTCAGTTGTGTGTGCGTGTGTGTGTGTTTATTAAAATTTGATGTAGCTGCTGCTTATCATGCTTTGCAACGTGATACATATCAGAAGTTGAACAAATTTGCTGATGTTATGAACATTTATTTATTTATGCATCAAGGTCACACATTAATTTAGTCCATTTAATAGTCCACATCTTTGAACCCCATTTTTGTTTTGGGGACCCTGTTTTCTCAGATCTTTGGGGTCCCAGGACCCCGTTTTTTTTAAACCCTAACGTGAAAACTGGCTGGCCATATACGCATGTAACATAACCCTATGCATAGCAGTCATCTTTTTCTAACAAGTTCACTATTTCATATCAGATCGGCTAGTGCTTATCACCAATAGATTCGGCATTAAATTTGGAATCAAACACATGTTGTTTTGTGAAGGTTACATTTAATCTGTGACTGTGCCGACAATTAAACAGCAAAAGATTTGCGAATGTTTCCCAAGTATCGATGCTTAGCGCAGCTTCGGTAGTTTGCTATCGCTCGCTATGCGTGCCGTCAGTTAAGTTGCTAATGTTTTATTCAAAGCAAGATATTTTGGCAAATTGTGGTTTCTAATAGCAAACAAATATGATCTCCCCATTGTGATAAAATAGCTTGATCCACACAGCTATCGCAGTAGATGCTAGTACAATCGATCTTTGGTGCAAAGGGCGCGCGAAGCCCATCGTTAAGTGACATTTTGGTACACATTCTTTATGGTATTTTTGCTGTTTGTTATGATGTTATCCCATTTTACATGATCGGAGATGTTTTAAGTATACTGTAAGACTGTTACCAAATAATTTTTAAATGTATAATAATATACTTTAAAATGAATATCCAAATTTATAAAGATTACAAAGAAACAATGTTTGTGTTAAATATGCGATTAGACATTTCGATTTAATATAATAAATTATAAATAAAAACAATTACAAGTACTTAAAAAGTTAAGTACAAAGGTTACCTTATCTAGACACTTATCTCATCTAAATAATCACGTTGAGACTACATAATTTTCAATTAAAAATATCAGTTTACTAGTTTAGTTTCACATGCATACATGTGTGGTTAAGCACATCTCCGATGAACTTTGATCCCATTATTGTATATTATATTGTGTGCTAGTTTTAAATCCATATTTATAAATATTGTTTACATTTATCGGAACATTGAGCATATCAATGTCCAACAGTGATCTATATTCCCTATTTAGTTCTATTGAAAGGTATTGTATAAAGGTAAACATTTTATAAAACCAGTGGGTGCGTATTTATTAAGTAATTAACATAGATTGGGGAACCTTCATCCCATGAATAGTGGTGAAAATGTGCTATACAGTAATTGAATTAATTTATGCAAAACACCCTTCCATCGTAATTTGCTTTGCCCTGCATTGATTGTGATATCGAAATTACACAAATGCTTGGATCATCGAATGATGTCTGTTATGTAGCAAACTATTTGTGATATGTGAATAACTATTTCACACAGATCTTTGCTACTAATGATAAAGTCATTATAATGCTATGAAACCATTTATTATAATACTATGATGTATGAACGAGTAAAACTTCAAATTGGTGTACATAACTTGTTTATAGTGAGAATCAAACTTGACTGAAATGGTTTGGCATCATTTGACAGGTGGAAAGCACCACTAAAAAGCAACATCTGTGGAGATTGGTGGGGTGTGCTTTGTTCTCTGACAGTGCTTTAATGTGAAAACATTAGAAAGATATGCAGTCTCCCAAAGGATGACAAGAATTTGACTTTTTTGCTGGACCTTTCCATGCAAACATGGCTGCAACGAAATCATTACAATACGAGGCTATTGCTGTTTTTGAGTGATCAGTCAGGACTGTTCCCTGTCTTGTAGCCTGTCGATAATCATGAAGTTGAAGAATTCTAATATTAATCATTAATGAAACATCTTCACATCTTTACTCCTGGACAAACCAAGTAAAGCAAATGTTAGCAAAATGGTTATTATAAACGAGTTAATGATTTTTAATGGTAGTATCGTAAACATAACCGTTCAGGGCTCAGCTGACAACTAACAGCACAAAGACTACGTTGATCCGTCTACGACACTGCGTAGATCCGGCGTAGTCTAGAAATTGACGTATTCGTGAAGACGTACTTGCAAGTTGCATCTAATTTCCATCGCACTGAATTAGGTAGGCGTGCATAGCTAGAGAGGGAATATTGTACTTATATATTTCACGATCAACACATCAAAATGCCTGCTTTAAGTTTAACGCCGTAACTCGTAAGCGGTGTTTACCGTCAATCTAATAGCAGCCATCTTGTGGCAGTCGATTCATTTTCACTCATTGTGTAGGCTGGGAAATCGAGTTTTCTGATACGAACAACGGCTATTGTCACTGTAAACATGGCCACATGACAAGGATATCGAATACTGATAACACCCACCTGTATCTCCTATTATAATATACTTGAACAGGTATGCATAAGACATTTTGGCTCGTCGCGAATCCTGCTGATCGAATCTCACAGTAATGTCAACTTCGTGACGTCACCAGCATAATTCTAACGTCCGCGTCATGTGATTTTGCAGAATCATTCGGTAGATGGCACGGCGCGTTTTGTTATTACCCAAGAGACGGCGCCACTAGATAACGCGAAGGACGCGCTTACCGTTGTCGCGCTTACATTTATCCGGGCGTTAAATAATATCCGGGTGACGTTTTTGCGCGTGCGCGTATCTAGGGGAATGCATTTATCACCAGTTACGATTGTCGCGTTTTCATTTATCCGGGCGTTATGCATGTGTATATGTATATATATATATATATATATTTACACATGTGTCTATATATATACATAAATTATAAAATGTTTGCTTCCCACAGACAGGAAACATTTCTGTCGTAAAATAGTTTCCACTCCACACACACGTCACGTGACATACTCTTAATTACAAATCTGAAACAGCAAATTATAATTATGTACTCTAACTATAACGCTCGTATTACGACAACAAACGAAACCTATTTAACTACTGAATATTATTTATCACTACGTGATCTATGTTGTTGTGTTGTTTGGATGTACTGATAATAGCCATTATATGACAGTTTACTACAAGACACGTTAGAAGGAATGGATGTTTAATCAAAGCCTAACACGTGAACAACTGAACTCTAACCTCTAGTATAATGAGGTCATACTAAAGCGCGTAATACTACGACATCTCCCTTTTTACAAAAGAAGAGATTATGACTTACTCAAAGTAACTTGTTATAAAGTCTCTGAAATAACTGTAAACTTGTAAAATAACAACATGCAATAGATTTAACTCTGCTATAAGCTATACAGTATGCCTTGCTTACAGTCTTTGTATCTATTCATGCATAGCGCTGAGGCTGCTTAATATGACGACCAGAGCGGGTCACATATAGTCCAGTTGTATTATTTTGAACAATGTTCTCAGCCGAGCCGTCTGTAGACTTCGTGGGAGTAGTTGAATCCACAACAGCTGGAGCGGGCTGGACTGTAGTCGGACTGGCAAACGATACTCTCCTGACAATCGGGTGAGTCGAGTTGTCTCGGATTTGATTTCTGTTTCTTCGGATAGTGCTTCTGCTCGGTGTCGTGAGAATGTACGATCTTGGATTTGGTGTTTTGTCAAGGACCGTCGCAGGTCTCCACCGGCCGTCTTGATCACGGAAGCGAACTGCTTGACCGTTGTGCAGAGGCGGGAGATCTCTTGCGTGTGGATCGTGCTGAAACGTCATCTTGTCCGGTCGCTCTTGTAGCCTCGTTCTCATATCGTCATGATCTTGGCGTGTGTCAACAAATTTCGTCAGAAGAGTTGACTGTACTTTGCGACCATTGAGGAGCTCTGCTGGACTTGGAAGTTTGCTGTCAATTGGCGTTGTTCGCAGACACAGTAGCGCCAAGTCGAGATCCTGCCAACTTTGCCTCGCCTTCTTCATGACATGCTTCACGGTTTGGATTTGGCGTTCGATGAAGCCGTTTGAGCGTGGATACCTCGGCGAAGACGTTACGTGTTGGAATGCCATCTTCTTTGACAGGTCTGTGTAGCATGCACTGGCGAACTGCGGGCCATTGTCCGACACGACACGCATAGGAACGCCTGTCTCGCTGAAGATCTGCTTTGTGACAGAAACAACGGTTGAGCTTAGACATGGCTTCGGCATTTTGCGCACGATGGGAAATTTTGAATAGTAGTCCGCAATGATGAGCCAGTCTGCGTCGTTGAAGAAGAACATGTCTGTACCAACCACTTCCCAAGGTCTACTCGGTAATTCGTGCGGCTGTAGCGTCTCGTGCTGCTGCGCTGGTTGGTGTTCTTGACAGATATCACACGACTTGACTGTAGTCTCAATGTCACGATTGATGTTGATCCAATACACAGTCTTTTGCTCTGAGTCTCGTCTTCTCTATGCTGAGGTGACCGTAGTGTAGTTTCTCCAGTATGAATGTCTGCATGCTCTCAGGAATGACGACTCGTGTTCCTTTCAATAGGATACCATCTTCCACGGAGAGTTCATCACGGAACGACCAGTACGAACGGATGCTAGTTGGCAACTCCTTTATTGTTTCGGGCCATCCAGTCACGATCGTTTCGGAGAGTGCTTGGAGAACTGGATCAACACGAACATCAAGGTCGATCGTTTCTGTGTTGTGCGTACTTGGAAGACACGAGAGTGTGTCCGCAAGGACAATATCCTTTCCTGGTTGGTATTCAACTTTCATGTCATACCCTTGCAGTTTGAGAAGCATTCTTTGTAGTCGCGGTGGAGAGTTGACAAGACCTTTCTGGATGATCGCAACGAGAGGCTTGTGGTCCGTGACGACCTTGAACTCTTCGATGCGTATGCCACCGGTTGGATTACACCAGACTCGTTCTCTTGAAGTAACGCCGCGCCAAGTCCAAGGAGACTAGCGTCTGTCTGAAGTATGGGCGTTTTAGACACGTTGAAGTATTGAAGACTTGACCTTGAGGTGACAAGATGTTTCAGACCATCGAAGCAACTTTGATGGTGCGGTTCCCACATGAACATGCTGTCTTCTTTCAGTAGATCTCGAAGCATTGAAGATACCGCCGCCCTTAGTTTGTTCTCGTCGCTGCCACCATGTTGTTGTGTTGTTTGGATGTACTGATAATAGCCATTATATGACAGTTTACTATAAGACACGTTAGAAAGAATGGATGTTTATTCAAAGCCTAACACGTGAACAACTGAACTCTAACCTCTAGTATAATGAGGTCATACTAAAGCGCGTAATACTACGACAATCTAGGCCTACTGGTGCCAAATGTTATGCCTTACACATGCATATAAACATCACCCGGATACAATTTAACGCCCGGATACATGTAAGCGCGACACCGTCATTATTATGGCATTTATTTTTATTAGGATTTTATTATGTCCACGACTCCAATATTTTCCTTGCCAATCTACCCAATTTTCTGCCTTATTTTAAATTTCTTAATATTGTCATTCTTCACGTGTTAGTATTTACCGTATGCCAATTAGCTACGTCGTCTATATTTATGGAAGTGGTTACATTTTGGTCAACGTCTGTAGGCCTAAATGTCATTTATCATTTAAAATAATAAATCATCATAGAGGCCGGAAGGAAATTATATAGACCTACCCTCAATATTGGGGTGTTAATCCTATTTTCAGCCTCCCTGCACAAATATCCTTTATCACCGCCCTCCAGGTGGAACGGTTAACGGCCAGATTCTGCTTGTCGCAATTGATCCACCGTCGCCGAGAGGCCGTTTCTGTTACGTTCTTTGAACTACTGCGTTCACTAGTGCAGAGCAAATAAAGCAGCCAGGATAAGCCTGGTCAACCCTCACCTTACGCCACGAATACATTACACTTAGCCAAGCGGGCAGGTAGCGTAATTAAGAGCTCAATGAACACGTCACGAAACGACACGATATGTTTGCACGCGGCGTAAGCCTCACGGTAGAAGCCAAGCCCAGACTTTAATCCGAGATCGCAATTGTACAACTGCAAAGGGCCAGGCCCTGTATGCTATGTCTGTCTAAATTATGGTACATTAATACATGCATA
>CM034537.1:15522761-15567761 GCA_020002185.1 Paraescarpia echinospica
ATTCTATAATGATTCTTGATATGCATCTACATTAATGTTGGTTTGTAATGCAGTTCATACGTAAACTTGCGTAGCACTGTTTCAAAATAAAATTTTCTATTCTGTCTACATCTTAACCATTTTGTGTGTTATTTTGAGGGTAAGACCTAGCAGTAACACAAGCCTAAGTAGACTTTGAGTGTGCGTTGTTTAAAAATGCAATTGATGTTATGATAATAAAAATTCATAATACTAGTACTACCGACACTAAATAATGGTATATGTAAAGCGTGTTCTTGAAGGAAAAAACTTAGCACATATCACGAACAACAGAAGGGCTGGTGTTTTGGTGGTTGTTTACATTGTGCTACATTATGACCTGGCAGGAGCTCAGAGTGCAGTGGATGCTGCTGCTTCGATGTTGATCGGTCAAAAAGTTCCAGACGAATCCGGAACTACACGACTCCCGGTGGGCAAAGTCACCTATGACATCACGAGGTATGAATAATCACGAAGTTGGTTTTTATAATCGCGTGTTTTGTGTTATTAAAAATAAAACTGCCAGTGCCACACTATGGCGAACTCTTTGTCTTACGTAACACTGGTTTGTCGTTATTGTTACAAGATAATTGTCATATTCGCACGTGTAAATACGAGGATATAAGACAGGAATACATAGCTTGCGGTGTTATGTTGACTAAGTTCAAAGTTACGTCAACACCATCTATCAAGAACGAAGACACGTGTTGCAAGCAGCTGTCGACACTTATATAATGTTATCTGATTGCAGAACGAAAATCGTTGGCTTTAAGAAGCCAAACGCAAGCGTGACGCTGGTCCCTGATAGAGGAATTACGTTCACTTCGACAGATGGATCCATCTCCATGAATGGGCATTGGCATTATAAGTACCGAGTCCTTGTGTAAGTAAACCTTATTAGCTGCCACGAGTATTCATGCTATCACCGAGTGCTCTATCGGAATGGTAGATCAAAGGAAACTTTATAAGTGTTAATAAAGCAGTATCTCATTATAAGCCAAAGATGTAGACTTACTGCACACGTTCCTTAAGAGGAGCCACCGGTAGACAAATATTCTTATGTTTGCATGACACATCCGCAATGTTATGTGCCTTGACACCTGCGCAACATTAGCACTTTGTTTTACTGTCGCAAAACGCGTGCTTGCTGAATTATTGTTTAGCTGTGCTAACACGGTCCCAATGGTGAAAGTTGTCTTTCAATACAAATTATGAAACACACAATATTTGTATGAATACAGGCAGCATTATGAGAAATCATTGGGTTCCATTACATATATTCGTTACATTAATTTAATTTACATTACAAAACCATAAATTATACCCCTTTGAAAGGGTTTTCGAGTATCGGGAATCCATTTCCAGTGTTATTTTGTCAATCCCAGGTCGAGGTCACGTGACAAGGTCACATTCAAGGTTATTTTTGTTTAAAATATCGATATTTCGAGCCAAGAACTTACTGTAGGGTATATTCACCATCTTGGCAAGTTCCATCTAAAAATGCCTTAGATGGATGAACTTGGAATGGGTTTGAGGTGAAGGTCTCGTCAATCAAGGACAAGGTCAAAATGTGTAATAAACATATATGTTGATGATTCAATTGATCTCGCTGCGTGAATAGGGGTTTACGTTTTATTATTGTTGTATTTTATTAATGTTGGAACCGATACTGAAAAGCGAAAGACGAGGTCATATCATGAAGGTCAAGGTCAAGATCAGTATCATCGTTTATTACAGAAACTTCTCATTACGTTAACTGTAAATGTAACACAGTCCAAATGCATGAATGATACAATTATTCTAGAAATGGCACTGACATATCGATAGGATACACACATTCTATTTAACTTATTCACTCTTATCTTATAATCGGACAATCTCATCCATTATCTGTCCATCCATCCATCCATCCATCCATCCGTCCGTCCGTCCGTCCGTCCGTCCGTCCGTCCGTCCGTCCGTCCGTCCGTCCGTCCGTCCGTCCGTCCTTCATCCGTCCATCCATCCACCCATCCATCCGTCCACCATCCGTCCATCCATCCGTCCATCCATCCATCCATCCATCCATCCATCCATCCATTCATCCATCCATCCATCCATCCATTATTAGTGGTTCAATGGTTAGCATCTTTGTCATCATTGTTTAGGCAGCCACCCTCGCACTTGCACAGTGCGTTGCAACCCAGGCCTGTCCTGCAGCACTTGCAATTCATCTTGCACGCTTTCGTGCAGACACAGTGTAGGAGGAGGGCACAAGCCTTGCTTGCGTCGGTGAGAGTGGTCCAGAAAAGGAGCCATTGCATGCTGCGCTCAGCCTGTTCCCATTATCATTGATCAAAGACAGGTATTACCTGGTGGCAAGCGGTTGACTGCTTCCAGAAGAAACTAGCTTTGAGCAGTGAGAGCGGCCTGCATATTATCGAGCGAACGACTGCCATTGGAGAAGAGATGATGTCTAGCATCGTTGACAGTTGCAAAACGAACACAAAGAATCTGTCGATGCGCTGCAAGTGAACAAATTGAAGATTGAAGGACTCCGGATCTTTGGTCAGCGAGATCATCGTCTCTGTAAGGCATGGTGTACTGTTCGATGCAGTCCACGTCGTCTTCTTGCCACAGTCGAGAAACTGAGAGGTCGTATCGCAGCTCATTAGGGCGTGACAGAGGGTTAGAGCCAACGACTTTGATGGCTAGAGCTTGGAGTGGATGCTGTGCATCGGGATATCTCGGTAATTTTGCATCTACCAAACCCAATCCAAAAGTCTGAATGGTCAAGCTGTCCATAGAAAGCAATAGCAAGAACAACGATATCGTTGTCGACAGTGCGCATGAATGGTTTCTCATGACCCTGAGACGAGACATGAGCTAGATGTAGGATAACACGTGAACCTGCCTCTGCATGGTTGCAGGGCTGGAGTACTGACGCATGGAACGGCTTGTTGGAGAGCTCCGTCTCAGACTCGGTGCTGAAGAGTCCGGAGTCTTCCATCCATGTCAGTCTTGGCCAACTGTTTACTGACAATGGAAAATAGCTCCTTTTAGTTTGCCAAATTTATTCCTTTTTAGGGATGGGAGTGCTGCCGTCGCCATGTGGTTCGAGTCGAGTATGCGCACTTGTCTCACGCCGCTGCTGTGTCAGTGATTTCAGGCTTTGTTCAGGGTAGGTGTTCCAGACTGCATCGATGCGTTGAACCGTGGCGGTCACCTGGGCTTTCAGGAAAGGTCTAATGTGCAGGTGTACATATTCAGCGAATGTTGTCGCTCTGATCGGATGCACCATGCGGATGACGGCAGCCATGTCGATTACTTGAACTGGTGCTTGTCTGGCTGGATTGGCGCGGCCGGTTGGCGCGATGACGTACGCAAGGGTGTCTGATTTGGACCCAGCTCTGAGCGAACTTCAGTCTGATAGAGAAAGAGGTTGGTAGTTTTATTTGGAATTGTATAAATCATACATACACGTATAAACAATCCGTAAAACAATCGACAAAATGATATACAATTCCGGGTTGACAGCGGAGCCAATTAACGATGTAACAAGTTTGTTTTAATTATTCCAATGTAAGATGATAATGATTAAGTAAACTAGTCGCCGCCATCCCCAAATAACTATTATTAACAATGATTTCACGTGTAGTGTGTTGGTTACGTATAATTAATAGAACATATATATAAATGTAGTAGTAGGAGTAGTAGTATTAACAGTAATATTAGATGATAAATGTTCACATAAGAAGTCTTGCGAAACAAAAACATGTGGTTATGCCAAGCTTCAGCAATGGTATAAAACCTAAGTAGACTAACATTATATCAAACACATATGTCAGACGTTTCAGGGTGGAATGAAATTAAACTAAAACACCATACTCCCTTACAACATTTGCCTTTAATGATAATATAAAACTATTTAAATTGGGTGGGTTTATTTTGTATAAAGTTGGAATTGTATTCCAGATCATCGGACCTTTACATAGCAAACTTTTCGAAGATCTTTGAGTAGAACTGATAATAGGACGTATATTACAGGTTTGTCTTGTTTTGTAAAAGTGAATGTCATAGGTAAATGTAAAAATTATCCGATAATGAATGTGGCAGACTCCTGTGGACATAATTATACATACATTTTCCAACTTAAATTTAATAAATATCAGGCAATTTTATTAAATTTAAACATGCAAAAAGGGGATGTGAATATTCCCAATAGTTTGTTTTAAGAATGGAACGAACTGTTGTTTTTGCATAATGAATAATTTGTCGATACGAGTTTTGTATGTGGATCCCCACAAAATGATTCTGTATGTCAAGTAGGGGTAAACTAAAGTGTAATAAATTGTTTTAAGTGCAGCTATTTGAAGGTAGCGGTTAACTTGATTAGTTATGTATAAAGCACTAGTTAGCTTTTTTTGCATGCATTTATATGTTCATGCCAATCAAGTCTGTCGTCCATATGAAGGCATAGACATGTTATACCTTTTGTTCGCTGAATTATGTTATTAGCTATCGCTAATAATAATTCTTCGTTCTGAGCAGGACGAGATCTAGAAAATAACATGCATTTTGTCTTAGAAATGTTTAAAGACAGTTTATTGGCACGAAACCAGTCAGCTAATATTTCAAGTTCGTTATTCATATCTTTATATATTTCATTAATTTGTTTTCCAGTTTTGTACATAGGAGTATCATCAGCAAACAATATAGTTTTGCACATATTTACACAGTATGGAAGGTCGTTAATATACAATATAAACAAAAGCGGACCGAGGATAGACCACTGTGGGACACCGTGTGTGACATCCTGCTGAAGTGAGTCACAAAACTGTATTTAACATACTGCTTCCTGTTTGAAAGGTAACTCTTAAACCATTTGAGTGGAGTACCCCTTATACCGTAATATTCCAGTTTGTGTAATAGGATTTGGTGGTTGATAGTATCGAATGCTTTACTTAGATCCAGAAAGACAGCAACGACCGAGTCCTTTTTTCTAGTGCATTAATAACGTCACTAGTAAAAGCGGTAATAGCATTGGTTGTTGAATGTTTCTCACGAAAACCATATTGGTTATTATTCAATATATTGTTTTTCTGTATAAAATCATAAGTCCTTCTATGTACAACTTTTCCCAGTATTTTTGAAATTGAAGGTAACAAAGATATTGGTCTATAATTAGAAAAGTCATCAGTAGCTTAAGACTTACAGACAGGTATAATTGTTGCTGATTTTATTTCGTCAGGCACTATTTCCTCACCTATTGATTTATTTATTAAAATAGTTATTGGTGTGGCTATTTGCTCACCCAGTAATTTTAATTTTTTTTAAATATAATTTAATTTAATATTTAGGACGTCATCAAAGAGAAAGGAAGAGTTGGGTGACGAGCACGGTATTTAGTTTCAATGTCCCTACTTTGCTTCCCTTCTTTCGGGAGTCGGGATGGTTGGCGAAAGTAAACATATTGTTTTCTTTATTGTGTCTGGCAGAGAAACCGTCACATTGCCTAGCCGTGTCTATACGTATTCTTCCTCCATTCTCATGTGTGATCATTCAAGTAATCATTGCCTCAGAGTATTTTGTTCATCTGCTCATGGGATTGATCTTTTGTTGTAAGGCTGAACTTGTGCTCGTATTTTTGGACCGTGACGTCTCCCTTGAGGTACTCCACAAACACCATTGAATGTTTCACAACGAGCTTGACCATGTCTCTGACGTGAATCGGCAACCAGTGGGCGTAGTTGGGGTGGTCCGGGACAAAGAATCACGCACAAAGCTCATCGCTCACTTGGACGTAGAGAAGGAAGTCACCCTCTCTCAGAGAGCGCACAAAGCGGTACACCAATAGCTCAAAACATCTGCCCTAACCAATGAGAATATCGATGGATGCAGGATAAGTAGTACTGCAAGCTGGCATGCCTAACTCAGTTTCTGCCGAAATGTGACTAAGGTACATTTTCCACTAGGGACTTCAATTGCCAAAATATATAATATCCTTATTATTGCAGTACATTGACATGACCATTGACATTGCCGTCATGATAAAGTTTTGATAACATGCTTGGAACATAACGTTGTATAAGTGACCCTATGTACAACAAAGGTATATTCTAAGCCAAAACGACTTTGAATGTGACCTTATCACTTGACCTCGACCTGGAATCATAAAAATAACACCAAATGGATTCTCAGTACTCGAAAACCCATAAAACGTGGTTTAATTTATGGTTCTTCTACAATTGGTTCTCAAGTTACTGAACAGCCTGACTCCGGATGACGGCCACTGTGGAGTTGTCCAATATGGCTGCCACAGCAGGAGCCCAGCGTGGCTCCTGCGAACATGTGAAAGTTCATGGCAATATCTAACGCTGTTCCAAAAAAATTGTGTTTGTTGAACGATGTGAACAATTGTGGTGCTTCTAGATGATAAGCTCTATGACTATAAGGTACATTTTACACTAGGGGCTTCAAATTGTCAAAACATGCATTATTTTTATTATTGCAATTCACTAAAATTGCTATTGACATAATGATACAGTTTGTAACAAGCTTGTAATATAACGTTATGTCAGTGATCCTATGAACAAAACCGTGTATTTTGAACAAAAATTACTTTGAATGTGACCTTATCACGTGACCTCGACATGGAATCGGCAAAATAACACCGGAAATGGATTCCACATACTCAACCCCCCCAACATGTTCTCATTTACGGTTCTACTACTTTTAGTTATCAAGTTATTGCACATCCTTACTCCGGACGACGACCATCTTGGATTTGTTCAATATGGCCGCCACGGCGGGAGCCCAACTTAGCTGCCGCGAAAAACATGAAAGGTCATGGCCATATCTAACGCTGGTCCAAAAATGACGCTTGTGGAACAATGTGAACAATTCTGTACCAAAAGGAGGGAAACTCATTGCTGGGTGTTTCTACAGATCCCAAACTAATGATGCAGGAAGCATCAGTACCCTAGACCTAACACTCAAAGCTATAACAAAATAAAACAAGAACATCATCCTCCTTTTTGGTGGGGATTTCAATCTCCCTGGATGGAACTGGGCTGACAACACAATCAAGGTTAATTGCGCTTACAGGGATCTACATGTTACATTCAAAGAGACCGTTGACGACAACGGACTATCTCAATTTATAGAAGAACCACTCAGAGCTCACAACGTCCTATACCTGATTATACCCAACATACCGTCAAAGATAAGCCGCATAGAAGTGATGCCAGGAATAGGAGATCACGACGCTGTGTACACTGAAGTCATCGTTCATGCTATGCGAAAGAAGCGCAAAAGATGAGACAAATATCTGTACCATAAAACCAACTGGACATCCTTTGCGAAAGACCTTGAAGGCATAGATTTTGATAAGACTTGGAACACAGAAGAGCTATGGACAGCTTTTAAGACTGGCGTGCAGAGAAGCACATTCCAACACAACTCACAAGCCTGGTCTAATGCTCCCTGGCTGAATGACAAACTGGCCAAGAAGATCAAAATGAGAAACAAATGGTATAAGAGATCGAAGATGTATAGACGAGAACGAGACGAAGAGGCTTTCAAAGCCCCCAAGAGAGAGATCCAAAGAGAACTAAGACAATGTCACAACACGTTCATTAGCCACCTTGTTACACCAGAGCCAGGTGAGCCGTTCAACACAAAGTCATTCTGGAGCTACATCAATCATCAACGAAAGGATGATGAGACAGTCCCACCTCTTAAAGCTGACGGTATCCTCTATGAGGTTTCTACCGAGAAAGCCGAGATCTTAAGCCAACCGTTCAAATAATGAAATGTCTCACTCATTGTAATCTCAGTGGCAGGATTCTGCGCACTACTCGACAAACTCATTCTTTGGAAAGTCCCCGGCCCAGACGGAATCAACAACCACACATCCTAAAGAACATAGCCGATGTGTCTGTATCTATCCTCACAAGGATATTCCAACTATCCATTAATGAAGGTGTGCTCCCACAAGATTAGAAAACTGCCAACATAATCCCAGTCTTCACGAAGACCACAGCAGATCCAGCAACTACATACCAATCAGTCTTACCTCCACAACCTGCAAACTGATGGAACACATCACTGTGTCGAACCTGATGTCACACTGGAAAGACCATGACATTCTACAGCCTGCCATGCTACTTGATCAACAATATCGATCAAAACTACCAAACATTCTTGATTTCGCAAAAGCGTTTGACAAGGCTGACCACAGCTTAGTGGCATTAAAACTATGTAGGTCTGGAGTCCAAGGCCAAACTCTAGGTTTCCTGGAGGGAAGAATTCAAAGAGTTGCGCTCGATGGATCCAACTTATCAGCCTGTCCTGTTACATCTGGAGTCCCACAAGGATCAGTACTTGGACCAAGTCTCTTTCTCATCTACATCAACGACCTTCCCGATATGATCTCCAAAGACACCCACACCCGAATGTATGCTGACGATACAATAATACACAGAACTGTTAAAGACAAAGAAGATAGCATTCATTTAGTCAAATACCTCAGCTGCCTCTCTGATTGAGAATCCACGTGGAGGATGGCGTTCAATGCCACCAAATGTGAAACCATCACAATCACCAGGAAGAGAAACGCCATCCAAAATAATTACCACCTACATGGACACACACTACAACAGGCAGATGAGATCAAATACCTAGGCCTGACTATATATCATGACCTGAGATGGAACCGACATGTCAACAAGATCACACACAAAGTAAACAGTGTCCTTGTATCCCTCCATAGAAACCTGTGCATCACCAGCCGAATCATCAAAGCGTTGGCCTACACAAGCCTTGTTAGACCTATTGTTGAGTAGTAAAACATCTAATTATAATCCAACTGGAGGCTGTGCAGAGACGTGCTGCCAGGTATGTCACCAACTGCTATATATGGAACAACAGTTTTTTAAAGATGGTGGAAGACCTAGGATGGCCACAACTTCAGACAAGACGCAAACAAGCCAGACTCAAACTACTCACCGATGGAATAAACGGGAAAATTGAGCTGAACATTGCCACCAATCGGCCAACAAAACAGCACCCACGCAACACCAGAGGAAACAAGAACAAATACAACCAACCATACTCCCTGACGCTTTCTGGCCACGCACATGTAGACAGTGGAACGAAACTCCCTGTCCCTTGTTGAATTAAAATGGAAATGTCCTAGGTACTCCACAGACTCACAACCTGTGAAAGGGCTTGACTCCCCTTCCTTAAGGAGTCACCCAATGTTTAGTAGGCCTACTTAAAATCAGATAAAGAGACGTGCCCAAATAGCAGCAACACCACTGGCCAAAACCTTCCTTCGGGACGTTATGCCATTATTGGAAACAGAAACAATTGAGGTCTTTCTGAGGATAAGCCCTCTGACTAAAGTACTATGTTTAGATACCCTCTTATAAAAAAAAGTTGGTTTCTTTACGTTGGTTGTATCAGATAACAACATGAAAACCTAAACTACTCCAGAACGTACGTCACAGACCTAACGCGTCTTGCGAAAAAAGCCCCAAAACAAAATACATTTACAACACTATTTTATAATAATTATTTTCAATCATCATTGAAAATGTGAATAACATTTGAAGAATAATTTAGACGAATTTGTATCATGACACAATCAAAAAATGAAATTACAACGTTTCGACCGCCAACTAATCTGGCTAGCGGAGGAAAAAATAACCAGATCCCGATGGAGTCTGCCAATGGCGGTCGAAATGTTGAAAGTGAATGTCAATTCGTAGTTTACTCGTAAAGAAACTTCGCTTTAAACTGACAGTGATGTTCACAATACGCTGAATAGGACTTTCAAGGACAGTGGTTCATTCGACGTCACGGCGGTGGGAATTAAGACGAACATATCCGTAGTAATAGGTAAGTGAAACTAAAACAATTACATACTAATTAAACTTGCCCCTTAAGAATCATATGAATTGTTAAGAAAGGAAAGAGTGGTTGCCATGTCCACGTGTGTACGCCGTAGGTTCTGCAGTTTTCACCATTTCCGCTAATGATGCATGCACATAGCAATCGTTTTAACACACATGCGCAGACTGTAATCGAAAAATATATTTATTTAGTGAAAGGTTACATTTCAGCAACTTCATCCACAGAACTACCTGAGATTTGTGGTATCAGTGAATGGACCAAATTACGCATCGACCCTTTCCTTCACAACAGGCATGCAAAGATGCAACCTACTCAAAGTACTTTCTTGCGATATTAATCCGACTTTTATTATATTTAAAATATGCAAATTTTCTTCAGTTGTAGATATTATAGTATGAAGGGATCGAACACAGTACAAATGAGCTTAAATATAAATGATGTTCTTTTTTCGATTTATGTAAAAATGATAACACGAACTAATAGTCATCGTAATCAAATATGGACAGTGCAAATTCTTTCATAGTTCGCGTAAACATATTATTTTGGTAAATGATATATTTTGTCTTTAATAGGGATGGATAAGACCGGACATTCTACCATACGAACGACCGGGTGTTCGTCCAGTATTTTCGGCATGAACATAAAGTTTCACGGCGGCGCTAGCTGGATGTACAATCTGTTCGATCGCAACATCAAACGCACCATGATACAGCAGATCAACGAAAAAGTGCGTGGAGGGGTCAAATGAGGAAGTTGTAGATGCGCGCGCGCGCGTGTATGTGTGGTCTGCGCGTGCGTACGTTCGTCAGTGCGTGGACGTTGACGCGTGCTTGCGTGTGTGTGGTTGTTTCTTGTGTGTGGTTGTTTCTCCACGTAAACTCCAGCGTTGCACACCTCGATCACGTATCTTATAAATATTATATATTTGGAACAACTCACCTTATTGTAATCATAGTAATTTGTACACTGTATATTATTACAATTTTGGTATGACCCTACCTTTTCCAATTGCAGCTTTGTAGAAATGCAACGGAAATCATCGACAAAATCGTAGCTTCGAAGCTAAGAACATTGGCAAGTGAGTGGTTTCTTCACCAGAGTGCGTGTTTACTTGCGTCTGTGTGATAGTCTTGTTAAATGTAAACCGGTTGCGTTGTAGCGGTATTTTACCGACGAAAAAACAAATTACATTCCACTACTACTGTTACTGATGCCACTGTCGTTGCAATTTATTCTTACTTACTTAATATTGTAATTCTAGTCTCTTCTATTGTGTTCTGCGACAGTGTATTTTGACATTGGGGAGTCGCTGCAACTGGACTACCACCTCGTTGACGCTCCAATGGTCAACCACAAATACTTGGATATATTTCACAAGGTTCGTGAAACAACTACAGGATAACAAATAATCTGCAAAACACCCGTGCTAGCACCATTTAAATTTAGTATCTCATCGACATCAACATCGAATGTGTCTTTCTGTTAATGTAATTGTTATTATGCCGAAGTCATATTCAAAACGACGACCTGGTCTCAGTCAATCAGTTTATTAATTTGCATGAAATCTTCCGTGGGTGAAACCATAAAAGCAATAATTATATTAAAAATTCCATCTATATCGTCAGTAGCTAATCACTGTCAGTGGGGTCAGACCATATTTAGCTGTTAATAATTTTAGGGCGAGGTGTTCGACAAAGACCACCCGAAGGAGGCTCCCTTCCTGCCCCACCCGCTGCCCAACCCGTCGTCGGCGCCACGTATGGTCACCTTCTGGGTGTCCGACTACGTCTTCAGCACATTCGCTTTTGTAACAGAAACCCGCGGATTGCTACACTACACCCTGACGAATAACGATGTGGGTCTAGAGTGTTGTATACGTCATGCTAATGATATATATATATATATATATAACATATTTAATGAAAACCTAAACATCGAATGATTTTATATATATAATTTACATATATATCTATATATAAATCACGTCATGCTAATGATATATATATATATATATATATATCATTAGCATGACGTGATTTATATATAGATATATATGTAAATTATATATATAAAATCATTCGATGTTTAGGTTTTCATTAAAAGTTAACAAATAGTGTTGTAGCATTGCTTCTTGAAGAAGCCGCAATTTTCAAATGCAAAATAATTACATCGGCCTGCTTCTTGGTCGAATAGTTGCGGTGTTTCCAAAAAATATAGTGTTCTAAAAATGTGTATACTTTTTAATATCGTACATAGAGCCACTCTAACGACACGTCGAGTGTCAAATGTAATCAGTCCGTTTGACAAAATGTTTGCCAATTTTTGCTAGTATTCGAAATGTTTGCGTGGAGATCCTCGTCGAGAGGTTATAACAATTTGTCGTGAAATGGCTACACTTACTACTACTACAAGTAGCGGCCGGAATGCACCAGTGACATTTTTGCGTTAGCATTTTGTATTTTCATAGTTGAATGTGAATCAGTGCTATACGTTCAGTGCATTCATCTAAGCGACTTCTGTTTTCAGCTAAAGAAGATTGGAAAGGATGGCCTACTGAACACGACGTGTCCCGGAAAAGAATGTATCGGAAAGATCATTCCAGAGGTGAGACGTCGTTATAATTGACGCTAATAAACATATTTTATGTTAAATGTTTTGCAAAATGTATAGCAAACATTGTATGTGATACCGGTAATGGACTTGTAGACATTTTAAACGTAAGTTCTTATGTAGCGCAGTATCCAGTCCTCAAATACCCACCACTGTCTATAGCCAGGTACTCATTCATACAGCTGAATGAACTGAAGCAATGTAGAGTAAACGAGCATGCCCAAGGTTCGACACCGCCGCACAGGGATCGAACCCGGGTTCTCTCAGTCGCGAGACCGAAGCTCTTACCGCTGCGCTACTGCGTTCCACAAGGTAAGTAAGGAAGGCAAATAAAATATCGTGATTACTTTACACTGCTCATACCAACAACGAGAACGATATTGGTGTTGATTGGTTATTAAGCCACGCAGCTGTTTTGCATTATGATATTTTCTCTACATGTGTTCGAATCGTCCGTTTATGATATTTTATAGCGTCTGCATTACAATTGAAAATAAAGCTATGTTCAGTAGTGATTACAATGGACTAAAATACACATAACAATAATATAACTAACATAATAATATATGTGCAATTAAGACGTGTACATTGTTATTGAACTACGATCCTTTGTCAGTAAGTGCCAGTCGTAGGAAGTCCAGGCATAATATAATAATCGAAGAGCGCAGTAGCGCAGCGTAAAGAATTCCGGACTATCGACTGAGAGAAAGCGGGTTCGAATTCTGTGCGGCGGTGTTGAACCTTGGGAAAGTTCGTTTACTCTACATTGCTTCACGTCACTCAGCTGTATGAATGAGTACCTAGCGAAAGACAAAGGTGGATATGTGTGTACGAATAATCTTCGCGCATTAATTGCAGCGTGGCTGTATGCTTCCCAGAGAAGTCCCGATGGTGTTCGATTAAACAGGTCTGCCAGGACGTAAAGTATAAAGCGATTTGAGCAGTCCTGAGGACTTGATACTGCGCTATACAAGAACTTACCTTTATTATACCATCAAGATTAATATAAAAAAGTCGCAACTGTTAGTATCCTAACCGTGTACTACTATAAACAAGTGCACGGTTGTTGCAGTTGTCTCGGTGCTGCCCAGACGCATCTTTGGCCGTGCGACTGAGGTCGTCAGGCGCGAGACAGCAGCCACAGTTCATCATACAGCCTGACGACTTCAGTGGTTATTTCTCCATCGTGGCGAGCTTTTACGCTAACACAACCGGCGGAGCAGAAGCACCACTCTTTGTTGTCTTGGTTGTAAGTGAACGTTGTGAAATAAGCATCAACGTTAAATTAATCACACGCGCGAATGCACACACACACACACACACACACACACACACACACACACACACACACACACACACACACACACACACACACACACACACACACACACACACACACACACACACACAAACACACACAAACACACACACACACACACATTTACAATCGTACAAACGTACACTGTCGTGTGTTTTTGTGCATGTGTGTGCGTATGTTCGTGTGTGTGTTTGTGTACTTGTGTGCGTGCGTGCGGGCGTGTATGCGCACGGGGTGTGTGTGCGTGAGTTTGTGCGTGAGCGTATGCGCGAACGCGTGTGTGCGTGCGTGCGTGCTTTGTATACGGTTTGTGCTGTTTTTGACACTCAATTTACCAATGTTCTATTTTTTCAAGAACGTCTCCACATCAATGGATGTCTACGTTGAAGATGATCGCGTCAAGTTTATGGTATCGTCTCTCGCGTAAGTATCTTTGAAGATGTGCATCGAGAATGTGCATACAACTGAGTGCGCGTCAAAACGAATTACTCGTTCCAGCACAAACAACCTCACTTAGACAACACGATCTACGCACACTCGCAGAAGACAAACACTCTCGTAAGTTCAATTGCAGCAATTGCTAGCGAAGTTTGTTATATATCCAGCGTGCTAAACACATATTTATTCGTCTTTTTATTTCGTCTGTGTAAACGTGTTATTTGTAATGTGTTGCAGAACCAAAATGAATGTTACACATTCGAATATCGGACCTGTAAACGTAAGTATTCGTCATTTCAGGGTTCATACACCGTAGATATGTGGCAATTAAACGTTCTTGACTAAATCCCTACACACGGAAAAATAATACTGGCTAATTGTATTAATAGGTTGCTATTAAAGTGATTTTGTTAACCTTATTTTATGTTAAGCTATTACATGTTCTTGTTGTTTATTTGTCTAGTTACTTGCTGTGGAAGCAGTGCTAAAGATTGCGACAATGTTTTGGATCATACCACATCTGAATGGTAAGTTTACGTATTCGGAGACGTTTTGTTCAAAACCTTACTGGAATAAAATAATAATAATAAATAATAGTAAATAATGAATAATAATTAAATAATAATAATAAAAATAATTAGATGAAGAACAACAAGAAATTACAGTAAATTAACATATATACATACATACATACATACATACATACATACATACATACATACAAACATACATACATACATACACACACACGCACCTACATATATACACACATACACACGTACGTACATACATACACACACATACGCACACATTTTCACTCGTACACACAAACACAGATACATACATTCATACATTACGTAATCCTTGAACGCGTCCCTACGTGTACACGTCTGCGACAAGTGGCGTATTTGGGGGACAATTAATATAATAGAATAAGAATAAATTTATTATTATTTGCAACTTTTCAGTTGGATTGTATATACATTCACCATAAAATCCGCAAATCCACACAAGTATCATGCTGTTACAAGACGACAATGGATCATGTCCCTCTTTTGGAAGACTGTCGTACAATCGGTATATAATAAACTGTTGCGCAACTACATTTAACATGGGTGTCCAATGGGTATCTAACGCTTACCCCTTGTCCCTTCTCTCCATCTTTCTAAATACGTTGTTGGGTGTGACTAACACCGGAACTCTATGTCTGTGTGTGTTGCAATTCAAAGTTAGTTTTCTCTCCCCACCTGTCTTCCTCCAGGACGTGGGCGTGAAGGGTTTCCCTTGCCGAGGTTCGAACAGCTGGAGTTCTCAAATCCGACGCTCAACCTAGTCAAGGTACTGAGATGTGTATTCGCAGTTCGTACTGTAAAATGTATATGTAAATGTTTATTGATGTTTATTGCATCATATCTCTACAATTATATTTTATGGTGCTGTACAGTAAAAAACTGCAAGGTAAAACGCAAAACAGTAGAAACGTATGCTATGGTATAAGTGATTATGTACAAAAGTATAACTATTAACTGAAACTAAAAACAGTATCTATACTAGGAGTTATTATGTAACACAATGATTGCTAATATACCACTGACAATGTTACGAAATTTATTTCATAACGTGTGCTCAAATACACCATATGCAAATATTTCGTGCTATTTTATATCTTAGTTAAATCACCTCCGTACATACATTATCCAACGAGCTTCTGATCCTCAGCTATTATATTTGTTGTAGGGAGCTCTTCGGATCAGCTCCGATCTGAAATACCACCCGAACGTGTAATATCGCACACACGAGAACTTACAACTGCTGCATAATTCACAAGTCACATAGTGAAAATCCACACCCGTAGCACGACCAAGTACCCCGACGCGTGATGACAAATAAACAATAGTGACAAACTTAATTCTGGGTGATATATGGACCCGGGCCCCTCAATAAACCGAGGACCAAAATTAAGTATCTCATATAATTGATACAGAAAGTAGTATTAAAATACGATATGTACCTGCCAACTTTTGTCTTTCTGAATCCGGGATATTCTAGATTTTGTGTGAGTCTCACAAGTTCGGTCCTGAGGAAAATCATGGAGGGTTGGCACGTACTATTGCGGTTAATTCTGTAATATTCTTGGGCAGCCAATTTATTTAAAATGATGATGTTTCGCACAGAATATATCTTATTTACATTGCATGCTGGACGGCTAAGTAGGTCGATATTCATTTACAGAAAATCATCAAATTTAATACAAAAATAATGGTAAATTAAGATACTATTAAGGACTTTAAATTTTTTACAATTCATACAATTTATATTACACATATTATTTTTTAAGGAAAACGTGATCAGACTCGGTAACATTAAGGAGTCACTTCTTCGTTTGAGTTCGCTTACACTTTTGCAGACTCTGTTAAGACTATGACGATGGCTGCTGTTGGTAGCACGTCGGCCTATGCCTCGATTATTCGGGCATCGTAATGTGGCGCCACCGTTTATTGCACACGAGTGGTTGAATCCACATACGTCTTAGCCTAGATTAAACAGGCGCCCCTCTCATTTGCCTAGGAGAATACACTATTTTGAAATGTTAATGTAGCCAGGATGTCTGTCCCAGAATGCGGGTAGCGACCATGACTGGCTCTACGACTAACTCACGAAGTAAGTGTATATTTTTATCAATTAATGCTATGCTTTAGAACGTATTACAACTTTTAGTAATATTGAAGCAATAACATAAAACGAAATTAATAATGTTGCCTTGTTCATATCTCTGCTGTCTTCCATTTATTCACTACGAGGCGCTTCGGATGTGCATTGGAAGTTCGTCTCGATCAAACTGATATTTGTTGTCGGCGTTGTCTTAATTGCATGCACTCAATCAGTGAGTTGTCCGGCCGGCCAGCCGGCCAGCCGGCCGGCACGCCAGCCAGCCAGCCAGCCAGCCAGCCAGCCAGCCAGCCAGCCAGCCAGCCAGCCAGCCAGCCAGCCAGCCAGCCAGCCAGTCAGTCAGTCACTCACTCACTCACTCACTCACTCACTCACTCACTCACTCACTCACTCACTCACTCACTCACTCACTCACTCACTCAATCAATCAATCAATCAATCAATTAACCAATCAATCAACCAATCAATCAAACAACCAATCAATCAACTAAATAAAAACATTTTATTAATTCCAGCTAGAAATTGTAAATGACGCTCAAACGAAAACAGCAAACTGTCTAAACGTATTACAAATACAAAACAGAAACTAATTCAACCGAATGACGTGCAATTTAAGTGAAGCTCAACGGTCGGGCTAGACTCGCTTAACGCCGTCGGCAGTCGTTGGCGGTCGACCCTTGTACGTTGTGATTCCTGTGTCCACGGTGAAATAGTTGTTGATCCCTCGCTGAGCTTGTGCATCGGGTGGCATACGGAGCACGTGCCCGAATAGACTCCATCTTGCAGTTATGACAGCTTGGCTGATGGGACGGCATCGGCAACGGTGGTACAGTGCCTCGTTAGAAATGCGATATAGCCAACAGATGCCGATGATCTGGCGTAGATGACGACGGTGGTACGCATCCAGACGATCTAGTTCTGATTTCGAAAGTCTCAATGTACTCATGCTGTACATCAACACGGGCAGCGATCTGTGATCGCCTAAACCACAGTGTCCACGGAAGGCGACGTTGGCCAGCTGCTTTCGGCGAACGACGTCTTCGGCATCACCGATCGAGGAGCGACTCAAGCTTGCGTGTCATACGCCACTCTTCTTGTATGCGGTCAGCGTGTCATCTGATGCTTGTTCGTTCTGTGATCTCGAAGCGTTGGTCGTTAGCGCCCATTCCGCCTCATACCATAACACCCAGTAAATGGTGTATAATATTCTTTTTTCGGTTGTTGCATATATAGCGGTTGTCTGCCCGACCGTAGCCTCGATTATCCAGGCGCCGTGAGGTGGCAGCATTGGCCCTTCATTACGGCCTGCCAATGTTACCGGTAGGGGGCTTTACCACAGATTCGGGTAGAGACGATGGTTCGCTCTCAAGCCAATATGAAATAACAAATTAAATAAGGATACATTATTACTGAACATTCTTCAGGATAGTTCGTTTTCAAATTATAAACTTTCATTTTTCATATCCAAGAATCATGTTAAATTACCTGGTAGAGGGGGTCTTAGAGAGAGTACATCGAGTACTGAAAAAGTATGGAGTAGCAACGGCCATGCGTCCCCACACCACCCTCAGGCACCTGTTGGTACATCCCAAGGACAAAGTACAACTAGAAGAACAGGGCGAACTGGTGTACCAAATACCGTGCAAGAATTGTGGTGGGGAATACATTGGGGAGACAGGAAGACTACTCAAAACAAGACTGGAGGAACACAGAAAGGACGTAGACAACACGAAAAATGAGAAATACACAAGGAGCGGGAAAAAAAGATTGATGTCTACCATCAATAAATCCGCCCTTACAGACCATACGACAACTGAAAACCATATCATAGACTGGGAGGGAGTGAAAATTGTAGACAAAGAAACCAACAGAAGAATTCGGCATATCAAAGAAGCCATCTGGATCAGAAAAACCAAAACACCCATCAACAGAGACGAGGGCAATTACGAACTGCCTCACGTGTACGATGACGTCATTCAGCGTCATAGGTACTGATGAAGTCGGCGTGACACGTCAACGAAAGCCTCTACCAGGTAATTTAACATGATTCTTGGATATGAAAAATGAAAGTTTCTAATTTTAAATTTTAAATAAGGATACACTTTTATCATATAATACTATACTATAAAAACTATTCAACAGTAAACTTATATTGAAACATGTCACACACAAAATAAACAGACATTAAACTTTTTTCGTAGTTTAGTGCATTTTAATCACATGCATATTCACTAGATGGCAGCTCTCATGGCTGTCAAGAAGTGGGCATTCAAAACGCGACTCTGAGCCAGACTATCTTCCTGGCGAAGTCACGCAGCCAGGCGAGAGTCGGTTAAGCGCGAACCTGCGACGCATAGGGGGTCAGGACACTGTTACACTTCCTGCTTGGTACGAAAAAGTGCAGTATATTTTGGGGAAATTATCTTTTTACAATATTCACCTGCTCTGACATAAGTGCATTTGAGTAGTCAGATTTCTAGATGTGATTGTAGAAGCTGTTGACAGTAAAATGGTGTCTTTTTAGCTGATTTTACAAAGCGGAAGGGTATCTGGCAGCAATTTGGCTAGTTGACACTTTAGTCGGATTACTGCCTGCATCCATTTGTAAATATTGACGGGTGTCATACATACAGGCATTTTGCACAATCACGGAGGACGGATTTTACTTCAAATATCTTGAAACAATTACTGAAAATACGTGTATGGCAAAACTACAGTTGAATGGAACAAACCGTGTTTGGATATTATAGACTTCTCATCAGTCTGCAAGTCCAAATCACAGCGACGGAACTCATGTCTTATAAGGGGGTGGGGTGCGTATGCCAGTAATTAAACCTCAATTTCAAAATATGTATGACAATGAACCAACAACGTTGCAGCAGGGTGATTCATCAATCGTTTTTTTGTTTACTTCAGCTAACTAAACACACGTGAAGATGTTGTCATTGACCCTAATGAAATCTGAGGACAGTGATTAGCTGGAGTCAGCCATAGCCGGAGCCTGTTATCAGATCTGTCTACTGACTGAACCTTCTGGCCAATCAAGCAAGTGGCATTGTTTTCTGAATGTCTGCTAATTAGGCTGTGCAATATTATGTAACTGAACTGCTCGAGACGTCTGGCCTTTGAGGAATTCACACCCTAAGGTGACTTTTTGTTGAAGTTTACCTTTGTAAATAGGGCACAAGGCCAACAAATCAATACATATTTGAATGTACCGTAACAACTGGCTGTATTGAATTTTCTTATAAAACACATATTGGACTTTCTGGAAAACTGCATCAGGGGTTCATAGTGCCACCTGAGAACATTGTGCTGGATTACAAATTGTCCAACAGCGAAGTGCGGATTTTTATGTTGCCTTGCCAAGTTTGGTGGCACCTTTGAAATGTGCATAAAACACAAACACCTGGACGGATTACAAAACAAATAAAATTGCAGAGTGCTCGTAACATTGATGCCTATAAAGTGTGTTGTTTTCAACATTTTTGTCCAAAATCACCATGCCTATTTGGGGTCAGGACACTGTTACACTTCCTGCTTGGTACGAAAAAGTGCAGTATATTTTGGGGAAATTATCTTTTTACAATATTCACCTGCTCTGACATAAGTGCATTTGAGTAGTCAGATTTCTAGATGTGATTATAGAAGCTGTTGACAGTAAAATGGTGTCTTTTTAGCTGATTTTACTAAGCGGAAGGGTATCTGGCAGCAATTTGGCTAGTTGACACTTTAGTCGGATTACTGCCTGCATCCATTTGTAAATATTGACGGGTGTCATACATACAGGCATTTTGCAAGAGCTAGAAATATTAGATTTTGACTAAACTCGAACAGCATGTCAATGAGATGATGATAACAGCAGGTGAGAAGTTTAAGACATTCTATAGGTCACGTTTTCTTATAATCAGACAAAACGTTAACATGGTCGCCAATGGGAAAACTATCAGTGTGCTGACCCCAATTATAGGTCGTACGCTACGTTGCCGTGCCGACGTCGACGCTCTGCGCGCACTCGACCCGTGAACAGTGGCGAGAGTTGGGGCTGGATATGTTAAAATAAGAAAGCATTATATGGATCTATGGAATTGACATTTTAAATTATTTATATTATTATCATATGGACATTTTAACCATTTTATGTGTATCTATTTATTTATATATTTTATTTACTTATATATCTATTAACTCTACTTCTACAAAACAAACTGTGACGGTGCATATCGTGTGGATTGGCACAAGCGAAACAGACGCGAACCGCATCACGTCTGCCAGGCGAAAGTGCACAAAATAATAATAATAAAAAGTGGTATGAGGTGTCAAACTTTCCAAATGCCAACATATTGGTTGCGGTTTGGAATGGTTCAAAATAGTTGATTTGTCATGGTATTTTACCTTTAAGTAAGTTTTATTTGGTATAACGCTGTTTTGTAGTTTATTTTACTTTTGAAAACATCCATAACGCATAGCATTAATAATCATTATGCATATATTTATTGATTAATCCAGACGAGTTATGCCATCTGATGAACATTGGTGATACCAAGTGAACATTCTAAACGCGGTTACTATGCCAGTCTCCTGTCTTGGCGACTTCACAAAGGTGATCGAGAGTCAGATCGAATAGAGATTGAGGATGTATTTATGTTATAACGAAGATGATTTATTACTCTGAATCAGGGTAACAATTGGAATCGATTCTCAAATTGTATCGTCAAATTGGGGTAATTGGTTTCATGAATCACTCGAACCAACTTTATACTATCTCAAATTGGCACATGTTATATAATAACATTACACATAATTATATACAGTAACGCTAAGGGCTCTGTGTCAAAGCAGTAGAGTGTAATTGTAAACGTTTTCCTACACTTTAATTTTTTGTGTAATGTAATTTCCAATATTGAACAATTTGATTAAGTGAAAACACTTATTAGTTTGCTTTAATCGTACACGAAAATGCAAGCTGTATCGCCAACATTACGTAATGCAATCTGACGGTAATAACGAAAGTGTAACCGCGGACACATTCTTCCCGGTTAGATCATGCAGCCAGGTGAGAGCAACAGAGCGAGACGACCCGACACAGTCACACGAGCGAGAGTGTCATTTATGCGACACTGCCATTAACAACGAATTTATAAATAATCTCGAAACGTAGTAGTTGGCGTTTCTCTATAAAATGAACATATAGGCAGTGAAGCGGGAACCTAATTCATATGGGGGGGGGGGGGGGCAACGGAGCTTCAGCACGACTGCAAAATTTCAAAATTTTCGCCGCCGCGTATCTTCACATCTTCCTTGTGGCTGTCCTGTGTCGGTTGGCTCGACTGTAACATCGGAAGACGGGGTGTGTGGGGGGGGGGGGAGATTCCACGGTGATTCGACACCATGGATTCGTTGGCCTTGCTTCTGGTGTTGTGAACATTAAGTCTGGGTGAAGCGTTGACAAATCCTGGTCTGAAGATCCGACTGTCGGAAAATGGACTAACCTTCGGTTTGTATCATCAGCCATGTTAATATTGTAGAATGTAATATAATGGAATCGTTTTATGAAAATTTTAGACAATACCTGGGGAGTGACTATTAGCAATACATTCCGGGGTGTTTCTATCAAACATAGTTCTACATGACTTCAGTGCATTATACTTTCATTAGCCAACGACAACCGAGCTGTTGAAACTAAAGTTTTGAATTGCTCGTGTTTAGTGAGTTAGTTTTACAATACACAGCGAATAACTGAATTGTACAGGTCCTAACATATGTTGTCATTTTTGAAATAATTAATGCCTCTACTATGTAGTAATAAAGCAGTTTACAGTGCGTTTGCGTTGACAGCGACTAAACGTGCTTTATATGCCATTCGACGTTTCTGGTGGGTAAACCTATTAGCGATACAAACGATCACACTCCGTATCATTAAACACCCGTATTTCGATGGCAGTCCGATAGATAGGAGCTGATCGAGACTTCGTCTGAAACTTTACACTTGACACAAGTTCACCAAAATGTTTTCCGTCAAAACGCACCCACGAAAGGCATCCATGCTACGGGCCTGCAATAATAATAATAATAATTATTATTATTAACAAAATGCCCATCACCGGACAACCAGGAACACATGAGTACAAGAGGAATAACCTGCCGAGCAGGATCTCTCACAGCAGCCGTGCGGGGTCGTATGTTCCGCAATATTACCGTCAATCAGGAAGTTATGAGTCATTTAGACAAACGTGATATTGAGTCACGGGGACAGTGAACTACTTTATAAATCGCTCGAACGGGTGGCTTGGGCTAGCTCGTCCATCCGATCAGTAAGATTCTGAGGCGACATGAAATGATGAATTCGATTACCTTGCTTCTGCTTTTGGGGACGATAAGTCTGAGTAGAGCGTTGACGAAACCTGGCTTGAAGATCCGACTGTCACAACGTGGACTGACTTTCGGTATGTATCATCAGATGTGCTATTAATGTATGTGTTAAAATAATGGCCGGAATATCCGTACGAATATCTTGGGCCAGTCGTGTGTTATCAACGAAAGTTGGTCAAATACTGTTCTGCATTGCTACGTGAATCAGAGTTAACCAACATTAAACTAGCATGTTAAAATTAGTTGAGCACAACATTTATTGTGTCATATATTCAGTATTACAACATTGGCGATTCTAACAATATCTTGGCGTGATATCTCAGTTTAGAAAACCAATGCATAGGCGTCGAAGTCTCAGTCCCCATCCCCCCGAACATTCACCACTTTCCAATGTCAATGCAGCATGTGCCTCCCTATTGCAAATAACTATTATATGTATGTGTGCTTGCATTGCAGCTGCTCAAAATGCTATAGATGCCATCTCGACATCGATGATCGGTCGACCGATTGGCGACATTCGTGGTTCAGGACATGTTCCTGTTGTTGGCAAAATTGAGTATAAATTCAGCCAGTACGTCTTTTGTTTTTCTTGTATATATATTTTCTTGTATACATAATAGTTATATATTTTCTTGTATATATATATATATGTGTGTGTGTGTGTGTGTGTGAGTGTGCGTGTGTGTGTGTGTGTGTGTGTGTGTGTGTGTGTGTGTGTGTGTGTGTGTGTGTGTGTGTGTGTGTGTGTGTGTGTGTGTGTGTGTGTGTGTGTGTGTGGTGATTAATGTGACGGTAGCAATCAAGTAGAGGGGTTGATTATGGTATTGGTTGGTAATTTATGGTAGTGGCGGCAGTGTTGGCAAGGTGTTGATAGAGCTGGTGGTAGTGATAGTGATAATGTTGCTGGTCGTGGTGGTAGTAGTATTTGTTGTGGTGATATTGCTTGGTTTACGATATTGCTAGTATTAATGGTGGTTTTGGTGTTGGGAGCAGTTGTTGTAGTGGTGGTGGTGGCGGTGGTGGTGGTCGTGGTAGTGCTGCTGCTAGTGGTGCTGATGGTACTGATGGTGTGACGGACATGGTGGTTGTAAACTGACAGAGTGGTATACTGGTAAAATGATAGTGTTAGAGTGGTAGAATGGAAGAGCTTAAATGTGGTTGATATTGTGTATATGATGATACGGATGATATATATTTTACATTGTAATAAATAGTGTTTATCTTTCGCAATATCAGAGCACTTCTTTGTAGCACATCGCAAATTTGATAATGAAAACAAGCTGTTTACCGTTATTCATTGAGCAATAGCCTAGCGCAATGCTTATTATTCCCATCGTCGTTGACAATATATCAATGACAGAATACCGTGCAATAAATAGGAAATTAATCAAGAATATATGTTTGTAGCATGAGCATCGTATCATTTACTAAGCCGAACATACAACTAAAGGTCGCTCCAGGCAGTGGAATGACATGGACTACAACAGGAGGATCCATCGGTGTGCACGGTCAATGGCATATAAAAAATCACAGGTAAGTCAATTACCCTGTAATATATATTACTCTTCACCTTCACTTTGGTAAATAGGCATTGACACGGGTTCTTGTTCTTGTCATGCTTTGAACAGAATAGTGTTTTCAGATGAACATTTATTAAAATGAATTGTTTTCATAGAATGACAATGCGCCGAGGTACTACCAAAGAAGGGGTTTGTGTAACGGGCCATCCTTGGGATTTGGAATTCTCAATTGAAACGATATTCTACTTGCGTAAACACGTTTCAAATTTATTGCCGGGTGTCACCACCGGTTTTTCTGGTACTGTGATTGGGGTAATTATATAATGACAGCACGCATGCAAAGCATACGCCTCTTTTGTAATTATCCGTGGGCATTTTCGTTGTCGACCCTACACCATATTTCATTTTCATCGACAGAATTGGGAGTGACAGTGGATCGTTCGGGTTATCTGTGAATGGACTTGGCCTGAGTATATCTCTATTGATAGGTATGTGAAACATATTACGACGATCAACCCAGCAATTTCAGCGCACACGTATGGGTGACATATTATCGAGATAACATCAACAACTGTCATGTCATGTCTAGGTGACATTGATCGCTATTAAACTATGTATTTTGACGTTACTTAATTGGTATCATACTCTCTGTCTCTGTCTCTGTCTCTGTCTGTCTGTCTGTCTGTCTGTCTGTCTGTCTGTCCGTCCGTCTGTCTGCCTCTGTCAGTCTATCGTTCTGTTTTTCTGTCTTTCTCTGTCTCTCTGCTCTGTCTGTATGTCTGCCTCACACTCTCTCTCCCCCCCCCTCTCTCTCTTTGTCTGTCTCTCTCCCTGTCTCTCTCTCTCTCTCTGTCTCTGTACCTGATGAGATCGATCGCAGCACATACGTGTAGCTTAAGTACGTGATTAATTGGAAACACGGTATATGTGAAATTTCACTACTACTACTACTATTACTACTACTACTACTACTACTACTACTACTGATACTACTACTACTACTACTACTATTACTATTACTACTACTACTACTACTACTACTACTACTACTACTACTACTACTACTACTACTACCAGTAGTAGTAGTAGTATTACTGCTACTACTACTAATGCTGCTGCTGTTGCTGCTGCCACTGCTGCTGCTGCTGCTACTACTATCTTAGTTTAACTTAAGTAGACTAATTACTCGAATGGGCGTGACTTATGATCTTTACATGTGTTAAACGTTCGAGAGCAATGTTATGATATACCCACCAGCATCATATATTCCCACATTCTTATGAGTTACACTGTAAGCGAGCGAACGCATACACACATGCACGCACGCACGCACACAAACACGCACGCACACACCAAAAACACAAATAAACACACACACAAACACACACACACACACAACCCCCACACAAATACACACGCACACACGCACGCACGCACACATACACACACACACACACACACACACACACACACATACACACACACACACGCACATATGCTTAACACGTGACAGTTTGTACAGGGATGGACAAGACCGGCCATCCAACCATCAACACAACGAAGTGTTCTTCCAACATCGGCAGTGTTCACATCCACTTCCACGGCGGCGGCAGCTGGCTGTACCACCTCTTCGACCACTACATCAAGAAGGCCATCTACAGTGAGATCGAGAAACAGGTGTGTAGAGTGTTGACAGTTGCAAGTTATGTTCTACGCCGCAGCTGAACACAAAGACGACACGTTGCAAAACAACTCCACAACAACAGCATAACTCTCAGTAAAAGTACAATATAATTTGTCAGTTGATAATACAGGGGCTTGCATTCCTCCCTAGACCTAACTACCATTGTGTAATACACATACAATGCGAACGTGTTGCACACATTCATGCATGTATATATACGCTGCAATTCCGTTCACAGTGCTTATTATTGATAAATCTAAGCATTGTTTTATCTCATTTATGTATTATATTAAGACACACAGTTATATCCAGGTTGTACGTATTGTTAGTGTACGTGATGACATAATATGTATTGTTAGTGTACGTGATGACATAATACGTATTGTTAGTGTACGTGATGACATAATACGCTGAGCGTTATCGGACTCATTTGTACATCATCTGGTTTCAGCTTTGTTCATCTATTACTGATGTCATCACAAAGAAGCTGGCGACTTTGAAGCGTGAGTGCTGGTAGCAACTTATAGATTCAACGCCCTAACCATCGATACATAATTAAAATACCAGATTAAAATTCAATTAACTGAAAATGCCATTGTTTGGACAGGTCCAATACATTATAGGTAAGTTTCGATATGGTTTGGTATTTTTCCACTATGCAATAGCAGCTCCAACTGTAACAGAGACAAAGCAGCAATAGCAGCACGATCACCTAAAGCAGAAGCACCAAACAGCAGCAACAGTAGTAGGCAGATCACCTAAAGCAGAAGCACCAAACAGCAGCAACAGTAGTAGGCAGATCACCTAAAGCAGAAGCACCAAACAGCAGCAACAGTAGTAGGCAGATCACCTAAAGCAGAAGCACCAAACAGCAGCAACAGTAGTAGGCAGATCACCTAAAGCAGAAGCACCAAACAGCAGCAACAGTAGTAGGCAGATCACCTAAAGCAGAAGCACCAAACAGCAGCAACAGTAGTAGGCAGATCACCTAAAGCAGAAGCACCAAACAGCAGCAACAGTAGTAGGCATAACATTAATTATAATACGCTAACGCATAATATATATTTTTACAGTGCAGTTCGACATTGGAAAGTCGATGCTTCTGGATTTCCGTCTTACAGATGCCACGAATTTCTCGAACAACTACCTGGACTCATTCCACAAGGTTTGCATTATGCTCTCTGTTTTGTAATAGAAATCGACACATTCATTTTACTGAACTGATTCTTTCTTGACAACACTTGTGACGAATTCCGTAGAGCCTAAACGGCAACACGGTTGGGATTAGTTTTGATGGTGATCAACAAAGCAAGAATATAACAGTCATACCATCATACAAATTCGATAAAGAATTGAAGGTGTAATCGTTTCAGGGCGAGATCTTTGATAAGAACGACCCGGAGGAGGCTCCCTTCCTGCCTCACCCGCTGCCCAACCCGTCATCGGCGCCACGCATGGTCACCTTATGGGTGTCCGACTACGTCTTCAGCACATTTGTCTTTGTCGTCGAGCAATATGGATTACTCCAATACAACATAACGAACGAAGATGTAGGGTTGATTTATCTTTCGTTTAGAGTCTACAACTTGCGTGCACGATTTCACATGCCTACATATTCAAGCACACGCACAAGCGCCCGCATGTACACATACGCTCAACCATACGCACATATATAAGCACGCACAAGCGCATGTACATGGATACACGTACACGCGCGCGCGCGTGCACACACACACACACAAACACACACACACACACACACACACACACATGCACATGTACGAACGGTGGCACGCGCGGGCAGTTAAGCAACCACGCGCTCATACACACGTCACGTGCACGCACGCTCGCACGCATGCACACATTTATACACGAATAACTCAATATGACACTCTACATTGTCCCACTGGACAATGTTAAATCACGTTTGGATACTTATTAGTTATATATGCATGCTAGTTTCACTTGATTACTCGATTTTGTTGATTCCTTTCTTTACTTTCAGTTCACGTAGACGCCGGTAATTTAACTGCAGTTAATCTCAGGTGCTTTTTGGCAGGTTAATCATTTATTTGCAGCAGTGCTAGCGAAAGAGCATTGTCTTCTGTCTTCAGCTGAAGAAATTTGGAAAGGACGGATTTTTGAATACCACCTGTCCCGGAGAGTTGTGCATAGGCAGTTTCATTCCAGAGGTAAGATTACTAATTACGAAAACATTCCCCAGCACGTAACATTTGCCCCATGACGCGTAAGTTATTATGACGATGACAACTATGATCTGGAATAAAAATCACCATTCAATGCATTGTTTAATTTACAAAGTGCATGTGCGTCTACACAGATTGATTTTATTGTACTTGGGTACCTGCATTGTTCATTGAACACGTCCTGTTAGAAGAAGGTTCATTGAACACGTCCTGTTAGAAGAAGGTAACCCGTGCAGTGTAGTTTATATATATATATCTATATATATATATGTATGTATATTTGTGTGTGTGCGTGCTAACGCATGTGGTGTGTGTTTGTATACGTGTGTGCGTGTGTGCGTGTGTGCGTGTGTGTGCGTGTGTGCGTATGCGCATGTGTGTATTTTAGTTTTACAATATACATTGGTACAATATACATGTTCCTTTGACGGTTCGTTGTATCTTCGACTTGCAGTTGTCCCGGCGCTTTCCCCACTGTTCGGTTGTCATTGCTATGCGAACAGCAGGCGAAGAGAAACAGCCGCAGTTCATCGTGCATTCCGACGACATGAACGGCTTTCTTTCTGGCACGGCCAACTTCATTGTCAAAAGTCACAACCGAACTGAAACACCTGTGTTCAAAGTCATGCTGGTAAGTATACATTGTTTACGAAATATTACACTGTTTCCATTGCAATTTCTTCGTGCAATGCCCAAATGACGTGTGATTACTAAACAGACTTACTTAATTACTGAAAACAGGCATTTTCATTATTTTAAATAATGCTGTGCAGTGTGTAGTAACATATGTGAAATTAACAGTTCCTTTGTTGTTTCCAGAATATGTCCTTGTCAGTGGATCCTTACATTGACAAGCAACGTGTCAAGGTGAAGGTTACGTCGTCTTCGTAAGTATCTCTATTGTGCAGTGCAAGTGTTGATAGCCATTTGCATGTACAATGATTCCTTTTTTACAAAGGTAATATGACCGTATATGAAGGGTGCCCGCTCTGCAAGGGGACACCTAGTCAAGCTCGTAACTTCCACATAGGACAGCATCACAAAACATATTAATTTATATGGATGTATGGATAAGCAAGTCCACGTTATGCCATGTTGCCTATGTTGTTTTATTAACAAGTGGCCGTTGCAGATGGGTAGTCTTGTTTGAAAAACTGGTCTCTGTTCACGTTAGTCGGTTTGACTCTCAAGAGAGGTTGTGTTAATAATAAACCAGTTAATGCAACGAAAATATGGCCGGTGTTGGAGGGTGGCCGTTGGCGAGCGGGGCCGCTCGGGATTACACTATACGTATACTTCAATTAACTCGTAATAAAAGTAGCTTCGAATTGAAAATCGCTTTTGCAAACATAAAGTTTACAATCTTAAACAGGTCGAGCCGTCACATATATGAATGACTATTCTTACTCTAATATGTTATGTGTGACTTGTGTTGTAGACTCAAGATAAAGATTCTGCATTCAGATATCGGACGTATAAGTGTAAATATTAGTTTACTATTTATTGTCAGCGTTGTTTATAATATTATTTTACCTGATCAATTCAATGCAATGATTGGGCAGTGAAAGAAGTATGTACAGATACGTTGAATGTATGCACACCATTATGCCGTTTTTTGGTTGTGATAACGTAGCATAGTTAATGCGAACTCATTTATTTTCCACATGTTATATCTATTATAATAAGTTATTGACACCTGCTTTAATATGTGAAGTAAAATGTTAACATCGAACTTGCAAACCCTCTTAAAAGGCTCTATGAAAAAAAAAAATTCTTTTGAAATGCACGTGTATTGTTGCCAATAGACTATTTCACATAACAGTTATCTCTCAATAATTTAAAAAACACTGAAGGACATTGTTTAAGTGAGAGCGACGTAGGAGGCATACTCAGGAAAATAACTCATGTACGTGGCAGTGTTGCTTTTACGTTGACTTGTATGTGTTATAGCAATTCATGATTGAGACGATCTTCCAAGTGGTCACCAAGTTTTGGGTAATTCCACACATCAATGGTACGTTTACATATTAATTATATTAACTTAGTTATTACTAACTATTCTATAACTACACGGTTTATTGCTCGCCATCACACAGTATTTATTAAATATATCGCTCGAATCGATTATATAAATATAATCAAAACTTAGTCTCAGTTGTGTTTCATTTCAGAACTCGGAAGCAAAGGCTTCCCATTGCCTACATTCGAGAAGGTTGTGTTTGTTAATTCAACACTGAAGATTGAGAAGGTGAATGATCATTGTCATATTTTTTAGCAGTTTTGGATGTTTAATTTTACAGATTAAGACGAACATTCGAAACAATTATATTTCACACTCACCGCCTGGCAGAAATATAATCTAACATCAAAACTGTCGCTCAGATTCGTGTTGTGAATATTTATTTTTTATGAAATGACACCTTCGTGAATTTGCATGCCACCATTATCAATATAAGAAGGTCATGGAGTGGCACACATGATAGGACAATGATGTAAACCATACGATTATTTCGGCTACTCCACCAGCCTTGAAATACGCCTGTAGCGGAATGACTTTCACAAAGACACAATTTCGTGTTTATTTTATTTAACTAATCTACTGATATACCAAAACTGAATGTTGAGGACTATGTTTTGTATTGTCGCAGTTGGCTGTCGTTCGGTTATTTAGGTAGGCTATATGCAAACCCGCGGGATATTCGGAATCAAGAAACAATACAATATACATATCTAGCTCCTAAATCCTTATACTTTATTGCGAATGTTTCAAAGAGCTATTAAATACACATCTGCGTAAATAAAACTCAATGTGAACGACATTTAATTAAAAAGATTGCAACATATTTTAAATGTCCATTGCGTCCGGTTGTTTGTGGAAGAATCGCGTGTTTTCTTATAATCATAATGTCTTGCTTACATGATCATGAACATTAGTTTATATCGCCCTGTAGTTTCTGTATTGGTAAGACAAACACAATATGCTATGGTGTAGGTACATCTGCGATATGAATTATCGTTGTCAGTCATTTACTGATGCTATGCGTTCTTCTGTTTGTTGCAGGGAGCTTTGCAGATAAGTACAGATTTTCAGAAAGCAACAACACTCCACTATCGCCCGAACGGCGGGTAGATGCAACAGTGGGACTGGGGAAGGTTAAGGAAATGTACGTTTCCGAGTAGTCTGCAAGCACGTAGCATTGTAGTAGTGAACGTAGTGCTGTACTATATAAACGGAAGTTGCTCAATGGAGTTGATCACGTTCCCTGTTTGTATCGAATCGCAGATTGACCGATGTCAACATGTTTGTTTTTACAAAGTTGTAGCTGCGTTAACCCTACTTACAAAAGTTAACATAATGCATTAAGATTGCCACCCATATCATCAACCTCATATAATATTATGGTAAGTGGACAATGAAGCCTTTTTGATCATGACACAACGTTTTGTTATTTATATGTAACCAACCTTTCTGAACTATTCGGAAATTATGTTTTAATCACATTAACGCTGCTAACATTTACCTAACATATACTTCTCTCAGGATTTTCATAACCATTGACTGTGTACATAACAATGTAATTTGATCGCCCATTAATCCTGATCAATAGCTAGGGTTGTTGTAAATATAAGCCGCATTGGTGTAAGTGTTATTGTAACTACAAGTTTCCCAGTTCTATAATTATTTTAATCTCTATGGCTATTGCGTGTCTAGGCTTCTTAGGATACGGCCTCCATGCTCGTCTACAGTGCATTAAATATGGCATACAGCTAATGCTTTATACAGCGGTATATAATTAAAATGAGTTCGTTGTAATATTAATGTTTACAACATGTGTTGTACACGTATGTATGGACGCGGTGAAAAACCTAGGTAAATTGGTTCACTCCACGTTGCTCCAGGACTCTGAGCTGTATGAATGAGTACCTGGGTATATATAATATTGGATACTTGTGTACGAATAGCTTATGCGTAATGGTTTCAGCGTGGCTAATTGCTTCCCAGAGATGTCGATATGGTATTTGATTGAGAGAGGCCTGTCAGTGAATGAAGGGTTAAAACCCACCGAGGATCCATAATGACCGGTCAATTTGTGCGAATTCGACAAAGTTACATAACAGGTGAACAACGCCAGGCATGGTTGACATCCGTAGTTCTTTCAAGACGGTTTTCCAAAATTGGGTTGTCTATGCTGTCAAACGTAGGGCGTCACACCTCCCTTAACGATCCTCATTATGCATCGTCAGCCGTGATGCAGCCATCCGTGACGATGACGGTACAGTTAAATGCTTGCGGCTGCTAAATGCTTGCGGCTTCTCAAACAGGCGCTCTGTCAATGAAATCTTATTCTTCTTCCAATACACGCCTAGCCTCAACATGCTGAGGATACAGGCGGTGCCGTGGCATGGCAGGCGAACAGGAATTTGTTTGTTTGTTTTTAGAGTGCAATATGTAAGAACACAATTATTGTGTAAATAAACAGAAATACGTGCAGAAGAACTTATTAACGTCTAAAACATAGGGTAGTGCAGTCTGGCTGTTGGTTTTAAACGCATCCAGGCTGTTTTGATTTACAATATATTGAGGGAGGGAATTCCAAAGTCGAATGGTACTGGGGAAAAAAGAATACAAGTGGTAGTTGCATCTGGAGTGAGGGATAAGGTAAGATAAGGAATGTTGTTTTCTAGTGACTATATTTACAGGAATAAGGTATTGGTTTGCTGGTATACCCACTTGGCCATTTGCTATCTTGTACATCATATATAGTTTTGCATCGGTTCTTCTGTCTGATAGGGATCTCCATCCTAATGTCTGGAGCATGTCTGTTACACTGGAGGTATTGTGGTGGCGATATAAGACATATCGGGCTGCACGGCGTTGAATCATTTCTAGTTTGTTTATTTGTGTAAGGGTATAGGGATCCCAAACAGTACAGCTGTTCTCCACGATGGGTCTGACAAAGGTGAAGTAGGCCTTATGTAATTTTTGAAATGACGGAACTTTGAGATTTCTGCGGAGGAAGTCTAGTGATCTATTTGCTTTTAGACAAATGTTATTTATGTGGGCGGAGATCTGAGGTTATGGTTACATCAAGATATTTTACCTGTGAAACAGTTTCTAGTGTTTGACCATGAAGCATGTATTGATTGTTAATGACAGTTTTGTTTCTTGTTACAGGTATGGCATTTTTGAAGATTGAATTGTTCCAGGTTATGGCCCATTTTCCAAGTTTGTGAAGATCTTCCTGGAGCACAGCTGTATTTGTCTTAGGCTTTAGGGCTATATACATTATGGTGTCATCAACTAAAAGTCTAACTGTAGATGTAATATTGTCTGGGATGTCATTTATGTAAAAGAGGAATAGACAAGGGCCAAGTACAGAACCTTGTGGTACTCCTGATATTACGGGAACCTCAGAGGAGGCCTCGCCCTCTATTATGACACTTTGAGTTATGTCTGTTAAAAATGATCGAATCCAGGAATTTGTTTTGCCTTGGATGCCATAGTGATGGAGTTTGTAAATCAGTTTTTTATGGCTGACCTTATCAAATGCTTTAGAGAGATCCATCACTATGACATCCGTTTGCGTGCCAGACTGCATATGGGTAACTAAATCATGTATGAACTGAATAAGCTGTGTCTCGCAAGATACTTGGGAGCAAAAGCCATGTTGAAGATGATAAAGAATGTTATGTGAATGTGCATGTTTCATTGTACTACTAACCAAGATATGTTCCATTAGTTTTGATGCTATGCATGTCAGGGAAATGGACCTATAATTTGAAGCTATGTAGTTTTGACCATTCTTGAAAATAGATGAGACATTTGCTTTTAGCCAGTCTGTGAGGACTTCCCCTGTAACATATGACATCTGAAAGATTAAAGTTAGCGTTGGCGCAATTGCAACAGCCAATTCTTTTAGAATCCTTGGGTTGATGTTGTCTGGTCCTTGTGCTTTATAAGGTTTAAGATTGTGTAGGAGTTTTAGTACACCAGCTTCTGTAATTTCTATTTCTGGCATTTCTGGTAGTGTTGGATTGGGTAGTTTGGTTACTTGGGGAGATGGGTCATCTGTAAAGACTGATTGAAACTGCTGATTTAGTATCTCCGCTTTGGCTTTAGGGTTTGAGTGTAGGATTCCATTTTGTTTGAGAGGCGATACTCCTGTGTGGTTTGTACGGCAGTGTTTCATGTAAGTCCAGAATCTCTTAGCATAACCTTGTTTTTGTTGACTATCTTCAGTAGAGGTGAAAATTTCATTTACATAGTTCCAGTAGGCAGTTTTGAGTTGTTGCTGTATAGTTTGTTTTAGATGTTTGTATTTTGGAGTGTGCTTGTGACATTTGTACATTCTGTCCCTTTTTTGCATAAGTTTCTTTCATCTAGCCATTCTGGATGGTATATACAACCTAGTACCTTTGACAATGCTATCCCGAAACGTACACCACAACTTGTTTGCACTGTTTTGTTCATAGCAATTTTGAAGAGTTTTGCTTACATCTTTCATATGTTTTCTAAATTTGTCCCAGTCTGCCTTATTGAAAAGGGGAATATTTCTAGGTTTCTGTTTGTGTTTCATTGGATTTATGTCTAGCTCTGTGTAGCAACAGTCATGGTCAGATATTCCTGGTAATATCTCTGTTCGGTTGACGTTGGTAGGGTTATTTGTGATAATTAAGTCTAGAGTGTTTTCTCCCCTTATTGGCTTGTCTATAATCTGGATAAGGCCAAGGTCACCTAGAATGTTTCGAAATTTATCATGAAGTAGTACGTTTTGGCAGTTTGGTTTTAACATTCCATTCTGCCAGCCCCATCCAGGAAAATTAAAATCTCCTGCAATGAATAAGTGTTGCTTTTGATTTACTCTGCCTAGAGATATTTCAAATTGTTCTATGCTATGTTCATCATTTACATCAGGTCTGTAGTAAGCACATATATGTTGTAATTTACAACCAGTTATGTTAGCCCAAATGATTTCGCAGTCTGTCTCTAATTCAAATTCCTCTTCACTAAGCAGGTCAGAATGTATTGCAATGAATACCCCTCCACCTCTCTGTTCTTCTGTTCTGTCCCTTCTATATACATGGAATTTATCTGGGAAATATTCAGAATCTAAAATGCTATTGCTAAGCCAGGATTCAGTGCCAATAATTATGTCTGGTTTGGAGCTATCAATGAGTGAAAGAAATTCTGCCTTCTTGTTTTTTAGTGATTGACAATTTAGGTTAATGATTCTCAATGGTTTTTTAGTGTTAGGAGTATGACGGCAATTGTGCTGTTTCCTTTGATTCGAAGGAGATGATGTATGTAGTGGAGGTCCTAACCCTGCTGGTATTGTAGGGAGTTGAATGGAGTCATCATTTGATTGAGAGATGTGTTGATATATATTTTCAGAAAGTTCAATGTCGTCATAATTGAAAAGGGTACTACTGAAATTAGGCATTCCACATTTTAGGCAATGTCATGATGTGTTGGTGTTTTGCATCGTTTCATATATTGTGTCTCTGACATTTTTATATTGCGTGTGGAACCAAGTATTGCAGGAGTCGCAACAAATTGCTTTCTGTTTCCATGTTACTGTTTCTTTGGCAAACACCACAAGGGTACTTGGGTGCTCTGGGGCCTGGATTTAATTCAATGTAGTTTGTCAGTACAAAAAGATATAGCATAAAGTATGATGGGAATTTTTTGGGGTTTGTTCTGGACATCCTTGGTTTATGCAGCAAGTTGATGGACAATGCCTTGATGAGAAAAATCGATCCTGATGTGTTTACATAAATTTCATGTGAAGTTACATAACAGTCATTCGTACTATTTTTAATCTCTACAAATACAACCATGAGAAAAACAACACTCAGGTAAAACATCCTGTAAATGTAAAACCTAGTATTTCTGTTAGTCAAGAAGTGCTACAGTCTGGATGGTACTGTTAGGACACATGCAAAATAGTAGATAGTGTAGAAGAAAGACTTGAAATGGAAATGTAAAGTTTTTGTTTTTTTATAAATATTTTAAACTTATACTAAGATAGGAGTATAACTAATTCCTATGTTTATGTACCAGTCTCAGTGTATTTTAACCGATTTGCATGTAGATTAACGGATCATAGGTGCCTTGGTTACCAGTTGGTTATTGGGCGATAATACAGTGTATTGATAAATAATGTTCGTTTTAGAAAGAAATGAGTGTTTTTTTTAGTATTTGTGTTGGTCACAGGACGCCAACTAATAGCACTTATCGAATACCTTACCGTAATATAAATCAAATTAAAAAACAAGTAAAATAATAACATTAATAGAGGATGATTTAAAATTTTCCTGTTCGCGCCACCAGCCTCGCTTTGTTACGTATTCAGTATTCTCGTATTTGTATTTAGGTGCTTCAAGAAATAAACATACAGTGTAGACTGTGTATTGCCGCACATACGTCTAGTGTTTTTTTGCGCGTATAGAGAAAATAGGGCACGCAAGTTTCATCTGCCTCCATACAGGTTTTATGCTATTTCGCCCTTTTCATTCATAATCCGGTCCCCAACGACGCAAACGAGCTATGTATTGTTTCGCATATGGGTGTAACTGCCACAACAGAAACCTCCGTTATAAGTTTTATAGGTTTCCACCCAACGAAAGCTCGTCTAGAAGGTGGGAACTGTTATGGATGCAAGTTATGATTTTCAAATTGTTTGCATATCACAGTGATTATGACATTGAATAATAGTTATACCGGAACGACGAAACTGTGTCATTGTCAGTCGTGGCACGTGAATGTTTGTCATTATAAAGTCTACAATGACCAAAGGCACAGTTGTATGTGAACAATCGTAAACCTGTATTTGTCCAATGTACGTGATTTATGGATATAATGCATATTTACAAATGGGGTTTAAGGGCACATATTCTAGAGCAGTAATACAATTATTATTTGTCTCACACAGACAGAAAACATGTATAATAAATACACAAACGTTGCATTAACATTAAGTGCAGCTGTGCAAGTCAAAAAAGTTTAAATAACCAAAATATAAATAATTAATAATTGGACTTCTGTAATAAAGAAGTTTAAAATAATTAACAATGACGATTACAATTTACAACATGCGATCTTCCCTCTTTACTGATGAGTGCTGCGTGGCAACCGATCGAGTGAGCGAAGGTCGGCCGTGAGCGGATACAATTTCACAGGCGATACACCATTAACTTTTGTCTTTCATCGATGCTTGCACTCGTTGTTGTATGAGAAACTCGGCACCCGGCTGCGGTCTACTTAACCTGTTGATTTTCCTTGAAATTTCACATTCCGTGTAGTGTGGTTTACCCAAAATTGTAATGAAGCCTGTAATCGAATGAGCGATAATTCCGGACAACGAAGTGGGCCCCGGAAGTGTATGATCTCGTTAACTATCGCATCAAAACGGACCGGAAACGAGAATCACTTGCGTCTCCTATAATGACATAGTGTGGGGTGGTTTCGTCATTTTGGTCATTTCGCAAAATATAAAAAGCGTCACATTACATATGGGTAGGTGACGTGGTTGTCATCTTTATGTATCGCAGAGAAAAACAAACAAATCGATACTGTGGCGCCACCTGTCGAGTGAAACATGTGAATATTAATACCGGGTAACATAACAAAGCAATGTCTTGCTATCTACGTCACATCAGTAGAACCTGAAGGGTATTAGTTGTGAATTTGGGAGCCATTTGCATCACATATTGATGGGGGAGGCGCTCGGTGGTAGCTTGAAACAGTACAAAAAAACACACATCTTTTTCTGGATTTTGTAAGCTTATGATACCGCCCGTTAGTATCAGCGTACTAGTATGATTGCCACTTGCAGATATAATATTCTGTAAATTGGGCACTAAAGTGACTGACAGTATATTTCCTGTGTAAAGTGGTGTCCTGATTACAAGCTAGTCAATGTGTTGTACAGAACATACCAATAGCGTGGTCGAATTTTGTGGGCTGCTCCCCAAACACTTCCACCCACAACTCATTGAGAGCTCCATCTGCACATCTTATTGAGGCGCCCCAAAAAGCCTCCAACTGCACACTCCCCAATATATCGCCAACAACAGCAATTCATACTTCCAACGGCACCTATTTAGGATCCGAAATACATACAACTGCACTTTTCTTTGAACCTCCAACAGCACCCCCTTTAGATCTCCAATTGCAACGCATGGGACCCCCTAAAACTCTAACTTGACCCCCGAAGACCACAAAGTGCACTCCTTCAAACTCACGCTTGCACCACTTTCCATGACCAACAAAATTGAGACGTATAATTAAACTCCTACTAGGAAACACTAAACATGCAACAGTGCCTTGTACTTGAGACCTCCAACGATGCTTTTGCTTCAAACGTGCCTGATTTGACTAAGCGGTGGGGTGCGTTCGCCCAAATCTTACATCCTGCTTAGCTGTTTGATATAGTACATATACACACATTTATACATACATACATATACATACAAAAAGGCAGATAATTAAGCAGACAGACAGACAGACAGACAGACGGTCAGACAGACAGACAGACACACAGACAGACAGACAGACAGACAGAGAGTATATAAAGCCGTGGCCGTTTTCGTGAGGTTGTCGTTTGGGGTTCTATTGTCTTGCCATTATAAGTTAGGACACTTATTTGTTTCAATACTAAAACATAACAAACAAATTACATTAATCAGCAATACAAATTAAACAAACATATATGATACATGCATACACTGAAATGTAATATTGTACAATAACAATTAATTATTACTGAACAAAATATTACAATTTGCAACATAAAGAAAGACGAAATTGCTGTAGGACGGGTGACTCTTACTCAAACCAAAACTGGTCGATATTGTAAAGCCACATGAATAGTACAGGAGCAGGAGACACTAATTTAAGCAGAAGCGAGCCAGAAAGTTAGAAGCAAAGGTCGCATTAGTAATGCCCGTATCTAAACCGTGAAGTCACGTTAACCACGGGAACTCCACAATGTAATAATATATCGCGAAAGGCAAGGTTTTTGATGTGGACTTTGAACTCTGTTAAAGTACACCAGGCGGAGTGACTGATTGTGCTGTGACTGTTAGCGCAAACATCCGGCGGCAACCAGGAAGTTATATTATGACGCTGGGACGGCCCCGTTAGTCAGGGAGTTTTATGCGTCGTTTTCTAAATCCTTCGACATTAACCACGGCGTTGGTCTGGGTGTGTATTCGTATCGAGGACGGCCGTACACCATGAAGTCGCTGTCCGTGTTTCTGGCGTGTTTGACGCTGTGTTTGTGTGAAGCCTCGGATCTCCCTGGCCTCAAGATACGCCTCTCTGCAACTGGATTGGATTACGGTCGGTAAACATGATCGGTATAAATTTAAGCCTGTTGAATGAAGCCGGGTGCGTGTGCGCGTGCGTGTGCGTGTGCGTGTGCGTGTGCGTGTGCGTGTGCGTGTGCGTGTGTGTGTCTGCATGGGGGGTCTGTGTCTGGATCTGTGTCTGTGTATGCGTGTTGCTTGCTGGAATTATATAAGTTATTATCATTGACATGGTAAATATTACCAAAAAACACTGGTTCCACATTTTGTGAAGCATTATACCAAGTGCAGACTAGTTATGTATACATATGTATACCTATTATATGTGCAAGGATTTAACGTGACATGTATATTTTTAACATGACGTTCGACGAGGAATAAGGAAGTTTTACAATAAATGTTTGCGATATGAATAATTACAAAAGTTGATCGAGGAAAAAAAAATATTTGTCACTATGTACGACATAGTGTGTTAATAGAAGTAGACTTAATAATCCCACAATGCTCGCTACTTCCATGCAACGCTGAATACCCTAGTTCGTCTGATGTCACATAATTAACCGCACAGTCAGTGTGGAAAGCAGGCGATTATATGCCTGAAGAAGACGAAGAAGAATTTGTTTTTATTTGACCCAGACATTTGATTATATATACAATACATCCATGTCAAAAATTAAAAAAATAATACAAATATATAACCTTATGATAAACATGAAATAATGCATGGTAAATAACAAAACAGTAGGGCCACGAGACTCCTCTAAGACTATAATAGTCGCTATTGAGGAACCACCTTTTATGAAAAAAAATTTAGTGGATTAATACATTACCTGAATCAGATTAATACATCACCTGAATAAAAGAAATCAAAACCTCCGTCGTCATGCGTCGGTTACTCTGGGCTGGGGTAAATACAATGTGCTGGGTAAAATTAAAAGCTCCTGAACTATTCCGCCATTTGTCTACATTTTGTTAACATCTAGGTTAAATTGCACCACATGAAATTAATGTGAAGGGAGGTTTGCTGTCGTGGTGTGCAGGTGTATGGAGTGCTATATAGTCAGCGGCAGGAAAGAGGTTAATATACCACACATAAGGTTGTCTCCTCAATTATACGGTTTCGTCCGTGTCATTTCAAATTCATTTAGCCAGATAGCCGTATAGTTACATGATTAATCATTCGCCTAAGGACTAACTAGCGTATGCTATTTTATATCTGTGAAAAAAGCAAACCTACCAAGTGTACACTAGGGCATGATAGCTTGTTTGTGCATTTGAAAAAAGTAGCTTTAGCAAAAATTATTCGAAAATCTATTCAATATTTAATTCTTGACAAATAATTAGTTTTATTGATAAACGAAATTTTACGTGCATGCGCGATGTGTTTGTGCATACATGCATACCCGCACGCATGCATGAATGCACGCATTCACACATGCATTGGAAAGATTGAACGCATGAAGGCATCTACCACTCCCACTCCCTCTCTCTCTCCCACTCCCTCTCTCTCCCACTCCCACTCTCCCTCTCTCTCTGCCTCTCCTTCTCTTTCTCCCCCTTTCTCTCTCTCTCTCTCTCTCTCTCTCTCTCTCTCTCTCTCTCTCTCTCTCTCTCTCTCTCTCTCTCTCTCTCTCTCTCTCTCACACACACTCGCATACACGCGCACGCGCATACTCACTTGCACATACACACTCACACTTTAGCATTTTAGCACCACCAACTCCTTGCGAGGTCTTGCTGTCATATTGGCCTCTCCTCTGCAGTGTCCAATGCTGCCCTGGACGTGATGACGTCACAGCTGACTGGCCAATCGATCGACGACCACCACGGACAGTCAGGCAAAACGAAATTCGATATCACTGGGTAGGATATACATGTTTTTACAATAGTACGACATTATTAGTTAGAAGGCAATAACGAGGGGTCGGTTTCATGAAGCGTACTTAAAGTTTCGCAATTACCTAGCGTCACCTGTTTGCGTAAACTCCTATGTTCGCTTGTATTAAAAAAATCACGTCATTTACTAAGACAATTATCTTTAAGAACGATCTTATCCGCTTCATGAAACCGGCCCTGATTATAAAACAATCGCACGGTATTTTAAGTAAGCGTCTCTCCCCAATGAGTGCGGCTGTGTATACTAGTGTATGCACGTGATTTATACTGTAACATGATCTGGTAGAAGGAGGTTTCGGTAGAGTGACCCAGGTGATGGTTATGAGAGCCGATAGTGCCAAAACTCATCTGCCTCATCTTGTGTTCAGCGTTCATTGACATGTTATCGAATAATTCTTGGGTGGTCAGAAATTGGGAAGTAATGCACTGCTGGTGATAACAGTGATGATTGTCCGCGCCTGATTCTTAAATCACTTGTGTATTCCGTTCCAGGATGCGAGTTACGTCATTCACCAGACCTCTTACGGGAACGTCGGTGGCGCCAGAAAGCGGGATAACATGGAAACTCTCTGGCGGTTCCGTTTCAATAAAAGGCGACTGGCACTACAAGTACCGACAGAATCGTTTGTTAGTATTTCATATGTTGATATCACAAAGAGGTGATTTGGTACGATAAGCAGTTCTACGTATTTAGCAGACAGCATATCAAATACAAAAGAGCAAAGCACAGTGGATGCTCTAAGGCGTAGAAACTCAACTCCCCAGTACTTTTGGTGGGGGGGTGCTGGAGAAGATTATGGTTAGCCCCTACAGTATTTAAAGAAGTGGGGTGCGTTTTGGGGTGCAATTAAAGGTTTTTAAAGAGCCTCAATGTGGGTGTTTTGGGGATGTTCAGCTGGAGAGTTTTGAAGGGCCTCGGTGTGTTTGGGGGAGCTAAAAGGATGTGCAACGGGAGGTTTTTGGACAGCCTCAAATTTGATGTTTTGGGGAGCCTGGGGTGCAACTTGAGGTTTTTGGTGAGATTCAGCCACCCCCCGAATATTAGCCACGCCAAATATGCTAAATACGCTTACGGCAAGTTCCATAACATTAACAATCTCGTGTTAAGTTTATGTTAGGTTGACTATGTAACTGCAGATATATAGGCACAACATAGAAAGAACGTAGTTCATCTATAAAGTAAAACAATACACACAAACACAACAGTTATAGCTTCCTGTATATTATTATATTGTGTATGCTTTATATATTCGCGTCATTTACATACGATGGTATGTTATTTTGTGTTCAGAGATCAATCGTGCGGTTAAGGTTACATTTTTCTCACCAGTATTAAACTCAGTGACGGTGGTAGCTTCGAAGCTTCGGTATCTGGACTGGAACTGAGAATTGCGATCATGGTCGGTAAGTAATAATTTTAAATTATATTCATCATGCAAATGATTCGATCATTTAGCAGTGTGCGTTACAGGAGAATAAATAACACAATTTACTAGTTAACGCAAGGATGTAACGTTATGATAACGTTAGATAACTAAATAAGGTATTGTTTTCTTTTCAGGAGAACTCGCCTGTTTAAAAAACCTGTTTACGCGCAGCTTAACAAATAATGTATACATGTTCTTACTTTGGAAAAGGTGAAAGCTTTCACAGTACTATACTGAATTATCGACAGAGGATATAATGTATTATAGACAGAACTATTTGTGTTTTTAGTTTTTGTTACTTCAAATTTGAAAACGAAAAAAGTACATTGTTTGCTTTTTCGTTTTAAAATGTGCGAACGATAAAGGACAAAACGGCATTTGCACGGACCCAGAACAATTAAACATCGATTGACCCCTTTCAGGAATGGACAACAGCGGTCAGCCGACTATCCACACAACCGGATGTTCGTCAGAGGTTGGGAGTGCGCATGTTCACCTTCATGGAGGGGGGAGCTGGTTCTACAATATATTCAACAGCGCCATGGACCGCAACGTGAAGAGAAATATCAAGGACAAAGTGCGAACTAATGCATATATACTAGTACAGTATGAACAGTCGATCCTGGTAATATCATGTACAACTGGTGAAAAATGATAAATACAAAGACCACGACAAGTCTTTGTCTTAGTGGGTGTCTATTATGCCGTTAATATGTCCGTAAAATATATCGAAATTAATGGTCTTTCAGCAATGTTGAACCGACGATTCGAGTAAGTTGCTAAATTGGAAAGGAATAATCACAAATGTATGGCTATGATATATAGCGTCGATTGAAATAGGTGACATGTACTTGTCTGTACCTTTTCATGTGTGCAATATATAAATTGTCTTTCAGCTATGCGACGCTGCCCGACAGGCCATCGATAAGGACGGAGTAAAGAGAATGAAAAGCCTGAACCGTATGTAGCTTATCTACTTTAAAGCCTAGTATCACTTTAATATGTTTGCATTATTTGTACTATTTTAGGAAGCCAGCAATGTTTTCTGTGTTTGACTCATCGTTTAGTAACTTGAAACATTTGGCTATCACGTTAACTCCGATCCCGTTCTGATTGTTTGTATCATCCTAGAATGTCTTATAGTATCAGGATGTTGTCCGAGCCAAGCAAACGATGATGTTCCTCGTGAATGGCAAACTCACGTAAATAGGACCTAACTCTCACAACTAACGTTAATGATCACATATAACAATATATATAACACAGACGGAAGCATTTTAGAATACGTTACTGCACACCTCTTCCAAAACCACCTCATTGCAATGCGTGCGTTGTCATAGTTTATAATACCCTTGCCATGTGTTATAATATTGTAAAATAAAGCAAATACCCGTTATCGCTTTTCTCTCTAGTCCAGGTAATATTTGCCAAGTTGCTGTTGTTGGACTATCGCCTTGTCGCCCAGCCCACGTTCACCAACAACTACGTGGAGTCGTTTCACAAGGTATGCTGTATATTACGACTATCTGAAGATAAAGCGTTGCTTTGACAGCAAGTGTTTTGTGTCAGCCACCAAATCATGTCGGCCTACACCACTGGCGTCTAGGCCGGGAGTTCTGTGGAATCTGTGAAT